>CAWUFW010012004.1:0-572624 GCA_963921515.1 Calotriton arnoldi | reverse complement strand
CGGATCCGCCTCGGTCTGAGTTCAGGACCTGTATTGGGTGAGTACGACTGGGTCGGGATTTGGGCAGTTGTGCGCATCGTACTTGCTCGTTCAGACGTATGTGCAGATCGCTCGGGAAACAGGCATTCGCCTGGCTTTTTTCCTGACCGAATGGTATTAGGTGCGCCTCCGACCGGGATCGGAATCGGCCCCTTATTTTTAGATAAATTGTAAAATATGTGTATTGTTTAATTTTTATTTTGAATTAAATTGATTGCCTATTGTAATATTTTATGTTTTTGGTATATTTAAATATGTTTTCATATATTTTTGATAATATTATGCTATTTAAGATTTTTTAAATTGTATTATTAATTAAAATATTAGTTTTTTAAACATGTATAATTATATATATTTATTTATATATCTATATATATATGTGTGTGTGTGTTTACATTTTTAAAAGGAAGTTTATTTGTTGTATTTGTGAAAATATACATTTAATTCTATTTTTTTATAAATTAAAGTTATTATTTAATTTATGTTTTATTTTAATATTTTAAATTATATATATTTTAAAATCGATATTTAATACAACTATGTTATTGTAAACAATATATTTTTTTCGATATTTTTGTACTTACCTTTTTAAGTATAGGGAGTCGATATTTTTGTATTCTATATTTTTACCTCGATATTTTTTACATCTATTTTTTTGGGTCGATATTCTGTCAGTGAAATACTTAGAAAGAGGGAAAAGCCTCAGAGGATTGTATTTGTGCAGCAAGGTGTCCTTTACTGCACAAAAACAATCCTGCCTGCAAAGCAGGAACCAATGCACCATGGCACAAGGGTGCCTGTGTTGGTGCTAGGCAGCAGATTGCGCACCAGACCAGCGCTGGCAGAGAGCAGGATTGTGCCCTGTATTTGGTAAATATGGCACATTCCTGCCCTCTCCCTTTCATGCAGTGCAGCAAGTTGTTTTGCTGCGTTGCATTGCGTGTGTTAAGTCACAGATTGAACAATCTGACCCCATATTTTTACAGACTCCCAAAAATTCATTACAACAGGAATTTAACACCAGGCCACTAGTAAAGATCTGCTTAAGAATAATTAATACAGTTTGTACACTACTAGTTACAACCCTTAGGGGCAGATTCCGATGTCGTTCGGAAAGCATTCCTACCGAATCGATTCCGGAATGCTTTCTGGACGACTCGGATCGGGGCAGTCCGACCAAACGATTTGGATGTATCCGGATGGTTCCGGAGATGAATCGGCTGGACTCCCATTGACTTCAATGGGAGCCTGTGTTCCGTACGAGAACACAGGCTCCCTTTGAAGAAAGCGGTGGCTGGGGAAAACCTTGCACCCTGTGGCGGTCACCCCATGGTGCCTGCCACACTGTGCATGGTTGGAAAGGGGGGCTCCCTTGCATACCCACATGGGCCCCATTCGGAAGGCCCTGGATGAAGGGGGGCCTGCTATGGGGCCCAAAGACAGATTCCGGCAGCCGATTCGTTCTGGAGAAACTGAATCGGAACGGCTGTCTGAATCGGTCATCGTACTCGCTTGCTCGGAAACTGAGTCCATAGAGCTGTGCGATTAGGCTCCGAAAGACGCGACCTGTCCAAATGCCCTAACGATTTCCAGGCATCGGAATCGGTCGTTAGGAAGTGTGTACGATTCGGTCGGAAAAAAGGGTTCCGGATCGGATTCGGCAAACCCAAATCCGATGCAGAGCCCTTCCGAACGACATCGGAATCGACCCCTTAGGAGCAACTTGCTTTCATCCATGAAAGATACTGAGGAGACAAGGGTGTTGAGCCAGCTATGCAGATGCAAATTAAATCTAATATGGAATCACTTTACATAGCATCCCACAAACAATTACTTGAGAATTGATAGAAATATTATTGAATACCTCACTGTGGTCACACCAGACCCTAGTTAAATTAATTGTAGAATGTACTAAAGTGGTCCTCACCAAATATTATTTCCAATTTGAACAAACATTCTTTCTGCAAATTGGGGGCATGAGCAAGAATTATTTCTGTGCGCCCAATGCAGCAAAATTTTATACACACAATTTAGAAATAGAAGTACTTTTATATGAACAACCCCTTTCTATGAGAATGTTAAACTATGTTGATGCCACATAGATTTTTTTTGTAATTATTTTTTATTGTTTTATTAGGGCAGAAACATCAGACACACAATTGACAATATCCTCATTGCTGAAAAATTCCCAAGTTGCTACATTAGCCACATATTCATTGATGTTGCCTTGTTATAAATCATGCCTATAAAACGCAATTTGTAGCAATCCGGCGAACTGTTGTGGGAAAAACAACAAACATCATACAGAACTTCAGTACACACAGTGGACGGGAGGGAGAAGAGGGAGAGAAAGATAGTGATGTGTGCTCTCAGAGTCGGTCGATTTGAGTGATAATGCAGTTGTGTGGTCTATCAGTGCAGAGTCTGTATATGCCCGAAACTGAGAGGGGAGCCCTAATGTGACGGCGTTACGGAACGGTGAGAACTTGCAACCGGAGGAGGAGGGGAGGACTGGGGGGGGGGGTTGGCTCTGTGGTCATGATTGGGAGGGGGATAGCGTCGGGAAGTCGGATTGCAGGGTAAGTAGGTAGGCCCGAAATGTGTGCCAAATATCCTTGGGACGTGACGTGGGGGGTTGAAGTGTAGAATATATCTCACTTTGCATGTCGCAGTAGATCACACTTCGGAGCCATGCTTCTTTTGTGGGACGGAACCGACTTCCCCAGTGCAATGCAATTTCCCTTTTGGTTAATATTAGGGCAATAGCTATAAATCTGCAGTGGCAGACAGGGATGTTGGAAACAATGCCCAGCAGAGCCAGCATGGGAGATGGTACAAGGGTTGTGGATATCATAAGTGATAGTGCTTGAAAAACCGATGCCCAATATGTGGCGATCTCCGGACAGGTCCATGTCATGTGGGCAAAATCTGCACCCGGTAAATGGCATTTGGGGCATTACGAGGATCTGGAAGCATTGTACTTGGCCATTTCCACAGGAGTGACATAGGATCTATGGACGAATCGGAAATGGAGGAGCTTATGGTGATGGTTAGGAGATACAAGTTTTTTTGCGTGTAGCTGTGAGCCCAATCCTTGTCCGAGAGTGGGTGTCCCAGGTCTTCCTCCCAATGACGGCAAGCCCCCCCATCACGGGTGTGTTTTAAAGCTATTCATGAGCGGTAGAGTTTAGTGATCAGGTGGGAGCCATCTGGGTCTGCTATGAGTAGTGTGAGAGGCGGAAATTCCATAGGTGATAACGGTTAGGAGGGCATTACTGTACGCAAAGTGCTGTGCAGTCTAGTAAGGGTGAATCTGTCCATGTATGATAATTCTATGTCCTGAGCCATGTCAAGATGTGTACCAATGTGGCCATCTGGAAAGAGGTCCTCAAAGGTGTGCAGACGCAATTTCTGCAGTCTCTTGGATGCAAGGGGAATCCATGGATTTTGAAGCAAGGGTAATTTAGGGGAGTACAGGGAGTCAAAGCCCAGCATTCTGCTGAGTTTGCGCCAGGCCCAACACATTGTGGATAGTGTTTGAATGTCAGTTGGGTCTAATCGGATGCCTCATAATATAGCGTTGAGGGGTGTAGGGTCTGCTAAATCCTGCTCAGGCTTATTATACGGGATGCAGGCATCGGGATGAAATCAGTAATAGGCGAACTGAGCCTGTACCACCAAATAGTACAAGTAGAAGTCAGGGATGGAGAATCTACCTCGTTTGTAGGGAAGCGTAAGAGTATCCCATGCTATGCGTGGCCGGCGGCCCGCCCATACCAAGCGCAGCAATAGGCTACAGAGCTGCAGGAAGAACGCATTTGTCAAAGGGATGGGGATATTTACAAAGAGATATAAGAAGTGGGGGAGGACATTCATCATGATGAGGGATATGCGTCCGGCCATGGAGAGCGGTAGGCGGATCCAGCGGTCCACCTGGGTAGCAAGCTTATCCATGGCAGGGCCATAGTTGAGGCGGATAATCTTGTCCCTGTTTCTGTAGATCGTAATCCCCAAGTATTTAGTGGCATCGGCAGCCCAACGAATGGAATGCCGACTTGGCATTGGAGTTGTGGAAAGAGTTCAGATTTCTCCCAATTGATATGTAGGCCAGACATATCACCGAATCGGGCGATTTCCTCCATGAAGGGATTTAGGTTCTCAGAGGGGTGGCTGATGAACAACAAAATATCGTCTGCGTACATGTACATTAAAAGAGGGCCGGGTCCAAACCACAGGCCCCGATGCAAGTGCTTTTCCTGGAGATGTCTGACCAGAGTGTTCATAGCTATGATGAATAGTAATGATTATAGCGGGCATCCTTGTCGGGTGCCCCTGGAAATGGGAAAGGTATCTGAGAGAGAACCATTTACCCGCAGATGAGCCATGGGAGAGGAATACAGGAGCGAGACCACTCGAGGGAATCAAACACCTTCTCGCAGGCGTTGTAGGAGATACTCTGTTCAATACTGAAAATACTGTCCTAAGATTAAGCGCAGTTGATCTGTGTGGAATGAAGCCTGTCTGTATTGACGAGAGGATTTGGTCTAAGAGAAGCGACAGCCTATTCGCCATTGCCTTGGCTAATATCTTATTATCGAAGTTAAGGAGGAATATGGGTCTATAAGAGACACATCTGATAGGATCCTTTCCAGGCTTCAGTAACAGTGTGAGTGCTGCCTCTCGCATTGTGGGGGGGAGTATACTGTTATCTAAGGATTCAAAGTATACTTCCAGTAAGTGAGGTACCCGCATCTGTTTGAATGCTTTGTGGAAGGTGCCAGTTAAGCTGTCTAAGCCAGAGGCCTTCAAGCCATCAAGTGAGTCTATTGCCTGAGTGATTTCCTCAGCATAAAGGGTTCACTGAGAAATTGGGCCTGTCCAGTAGTGAGCCAGACCATCACAACTTCCTCAAGATAGGCCATATGGGCTGTTGAGTCGGGGTCAGCCCGGAGGAGTATAGGGATTTGTAATACAAGACTAGTTCACTTATTATGCCGGCATTGTCCGAGACATTAATGCCGTCTTCCAAGCAAAGGGTCCTGATGGGTCCTGCTCCACGAGGGGACGCAGGAACCGAGCCAATGTGCTCCCAGGGTACCCCCCTCCCCATATTTGCATGCTGCACTATATGTACCTTGTAGCGTGGCTTCCCTGTCAGCCAGTTCGTTAAACTCTGCAAGGAGGGTCGTTCATTTGTGCAGTGTACTTGTCGCCGCCAACTCTTTTTCCAACTGGGTCAGGCTGCTGTGCAGTGCCTGCAACACACCTGACTGTTTGGGGATGCAAATACCGCAAACGTATGCTTTGAAGACATCCCATAAAATGGAGTACTGAGTAACAGATCCCAAGTTGAGTGCGAAGTATTCAAGAATGGCGTCGTGCAGTTCCGAGCGGAATACCTCATCCAGCAGCGCCGTTGTGTAGAATGACCATCTACTCTCCCAGCCTGTGGTACAGGGGATCATGACCTGTAGGAGCACCGGCGCATGATCTAAAAGAGTGCGCTGCAGCGTCTCTACGTTCTGCAGCCATTGACAAGTGGCTGTGGAGATGAACCAATAGTCGATGCGCGTCCACACTTAGTGTGGGGCAGTGTGGAAGGTGTAACCTGGGACTCCAGGGTATCGCGTTCACCATGCATCTTGAAGAGCCAGTGAGTCCAAGAGTTCTCGGACAATACGAAGGGAATGAGGTTTACTACCCGGCCTGAGCTGGATTTGTCCTGGCTGGGGTCTGGCAACAAATTCCGGTCTCTGCCTATAAATAAGGCATCCGGAACAAATCGGTCAAGGAGAGAGGAGATTCCATTCGAAAAGGATGGGTCATCACTGTTCGAGGCATAAATATTTAAAAACAGAGTCTCCCTGCCTAGCATTGTTCCCACTACCAATAAATACTGACCCTGGTCAGCAGCAATGATGGTTTGGTGTGTAAATGGGAGACTATGATGTATACACCCCCCCCTGGAGTATGTGCTGTACCCAGCGAAGTATCTATGAGATCCACAGGAAGAGGCAAACGGGGGGAGGCCTGTAGGGGGAGGTGCAATCCCTGAAGAAAAGCTATCTTGATGTGGTGTCTATGCAAATATGATAAGACTAGCTTACATTTTCGTGGGTTGTTGAGTCCCCAGACGTTCCAGGTCAGCAGCCGTGTCTCAACTGTTGGTCTATGGGCTCCCATCTCCCACACATTAGAATGATGCAGACTTGAAATCGAGTATTGATTTGGATATAAATCGGGGGGAGGTATGAACACGGGGAAAGACCGAGGGATGGAGGGGAGACAATACAAAGACAAGTCAAATTAAACCCCAGTTAACTCACCCTCCACCCACACCAGGCGGCAGAAGCCTGGCGTATTCCCATTGGCCAGGACCCAGAAACCTAAGCCCCAACAAGGTAAGAGGCAGAATCATCATTGGGAGGCGGGAAATGCCTCCGGGCCCAATGCCCTTACTGTACGGTTCATTTTAAGCAACTGTGTTGGTAGATAGTGCAACATTATTAATAAAAGGTAAAACGTCAGTAACATTAATAACCCCAATATATCTGGTCATAGCCCACATCATAGCAATAGGTGTTGCTGAGTAATATGGAAGAAACACGCGCTAATCAGGAGGAAAGAGTTCCACACTAGTTATTAGCGGTCTGTCCGATGATGAGTGTCCGGTGTAGAACGGGGGTTGCGGGAGTTACTGTCCTTCAGTTGTTTCCAAAAGGCAAGGACATCTGCGGATGAGTCAAAGAACTTTGGCTTATCCTCCACTCTCACTAGTAGTCTCGCTGGATACAGCATGCCATATTTAAGGCCAAGCTTCCTGAGCTGCGCCTTTGCTTCAGTGAATTTACGCCTTGCCGCTCTGAACTGCGATCGTGAAGTCGGGGTAAATGGAAAGCGTGGTGCCCTGATATTGCAGCGGGGAGCTCTTGCTGGCCAGTCGAAGGATAATGTCACAGTCCATATAAATTCAAAAGGCAAGCCCCAATGGGGTGCAGAAGAGCCCCAGGGGTGGGCGAGGACCCAGGGACCTGTGTGCCCTCTCGACTATGAAAGTCTTGGAGAAATGTTGGGTCCCAAACAAGTCTGAGAGGAGAGTCTCCACAAACAGTTCAGGGCGCCCCATGCTGGTCAACTCCGTCAGGCCAAGGATACATACGCTGTTTCTCTGAGATCTCACCTCCAAATCTTCATTTTTAACCACCACTGCCTTCAGGAGACATTCTGTTTTTTCCAATAGGCGGGCCATCGCAGTGGTCTGGTCGCCATCCACATCCAGTGCCTGTCCTGGGCGGTCGGCTGCGTCAGGTCTGTCGAAGGTGAGTCGCCTCTGCTTGGGGTCCTCACGGCCCATGTCTCCACTGGGGTGCACCAGGGGGCGGCAGGCTAGTAATTGTGGAGGGGGCTCCATGTAGTGCCCAAGCGGGCTAACAGAAAGTGATCAGGTGGGTGCTCCACAAGCAATAGGGTAGGGGTGGCCAACCCCCAGGCACAGCCCAGTCCAAGACCAGCCGCGGGGGTGCAGCCCCCTAGGCGCAGCAGCAGCTCCTCCAAATGTGTGGTCGGGTGCAGAGGAGGCTTCCCTCGGGGGGTGCGCCCAGGGGAGAGAACGATAACAGTAAACGTGGTCTATGCTAGATGTGCTGAGGTCGCACGCTAATGTAGTCCAAGGCCCTCACACGCTGCGAGCCCGGTGGAGTACATGCGTTTGCACCATGGGCAGCTTACCAGCAATTGGTTCACTGGTAGTGGTACGGGAGGCCAGGCGTGGACCTAAGCCACCTCAACTCTGGGCTCCTCCGCCGCCCCTATCACCGTGGGGCCTCAGGGGCGGGTCGAGCCGTGGCCTCCCCAAATTTGGTGTTTTCGCCAATCTGTGCTGGCCACCGCCATCAGCTTATACTTACAGGTGAGGCTCTGGAGGGAGGGAGGGAGGGTCAGCTGGGCACCGCAGCCGTGGACTCAGGCTCACCTGCGGCCCCGGTCGCTGAGGGCCTCCGAGGCAGGCCAGGTCGTCTCCCTCCTCAGTGGGCCCAGAACACTCAGGGCCACGCCAGCAGTGTTCAGGGGGGCGCCGAGATGTTGCACTGGGTGCCCTCGCCCCAGCAGTGCGGCGCCAAACAAGGATTGGGTCCTGGCAGTGGACGGAGGACTCTACGGGCACCTCAGTAGTGGTGTGGAGGGAGTGGGCCCAGCCTTGATATTGCATTTGCGGACACACTCACCCTCCCCGGCCCTTCAGATGTGCCAGATGGGCCTTATATGTTCTTAGCGGTCCACACTGGTGCCGCCGCTGCTACTCGGTCACCAGCAGTGCTGTGGGGGGGAGGAGAGGCCCAGCAGGACACGGTGTTCCAGCCTCAGGCTCGCCCACGGCCCCTGTAGCTGTGGGGCCTCCGATGCGGGCTGGGCCGCCTCTCTCTCCTGCAGTCCCAGGCAAGTAGGGGCCGGAGTGGCAACGCCTCAGGAGCTCAGGCTGCACGCCTAAAGGTTTTCTGCCTTGATAATATGGCGCTGCATAGCGAAGGGGCTTGCTGGATGTCTACTACCTTTGAGACTAGGACGGCGGGCTCCGGAGCTTCAGTGCCGTGCGGCCATGTTGGTTGACGGCCAGGCTGCGCCCCTCAATGCCACATAGATGATGGTCTGGTCTTATGAGTGGGTACCTCGGAAAGAGCAGATTAATTTTATAATTGCATTAACCATCAAGACCCATAGTCATGCTTCTCAGTGATGAAAAGAAGAAATAAACTTACTTTTCGGCATCTGTAATTAATACCACAAAATGGTCAAATTCCGTTGCAAGCATACTATAAATCTACCAAGAGAAATGCTCTTTTGAATTATGAAAGCCATCGCCCTAACTCCTCAAGAGGTAATCTAGAGGAGCCAATTTCTAAGACTCAGGAGAAAAAGTTCAGGTAGGACAACATGCATAAATTCTAAGAACGCAATTACCCTCACAAATTGATCAGGAGAGCAGAAAAAAAGAGCAACGAATAGCAACAGGGAAGCTACACTTGATCTCCTTGAGAAACCAAGAAATTACAGGATGACGTCCGTTACCGTATTTTCTACCTTATCTTATGAGGCACAGAAAAAAATCATTAGGCATTGGTAAATTCTGAATGTGGCCACCCAGAGACTGAAGAAACCACTCCTTGCCTTCAAAAGAGGATGCAACTTAAGAGACCAGATTACCCACACTGGATCCAAAATTCTAAACAATCCAAGACAGTCTGCTCTATGGATTACCCTTACTGTAAGGGGACATTCTGCATGTGGGTTAACAAATTGAGTCTCTAGTTGACAGAGGTATACCCCTGTCCAAGTAGGGACCATAATTCTAGTTCACGTAAGTAAGTTACTCACCACAAACTATCCTGTGCTTACCCTCTGGTAGCTTGGCATAAAGCAGGCAGGCTTAATTTAGGAGGCAATGTGTTAAGCATTTGTGCAATACAACACACAGTAACACAATGAAACATCACAAAAAGACTCTACACCAGGTTAGCAAAATAGATAAGAGTTTCATAAATAAAACAAAACTAAAATGACAAACATCCAATAAGATATGAATTGTTAGTTATTAAATGTAAAACTAGTGCTTAGAGGCAATAAGCACCTATGAGGGTTATCTGGTCATGCTGGACCGGGGCAAAGTCAAGAGTTCAGGCCAACCACGATGGAGTGTAGGCCGGATACAGGAGCCAATGCATGGCCCGCTGAACAAAGTACCTTGATCAAGGTCGCAACAGCGAGATGCGGGCTGCAGCCGAGTGATGCGTCTGTGTCGATCCCACAGTCGAAGTTCTGCATTGACTTTTTTCACACCGCAGTGGCTCTGTGCCAGTTCTGAAGATGATGTGCTGAGCTGAGAGGCATTGGTTCCGTAGACAATGCACCGGGTTTCTCCACACAGTCAAGGGGATGCATCAATCTTCCCACACTGCAGCAGCACCAATGTGTTGGTTCCGATGCATTGGTTCTTTAAGGAGATGTGCTGGTTCCAAATGTGATCCCAGGAAACAGGAGGCAAGCCAATAAGCTCTTGGAGATCACTTTAGATTCAAGGCAGAGTCCAGCTCTTCCTCAGCAGGGTCAGAGGGCAGCAGGCAGCAGGGCTGCACAACAGGAAAGAAGTTCTTCCAGAGCAGGAGCCCAGCAAATCACAGTCCTTGTAGCAGCACCGCAGTTCTTCTGACAGAGGGTCTTTACAGGCCCAGAACTGTCTGATTTGGTGGAGTCGGAGACCCAGTACTTATACCCAGTTCTGCCTTTGAAATGAGGGTGATTTCAAAGAAGGTTCTTTGAAGTGCACAGAGTTCCTTTCTTTCCAGCCCTGGCTCCAGACTCACTACAGGGAGTAATCAACCCTTTGTGTGGAGACAGGACACTGCCTATTCAGGTGTTTCAGCTCCTCCCCCTATCCTTGCCAGGATGAGCCATCAGGATGCAGATGGGCACTCAGAATCTAACCTTCCTTTGTGTGGGGCTGTCTAGAGGGAATGCAAAATTCAGGCTGTCACCCACCCCAAGCGTGTATTGGAGACAGGCTGCAGGCACAGAAAGCTTTAATAGCAGAGAAATGCCCACTTTCTAAAAGTAACAAGAGTAAAGATGAAAGAATGCACTCCTTCCCTTTGTACGTAGTAATTAAGTTAAACTTGATGTGGACATAGTTGTAAATTAATGCGTGCAAACAGTCGGTGATCTGTCCCAACGATCACTTTTCTATGAGAGAGTTGCCAAAACGGAACGTACTTGCGCTCCTACCTGTCGCACTGCGAAAACAGGAATATTTCCAGTTCATAAACGACTTTTTTTGATCTCTTCTTTTTTAATATTCTTAATATTCAAGGTAAACCAAACTGTAATCAAAACCTTCATCCAAAGTTCATCCAAATTTCCAGCATCACGACGAAAACAGCGTAATTGCAGCATGATTCATTAATTTTACTTTTTCAAATGTCTCCTGCATGCCCTCCGGGCCTTCAACAGCAACACTTTGGAATAAATCATGCACGACAAGTTGGCTCATCAAAGATATTTATTTCTAATCACCCAATGCATTTCAGGCCACATGGGCCCTTCGTCAGGGGTCACTGAAACGATAATGAAACAGACGTCTCAACCATCTATACAAAACAAGATGTATGCAAAGCAAGATATCTACTTTAGCCCAGAAAAATAAAAAGTGAATAAAACTTCACGCCCTAACATTTAGCCCTGTGTTAACCCTTGCTGACAATTATAAACCTAAATTCCAAATACTAATTCTGTCCCTCCACCCCATTATCCCTTACTGAAACCCGAATTAATCAAGCGCGTATAAACTCAATAATCATCCCAAGACTTACCCGTACTAACATAAGCAACATCCCGTCATAAAGCCATCCATAAAACTCACACTTTAACTGGTACAGACCCCTTTAGTGCGATATGACTTATAAGCTAGTAAATCACCTTCAAAACCGAAGCCGCCAGGCTCATCCTAACATACAACTCAGTTCGTCACAGCCAGCATTCAGTTTAACTCAAGCTTTTCAAACGTTGTTTTATAAACACGTGCGCTCAAAGACACAGGTGTGTTTTAGCCCTGTGACCTAATCCAGTGGAAATTCAAACACTTAAAGAAACAGCTTCCTTCGTGAGTTCGTAAAACAAATGCTATCTCCCTTCAACCCATGACTCTACGCATGCACCAATATCCACCCACCTCCCGTGCACCCCAAACTGAATTTCACCTGCTTCAAACCATACGTGCAGAAAACATCCCTAACATATCCTAAAAATGCATAAAATGAATGAACAGAATAAAGCCGCATAAATTAAATAAAAACGCAAAAATGAATATATGAATACAAAACAAGTATTGACAGAATAGAGAATTGAAACACCCCATACAACTGACTTCGTTGTCTCAATCCGTTGTAGTCCATTATCGCACATTGTGCGCCACTCAGATTTTACATGTCCTTATGCTGTCTTCGAAGTGATGAATGTATATGTAATCAATGCTTAGTACTGTTCAATAGTCTTTATTTGGGGTGCAAACTGGCATAGGGACAGTCTAATTGAGTAACAAGAGTAAAGATGAAAGAATGCACTCCTTCCCTTTGTACGTAGTAATTAAGTTAAACTTGATGTGGACATAGTTGTAAATTAATGCGTGCGAACAGTCGGTGATCTGTCCCAACGATCACTTTTCTATGAGAGAGTTGCCAAAACAGAACGTACTTGCGCTCCTACCTGTCGCACTGCGAAAACAGGAATATTTCCAGTTCATAAACGACTTTTTTTTATCTCTTCTTTTTTAATATTCTTCATATTCAAGGTAAACCAAACTGTAATCAAAACCTTCATCCAAAGTTCATCCAAACTTCCAGCATCACGACGAAAACAGCGTAATTGCAGCATGATTAATTAATTTTACTTTTTCAAATGTCTCCTGCATGCATTCTTTCATCTTTACTCTTGTTACTCAATTAGACTGTCCCTACGCCAGTTTGCACCCCAAAGAAAGACTATTGAACAGTACTAAGCATTGATTACATAAACATTCATCACTTCGAAGACAGCATAAGGACATGTAAAATCTGAGTGGCGCACAATGTGCGATAATGGACTACAACGGATTGAGACAACAAAGTCAGTTGTATGGGGTGTTTCAATTCTCTATTCTGTCGATACTTGTTTTGTATTCATTTATTCATTTTTGCGTTTTTATTTAATTTATGCGGCTTTATTCTGTTCATTCATTTTATGCATTTTTAGTATATGTTAGGGATGTTTTCTGCACGTATGGTTGGAAGCAGGTGAAATTCAGTTTGGGGTGCACGGGAGGTGGGTGGATATTGGTGCATGCGTAGAGTCATGGGTTGAAGGGAGATAGCATTTGTTTTACGAACTCACGAAGGAAGCTGTTTCTTTAGGTGTTTGAATTTCCACTGGATTAGGTCATGGGGCTAAAACACACCTGTGTCTTTGAGCGCACGTGTTTATAAAACAACGTTTGAAAAGCTTGAGTTAAACTGAATGCTGGCTGTGACGAACGGAGTTGTATGTTAGGATGAGCCTGGCGGCTTCGGTTTTGAAGGTGATTTACTAGCTTATAAGTCATATCGCACTAAAGGGGTCTGTACCAGTTAAAGTGTGAGTTTTATGGATGGCTTTATGACGGGATGTTGCTTATGTTAGTACGGGTAAGGTCTTGGGATGATTATTGAGTTTATACGCGCTTGATTAATTCGGGTTTCAGTAAGGGATAATGGGATGGAGGGACAGAATTAGTATTTGGAATTTAGGTTTATAATTGTCAGCAAGGGTTAACACAGGGCTAAATGTTAGGGCGTGAAGTTTTATTCACTTTTTATTTTTCTGGGCTAAAGTAGATATCTTGCTTTGCATACATCTTGTTTTGTATAGATGGTTGAGACGTCTGTTTCATTATCGTTTCAGTGACCCCTGACAAAGGGCCCGTGTGGCCTGAAATGCATTGGGCGATTAGAAATAAATATCTTTGATGAGCCAACTTGTCGTGCATGATTTATTCCAATGTGTTGCTGTTGAAGGCCCGGAGGGCATCCAGGAGACATTTGAAGAAGTAAAATTAATTAATCATGCTGCAATTACGCTGTTTACGTCGTGATGCTGGAAGTTTGGATGAACTTTGGATGAAGGTTTTGATTACAGTTTGGTTTATCTTGAATATGAAGAATATTAAAAAAGAAGAGATAAAAAAAAAGTCGTTTATGAACTGGAAATATTCCTGTTTTTGCAGTGCGACAGGTAGGAGCGCAAGTACGTTCCGTTTTGGCAACTTTCTAAAAGTGGCATGTCTTTAAAATAGTAATGTCAAATCCAACTTTACCAGTAAAGAGCATTTGTCATCACTATTCCAAAGATATAAAACATGACAGAGCTACTCTTTTCTAATCGGGAATTGCAGCTTATAAGTGTAATAAGGAAACCCCAATGTTAACTTATAAGAGAAGTAGGCCTCACAGTAGTGAAAAATTAATTTAGGTGTTTTTCACTACCAGGACATGCACAACTTAAAAGTACAGGTACTACCATTTATATACACAGCACCCTGCCCTATGGGCTACCTAGGGCCTACCTTAGGGGTGACTTATGTGTAAAAAAGGGGGAGTTTAAGGCTTGGCAAGGGGTTTTAAATGCCAAGTTGAAATGGCAGTAAAACTGCACACACAGGCTCTGTAGTAGCAGGTCTCAGACATGTTTAAAGGGCTACTTGTGTGGGTGGCACTATTAGTGCTGCAGGCCCACTAGTAGCGTTTAATTTACAGGCCCTGGGTACAGGTAGTGCACTCTACTAGGTATTACAGATACATTAAATATACCAGTTGTGGATATACGAAATGTAACCATGTTTAGGGGAGAAGCACATGCAATTTAGCACTGGTCAGCTGTCAGGAGTCTTACTTGAAGTTTCCCCGGTACTTCCCAGGAGCAGAATGATGACTTTTCCCAATGCCTCCCTGAGTTTCCCTCCACGCTCCCAAAGAGTTTTTTCTAGGAAGAATGAAGAAACTCCCAGGGGGGAAAGGGGGATGGGATAAAGAAGAGACAGCCTCGTCTTCTATCTTGGGTGCCTTCTCTGAACCGCTACCGCTAGTTTTCTTCTTGCGTTTCAGGAAATGGACACTGTAACATAAATAAACAAATTACTCAGGTCCAACAATCCTTTAAACATTCTATCTATTAACTTCCTGTTCCTAGACTTACGTACCCTTTTTAGACTGGGCTATGCCTCTCTTCTATAGTTTTAAGGATGAGTTTTCTTTTATTAAACACCTTTAAAATACAAATAACATTCATTCAGTGTTAGGCAATTCTAAATAATTAGTTGTGTATTTTTCTCTGTAATTTTGTTCATACCCTTTAAACTGGACCAGTGGCGTCACTAGGGTTGGTGTCACCCAGTGCGGTAACTCATGGTGTCACCCCCTCACGACTTACCCCATGATGGACCTCCTCCGAGTCCTCCGAGTCCGCCAAAAGCGTTCCTTGCGTGAGTGACGTTTCGAACGTCGTCGACGTCCGGACGCCGACGTGCAGAGGCTCACGGTGTCACCCCATGTGATGGTGTCACGTGAGTGACGTTTCGAACGTCGTCGACGTCCGGACGCCGACGTGCAGAGGCTCACGGTGTCACCCCATGTGATGGTGTCAACCGGTGCGGTCCGCACCCCCCGCATCCCCCTAGTGACGCCGCTGAACTGGACTCAGCCACTTGGTCGTTGTCTTGTTCTATGCAAAATGTAAATTAACTGAAAGCTAACTTGACTGCTTATATAACACCTAAGCAATTCTTTAGCGAGAGCTAAACCTTTGGATAACTAAACCATCTCTATTTTCTTTTACAGGAACTCAGGAAAGGTTGTATGCTTGGTTAGCACCAGAATTCTTGGTAAGTATATTTGAAAACGAAACAGTATTACTTTACAACAACTAAAAACTAAACTCTCTTCTTTCGTCTTTTTTCAGATGCCAAGAACAGCTGTGAGCTTGGGCTGACACAAGACTTTCTGGTGAGTAATTATTCTGTGAGGATCGCCTTTAACATTTAATTTAAACAGTACTTGCATGTCTGGAAATTCTTTCTCATGAAGACAGGATGCTCCGAAAATGACTGAAAGGTCAAACGGAGTCACGGACAATAAACTCTGGATTCTGGAAGTATTTAAGTCTGCCCGACGCGTAGATTATTCTAAACTACCGCCATAAACGATACGAAATCTCTTTTCTACACTAACTCTAAACGCAGGTGACGCAGAAGCTGCTCCTTCTCCAACGGCTTCGGTGAAGTACAAGCAGCTGCGGGGGAGCGCGCACCTAGAGAGGTGCTCAGGGTCTCGTGCTCAAGGCAGGTAGGCTGAAGCGCTGACCTCAGCGCTTTCAGCCATCTTAGTGGAGCGCAAATGAATAAGCTCAGTCGAAGATAGATAGTGTCTTTCCCTGCCAGAAGTAGTGATGGCACCCACTATTCTAGTCTCCTGCAGCCTCCTGGTTCGATTCCTGACATCAGCAATGGTAAAGTCCTAAGGCCAACAAAAAGAATCAGCAAAAAGAGGTATGCAGGCAATGAATTTGGGGGAAGACCACCCTAAGGCTGGCAGGTCGAACATGTGTCCCCCCCAGCTGAAAGTGGGGAGAGCTATCTAACCTCTAGGAAAGTTCTCTGCACCAAGGCAGAACAACCTGGACAAGCCCTCAGGATTGGCGTGGTCTACCCCTGGTCTGTGTTCCACCCTTAGGTCTGTACCCCTGTTGGAAAATGGCCCACCTTAACAATTGTGGATTCTCACCCCTCGTTTGTATTAGCCACTTGAGGGGCCTATGGTCAGTCTGAATCAGGAAGTGAGGCCCAAACAGGTATGGTCTTCCTTAGTGCCCAGACCACAGCAAAGGCTTCTCTCTCAAAAGCACTTCACCTTTGTTCCCTGGGAAGTAACCTCCTGGAGATGAAGGCTACAGGTTGTGTAGGCCCTCTTCTTTACGTTGTGAAAATACTGCCTTCATTTCATGTTCTGAGGCATCTCTCTCTACAATAAATTCTCTGGAAAAGTCTGGGGCCTTAAGCACAGGGGCTGTGCACATGGTCTGCTTTGGGGAGTCAAATGCTTTTTGGCATACATCTGTCCAAATCACATTTCTGGGCTGCTTCTTAGAAGTCAGCTCTGTCCAGGGGGCAACAATGGTGCCATATCCCTTGACAAACCTCTTAAAGTACCCAGTGAGGCCTAAGAATGCATTGACCTCAGTCTGGGTTTTGGGGGGCTCTGAGGCCATGATAGTCTCTATCTGGGCCTGGAGGGGCTGAACCTTACCCCTGCCTACCAGGTGTCCCACATACACCACAGACCTCTACCCTATCTGGCACTTACTGGCCTTGATAGTCAAGCACCTGAATCACTTCCTGGAGATGAAAAAGGTGGTCCTTCCAGCTGCTACTGAAGACCACAATGTCATCCAAGTAGGCAGCACTGAAGGCCTCCATTCCAGCCAGTACCTGGTTTACCAACCTCTGGAAGGTGGCAGTGGCATTCTGGAGTCCAAGGGCATTACCCTAAACTGGTAGTGGCCCTCTGGAGTGGAGAAGGCTGACCTATCCTTTGCTCATTCTGTTAGGGCAATCTGCCAGACCCTGATGTAAGATCAAAGGTAAGTACTGGGCAGCCCCTAACCTGTCAATAAGCTCATCAGCCCAGGGGATGGGATGAGCATGAGTCCTGATGACTGAATTGAGCCCGCTGTAATGCACACAGAACCTGAGTTCAGGTGTGGTGTCGGGTGGGGCAGCCTTTGGTACTAGTACCAAAGGACTGGACCAGGGGCTATTGGAGGGTCTATCACCCCAATTCCAGCATTTTCGAAAGCTAGGGCCCATTTTGCCAGACAGCCTGTAAGATTATTCTTGACAGGAAGGCTGTCTCCTGGGTCCACATCATGGGCATATAGGTGGGTAGTCCCAGGTATGCAGGAAAACAGAGAGGAGTACTGCCCCAGCAACTGGTGGCACAGTCCCTCTGCTATTCAGGAGTCAGAGTGGGGGAAAGGATCACTCCTTCCACTGATCCATCTTTCTCCTTGGAGGCTGAAAGGTCAGGAAGAGGTTCACTCTCCTCTTCCTCCCCTCCATCTGTCAGCATGGTGAGCTCAGCCCTCTCAAAGTGGGATTTGAGACGGTTGATATGGAGCACCCTGTAGGGGTGCCTAGGGGTCTTGAGGTCCACAAGGTAAGTGGCCTCACCCTTCCTCTCAACAATCTCATAGGGCCCAGATCCAGCGGTCTTGAAGAGCCCTGAGCTCCACAGGTTCCATCACCCACACTTTCTGCCCAGGTTTCAATTCTACAATGGTAGACGTTTGGTCATACCACTGCTTCATCACTTCCTGACTGGCTTCTAAGTTGTCTGAAGCTTTGTTCCACAACTTAGCCATTTGACTTCGGAAGGCCAGTATGTAGCTAATTACATTCTGCGGAATCTTCCTGGGAGCTTGCTCACACCCTTCTTTCACCAAACTCAGAGGTCCTCTTACAGGGTGTCCATACAGAAGCTCAAAGGGGCTGAAGCCCACTCCCTTCTGTGGAACCTCTCTGTAAGCAAAGAGAATGCATGCTAAGAGAACATCCCACTTACGCCTCAAGGCCTCAGGCAGGCCTCTGATAATGCCCTTCAGAGTCTTGTTGAACCTTTCAACAAGACCATTGGTTTGTGGATGGTAAGGGGTAGAGAACTTGTAAGTTACCCCATCCATACTCCTTCCACATTGACTACATGTAAGCAGACATGAAGTTGGTGTCCCTGCCAGACTCCACTTCCTTGGGGAAACCCACTCTTGTAAAATTCCCCATTAGGGCCTTAGCCACTGCAGGTGCATTTCCAGTCCTCAAAGGTATGGCCTCTGGGTACCTTGTGGTATGATCCACCAGAACCAGTAAACAACTTGTTGCCAGAAGCATTCTGAGGGTCAAGAGACCCAAAAATGTTGACAGTGTCAATGTCCACCCTCTCAAAGGGTGTGCCAATGACAGGCAAGGGATTAAGGGGGGGCTTTCAGCCTCTGCCCAGTCTCCCCATTGGCCTGGTAGGTCACACAAGTCCTACAGAGAGCATCTGAGGAAGTCTTGATCTTAGGCCAATAAAAGTGGGGGACATGCCTTGCAAAGGTCTTATCGCGGCCCAGGAGTCCTGTAAGGGGCATGAAGTAAGCCAATTCCATTAGGAAGGCACTTAAGCATTGGGGGACCACCAGGGCCCTTGTTGTCCCATGCACAGGAGCCTTAGGCTCACTGTAAAGGAGGTTGTCCTCCCAGTAAATGTGATGACTTCCAGAGGCATCACCTGCTGCTTGGGCTTCAGACTGTTGCCTTATGCCCTCCAGGGTTGGACACTCCCTCTGTGCCCCACAAAGAGATGATGGACGGAATGTTGAACATTGTCAAACATTCACCCCCACTCACAGATGTGGGTTTAATCCATTGTTATTTTGCTCGCCACGCCATTTCAGTTTGGACACAGCCATATGCAAAACAGCCTTGACCCTGTTCCCCATGGGAACAGTCCTGCACGAACTACCAGGCCAGGTCCTCCATGGACCAGAGAGCAAGCATCCATGGGCAGGTTTCGGGGCATCATCTCTCATCAGCCAGGCTAGCTTGAAACTGGTGGCATAGCGAGCACGGGACCCACGTCTGGGCATACCCTTCCCACTTAGGGTGAAAATGCAACACAAAAAGATGATGGACGGAATGTTGAACATTGTCAAACATTCACCCCCAGTCACAGATCTGGTTTTAATCCATCGTTATTTTGCTCATCGTGCCATTCCAGTTTGGACCCAGCCATATGCAAATCAGCCTTGACCCTGTTCCCCATGGGAACAGTCCAGCCCGATCTGCCAGGCCAGGTCTTCCCTGGACCAGAAACAAACATCCTGGGACAGGTTTCGGAGTAATACCCCTCATCAGCCATGCTAGCTTGAATCGAGTGGCAAAGTGAGCAAGGGACCTATGTCTGGGCAAAGCTACCCTTCAGGACTCTTCAGGAACCGTGCGCACCCTTAGAGCCACTCCATAGGCTTAGAATAATTTGACTATGTCATCCCCCACCACATATCTGGGCACCAAATCTTTTGGGATATGGACCATTCCTCCAGTGGACACTGCAGGTATGCTGCCACCATTACTGCTGGAATCCATTTGCTTAGATCTGAGATCCAGCTACATGAGACTGAGCTCATGTGCCATTCTTTGCTCCTCCATGGCCAGTCTCTTGTCCTCTAGAGCCTGCTCCTTCTCTAATTTTGCAAGTTCTAGCTTTAGCTTTCTCTCCTCCCTCCTGTCCTCAAGCTCCTCTGGGGCCAGGTTCCTAGATGATACACTGTTCCCTGCACGTGGATGGACTTCCACTCACGGGAGGATGTTTCCCTCCTCCCCAACAGGTATCATGTCAAGACCCTCAGACAGGTCTTGTTCCAATTCCTCCTCAGATTCTGACCCATCCTCTTCATTGTCTGTGGGGGTCTGATGGGCCTCTGCCCATGCCCTCAAAACCTTTTGGAGCTCTGCCTTCTTGATGCTCCTCTTGGCAGGCAACCTCTTCTTCTGACAAATCTGTTTGAGTTGGACCACTGTGTTGCTCTCTATGTTGGCTGTCTCAAACTTCATCTTTGCAGGAGAGGTCACAGACAAAACAGACATTTAGGAAGGGGGATAATTATGAAAAATCAAAAAATGTCAATCAGGGAGAATTTTTTCAAATTGGTCTAGATATAGAGGAGTAGTGTACACCAAGTCACTGTATGGCACTGCACAAACACAAGTCCTATCCTCACCGCTGATCACCAATGTTAGAAATTGGGTTTCTGGTTGGCAGAGGTATGCACCCTGTCCAAGCAGGAACCACAATCCTAGTTAGGGTAAGTCAGATACACACCATAAATGAACCTGTGCTCACCCTCTGGTAGCTTGGCACAGAGCAGGCAAGCGTAACTTAAGAGGCAATGTGTAAAGTATTTGTGCAACACTTTAAACAGTAACACCGTGAAAACACCACAAAAAGACTCCACACCAGTTTTGAAAACGAGTTTATATTTTTATGAACAAAACAAGGCCAAATGAACAAAAATCCATTAAGTATAAGTGCTGTTATGAATTTCTAAAGAATAAATGAAATTGTCGTGCTCAAAAGATTAAAGCGCCAACCATGGCTAACTAGTCACGCAAGACCGGGGTAAATCCAAAAGTTCAGGCCGACCACATTGGGAGCATGGGTCGGATACAGAGAATAGCCTTGTCCACTGAAAAGTACCTTAAATGCATCGGAGACGGAGCCGAGATGCGGGAAGCAACAGGCGATGCGTCGTTGTTGAAGCGAAGGATTGAAGGTAATGCGCCGGCGCCGAGTCGCGCGGAGTCGGGATGCATTTAAAACTGGAGACGATGGCATTGAGGGAGATGCACCGGTTCAGATTGGCGCAACAGCGCCGATGCGTGGGGTCTGGATGTAGCAGCACTTAATACCCACTTCCAAGGGCCCAGGGCCGGATTGGCACCACTTGGCAGGACAAGACTTGCAGCAGGTAAAGTCCAGGTGCTGTTGAAGGTTGATGAGAAGTCTTTGATGTCCATGAGACTTAGAACAGGGGGTAGGCCAGCATGCCTTTGGAGTCACTCTAGGTTCAAGTGAGATGGGTCCAGTCCTTCCTCAGTCAGGGCAGAGGGTAGCATGGAGCAGGGCAGCACTGCAGAAAAGCAGTTCTTCCAGGGCAGCAGTTCTTCACAAGTCCAGTAATGTACTGAAGTGGTAGGGTTAGATGTCCAATTCTTATACCCAGTGGTGCCTTTGAAGTGGCGGTGACTTCAAAGAAGGGATTGCTTTGAAGTGGACAGAGGTACTTCCTCCCAGCTCTGGCTCCAGACTCACTACAAAGGGGTATGCAGCCCTTTGTGTGGGGACAGGATACAGCCTATTCAGGTGTAAGAGTCAGCTCCTCCCTTCCATCCTGTCTAGGATAGCCCATCATGATGTGGATGGCCCATCAGTCACACCTAATCTACCTCTGTGTATGGCTGTCTAGAGGGAATGCACAAAGTCGAGCTGTCACCCACTCCTGACGTGTATTGGAGAGAGGCTACAGGCATGCAGGGTTAAGAGCAGGAAAATGCCATCTTTCTAAAAGTGACATTTTTAAAAGGGTATTGATAAATTCAAATTTACAAATAAGGAGGATTTATCATTACCATTCCAGTTATATGAAACATGACAGATATACACCATCTCAATCAGGAATTACAGCTTATAAGGTATAATAAGGTATCCCCAATGCTAACCTATGAGAGGGGTAGGCCTCACAGTAGTGAAACACGAATGGGGGTGTTTTTCACTACCAGGACATGCAAAGCTTGAAAGTACATGTCCTACCTTTTGATTACACAGCACCGTGCCCTATGGGCTACTTGGGGCCTCCCTTAGGTGTGACGTATATGTAATAAAAGGGGAGTTTAAGGCTTGGCAAGGGGTTTTAAATGCTAAGTCGACATGGCAGTGTAAACTTCATAAACAGGCGCTGCAGTGCCAGGCCTGAGAAATGTTTAAAGTGCCACTTAAGTGGGTGGGGCCATCAATGCTGCAGGCCCACTAGTAGCATTTAACTTACAGGCCCTGGGCACAGGTAGTGAACTTTACTATGGACTTATAGGTAAATTACATATGCAAATTGCGGATAAGTTAATCAAGCTATGTTTAGGGGAGAGAGTACACATGCACTTTAGCACTGGTTGGTAGTGGTAAAGTCCTAGGGCCAACAAAAAGAATTCAGCAAAATTGGAGGCAAGCAGGCAAACTGTTTGGGGGACGACCACCCTAAGGCTGAAAGGTCTAACAAATAGCAATTAGGAAAGCAAAAATGATGCTCACTTTTTTGTAAGTCTGAATTTTGATGGAAACAAACATTTTAATAAGATCAAAACAAATCAAGACACTTTACTTGGTGATGTGTAAATGATAAATATTAGCTGAAACCTGATTTCCACACATTATCGTTTGTGCATTATATAGTTTTACCAGTAAAACTATATATATATACAAATTCAGCGGCCATGGAAAATGTGCGGTACGTGAATGATGGTGCGCTACCACACCATGATTTAGTGATTTAGTAATATATTGGTGACAGTGTTCTCCAAAACGTACTTACATACCACACACTTACAACTCCCCTGGTGAATGTGTGTGGCTCATTTGCTACACTTGTTCCTTGTGTGACACTTGGATGTTTCACCATCCCTATGACTTTTGTGATATAACATTAATGGCAGCACCCCCACTCTGAAAATTGTTCCAGCCCCACTGCCTTTAACAATGGTGCAGGAATAATATGTAGTGTAGATAAGTGGCAATTGGTAAAAGTACATAGCGTGTTTTTACAACAGTGTATGGTGAGTTGTTTGTGGTTAATTTTAAGGAAGAAACCAACATGAGTGCTAAAGTATCTCCGCTTTTATAGTGAAAACAAAGAAAACAATGGTGCCTAGATCTAATCATATTCGCAAATATGTTTGATCAAAAGGTAGTTATCTATTTCATGTGTTGTTTTCAGTTTATAGTCCAGGGTGGAGAACCAATATGAGGTCTATGAGGTCTTGAAGAATGCCCACGACAAAAGAGGGGTAGAGGTAGAGGCAGAAGCTTTATGGGCAAATGAAAATAAAGGCATGGAGAACATAATCACTCCAGACTATTAAAATTGTTCTTAACGTTGTGACAGTGAGGAATCAAAGCACTAGCATGTGTCCTAATATACACAATTTTAACAGTATTAGATCTCATACATGCACCAGGAGAACAGACTACATATATGACCTCAAAAGACCTCATGGAGAAACAGCTGAGCAACATGTGTGGCTGGTGAGGAGCGCCCCAGGATGAAGCATGTCACCAATGTGTGAGTGAGGAGATTACATCTTTGTGAGATAAAATATGTGTCATCCAGTAGGATGTGAGCAGCATAAATTACTACGGTTATATAATATGTAGTGGGTAGACATAGGTACTCTGAGTGATATTGTGTCTGGCACTATCTTTTATTTCATTAGTACTGTGCAACTAGTTACCTTCTGCCACAACTTAGTGCAGGGCTTTCACCTGTCAGTGGTTTAATGAAGTCAGTGGAATAACAGAAACATGTTAACTAGTTCTGTTTACTTTTAACATTTGATAATTGGGACTTCCATGGGTGAGACAAATATAAAGAGTCCTGGTCCCCTAAAATATATGCGGCTCACTGGCAATTACTACTTCTCTAGACTGACAAAATACCTCAATAGCCCACCTTGAGAACTCACCTCGAGATCATGGTGCAAACCCCACAATAACCACTTTGGGCCCTCCTTCCAATGACTCCTATCATTAATGCCAATACCTATCTGCGAACAAGACTGTCCTGTAATGCAGAAGCAAGTTTTTTCTTCATGTTGAAGCCGCCAATCAAAGTGCTATCTCCTGCAGGAGTCCCAAGGGCCCAGCCAATCAAAAACTGTTTTTTTGTCACTTTTCTGGCTTGAATCCTACAGGAGTCTCACAGGAGTCCCGTGGCACTACATATCTCTATTTTTTAAATGCTACTTTCACTAACAGGCTGAATAGCTTTACACCTGATCACAAAATGTATGCTTTCTCTGTAAATATCTAGGTTTCTGACAAATTTAGGGAAATTCTGTTTAGCCGATTTATCTGTTTAATTTTCCCTATGGAAATTGCATGAGGGAAAAAAGTGTTAGGGACCCTCCATCCATTTTTCTAGGTTGCTGCTTGACAGATCACCCTGGACCTTTCCAGGAAGGAGCTGAGGTGGAAGAATTATTTTTGTTTTGGAAAGGTTCATCAAACGATGCCAAAGTTATTAGGACAACAACAAAAAATGCTCCACTATTTAATAACAAACTGGGCCCTTCTTCCAGTGACTCCCATGATTAATGGGTGCAGAGACAGAATATCGAGTCATAAATATCGAGTTGCACAAATATCGAGGGATAAATATCATGGGTCAGAAATATCAACAGCAAGAATATCGTGGTCAAGAATATCGATTTAAGGTAAGTAATATCGATTTTAAAAATATTGAAGTGTTTAATATCGTTTACAAAAATATAGGGGGTCATTATGATGGCGGGCGGATCGTTTTTATTATTGTTATGTATTTTACTATTTATTTTATATGTATGTGATGTGTGTTTTTTTGTATAAGAATTGTTTGTATTTTTAATATATGTGTTCAATTTTTTGTAGTTATTTTGTTTTGTTATTTGAATTTTGAGCTTTTAATTTCATAGCGGGTTGTGGGTTTATAGGGGAATAGGGTGGGAAGTAATTCAATTATATTAAATTTATTAATTTATTTTTATTTGAATTTTGCGTTTTTAGTTCCGTAGCGGGTTGTGGGTTTATAGGGGAATAGGGTGGGAAGTAATTTAATTATATTAAATGTATTAATTAATTTTTATTTATTAATATTTATTAATTTAATTTATTAATATTTGTTTAATTGAGATGTTATAGTGTTAAATGTGTAAAGTAAATTATTATTAATTAATTAATAATTGGTTGTTAATTAATTTTACTTAATTAATTGGTAATGAATTATGGTAATTGTGTAATTAATGTTAAGTGTGTGTTGTGGTGTTTATAGGTGTAAAGGGTGGGAAGTAATTTATTTTTCATTTATGAATTAATAATTGGTTGTTAATTAATTTTAATTAATTAATTGCCTATTAATTTTGGTAATTGTGTAATTAATTTTAGGTGTGTGTTGTGGTTTTTATAGATGTAAAGGATGGGAAGTAATTTATTTTTAATTGCTGAATTAATAATTGGTTGTTAATTAATTTTAATTAATTAATCGTTAATTAATTCTCCTTGGATGAAGTAATTCTCCTTGGATGAAGTAGTTCTGGCACTGAAGGCAAGCAAGGGTGGTAAAGCCCCAGGTCCTGACGGGATCCCTATTGACCTGTTTAAATCCAACACTGACGTCTGGGGCCCCATCCTTACTCTGCTCTTCAGAGCCTGTAAGAACCAAGGATTCTTCCCTACTTGGCCTGAGTCTCTTATTGTCCCTATATTTAAGAAGGGTGACCGTAATAGCCCAGCTCAATATAGGCCAATTTCTCTTTTAGATTCTCTAGTAAAGGTGGCTGGTCGTATTCTTCTTGGCTGACTGCAGGACTGGGCAGAGTCCAATAATATTCTTTCGGACCTGCAGTACGGCTTTAGGTCTGGGCTGGGGACTACTGAACAGGCCATCAATCTGGACCTGCTTATTGGAAAATATGTGCACATTAAAGAAGGTAACCTGTTTTTAGTCTTTGTAGACTTATCTTCTGCTTTTGATTTTGTTGCTCATGATAAATTATGGTCTATTATGGCTAACATGGGCGTGGACTGCACTATTGTGAACTTTCTTAGAGATTTGTACGCCCTTGGACGGGGTAGAGTCTGGTACGGCCTCAACGGCAACTGTACCCAGCCATTTAAAATAGGAAGAGGGGTCGGTCCGTCAAGGCTGCATACTTGCCCCTTTTCTGTTTAATCTCTACCTTAATAGTGTAGGCGATATATTGGCAAGCAAGTGCACAGATTTACCTCAAGTGGGTCACCGTCCAATCCTGGCACTCTTTTATGCCGACGATGCCGTATTGATCGCCCAAACTCTACTTGGTCTCCAGCGTCTAGTCGACGAATTCGCCCAGTTCATGCAGAACCATGGTCTGAAAATTAACATTAGCAAAACTTTTGAAATGAAAATCGGGAATAAGGCCTCTCGCTGCCGTGACTTCTTAATTGAGGGCTCTAAAATACAGTTCACAGCCACATTTTCATATTTGGGGATTGTGTTTAATCAAGCTGGGAACTGGTCACGGGCAATTAAATCAAGGCGGCTCCATTTCGTTAAAACAACAATGGCCCGGTTGAATTTTGCCAGAAAACTAGGCTTTAAACACCCAAGGGAACTGGTGGCCATCTACAAGGCCAAATGTAGACCTACTGCCATGTACAGGTCTGAGCTTTGGGGATATGGGCTTATCGATACTCTCCAACTGGAAGAAAACGCATTCATAAGGAATCTCCTTGCCCTTCCGAAAAGCAGTTCAACTTATGTCTGCCATTCTGAATTGGGAGCCCCTTATATAGCAGACTTGATTAGGATCCAGCCAGTATTACTCTGGCATAAAATCTGGTCATCTGACCATACTACGCTCAACCGATCCATCATTGTTGACTGCCTTAGATCTACGTCTGCTCTCAAAATCCCCTGGCTGAAATTCGTGCACAATTTTCTGGCAGACATCGGCCATCCCGAGTATTTTGACCATCCTGAGAGCCTGATCACTGTTCAAAGAAAAGCCCTTAAATTGAAGTGTATATCATTACTAGAGGAAACTAGACTATCTTCTGAAATTATGAAACCTTCCGTTCTGAGGAATCCGAGGATCCTGACTAGTGACAACATGCAATTTTATTTAGCCAACGTGTACAACCCACGCCACAGGTTTGTGTTGACCCGGTTTCGTTTGGATATTTTCTATCACCTAATTAGTTTTCCCACCATTAACAACTGGTCACCCGACCTGATGAAATGCCCTTGTGACGAAATCTCCTCGCAGAGTACCTTGCATACTGTTCTTCTTTGTAAATATTTCTCTGAGCTGAGGAAAAAATATATTAAACCTTTGTTATTACAGCTGGGCTTTGTACAATGTCGACCGGCTTTTTTTGTACCTGCAAATGCTACCAAATATATACATTTGCGCTGTAATGTCCCGGTTTTTTCTGGCCGTTATTAATTGCAGGAAGCAGTGGTAAAATGTAATTGTTCATGCAGTTGATGACTGTTTTTATGTAAGGAAGTTTTCAGCTTTCTGTTTTTAACTTTTATACTGTTTTTTTAAAACTTTGTTACCAACGTACTTTGTAGCTTTTATGTTTCACTTTGTGACTTTGAATAAAGATTTTTTTTACTTGACTTGACTTGGTAATTAATTATGGTAATTATGTAATTAATTTTAGGTGTGTGTTGTGGTGTTTATAGGAGTAAAGGGTGGTAAGTAATTTGTGTTTAATTAATTCATATATAGTTGTTAATTAATGTTAATTATTTGATATTTATTTTGGGTAATTGTTTATTTTTGTGTGTGTTGTTTTTACTTTTAAAGGGGTAAAAGGTGGGTATTAAATTAAATTTAATTATATAATTATTAGTTAATAGTAATAGTTTTAAATTTTAAAATACGTTTTAAGTGTGTTTTATTATTTTATAGTTGTATTTAGGTGTGTGTTGTGGATATTATAGTGTTAAAGTGTGTGTAGTTAATTAATGTTTATTAGTTCTTTTTATTAATAATATTTTTTAATTGATTATTAATTATGTTAAATATGTAAATAAATGTAATTAAAAATGTTGAAGTGTTTTGTTATTGGTGTGGTGTTCTAGGGTAGTAAATAAAAGAAATACATTAATGTTTTAATTAATTCTTTTGTTTGAAAATATTTTCTAGTTTAAAAGAATTATTTTTTTGTAAATGTATTTATTATTTTATTTTATATAATATTTCTAGGTTTTTGTTATATGTAATTAATATTTAATATGTGTTCTTTTTATGTTTAATATTGTTCATCTTTATTTTTTAAATATTGTTTATAAATTAATTTTTTAATTACTGTTTCTGTTTAGGTGTTTGAGTGTGAATAGTAATTTTTTTTCTCCGCTATCCAACACGTTCCCTACTGTTGCATTCACTGGAGTGGAATAGTAATTTTTACCCCTCTGCTATCCAGCACTTTTCCTACTGTTGCACTCACTGGAGTGGGAATAGTAATTTTACCTCTCCGATATCCAACACTTTACCTACTGTTGCTCTTACTGGAGTGGGAATAGTAATTTTTACCCCTCCGCTATCCAACACTTTCCCTACTGTTGCACTTAATGGAGTGGGAATAGTAATTTTTTCCCATCCGCTACCCAACACTTTCCCTATAGTTGCTCTCACTGGAGTGGGAATAGTAATTTTTTTCCCTCCGCTATCCAACACTTTCCCTACTGTTGCACTCTTTAAAGTGGGAATAGTAATTTTTGCCTCTCCGCTATCCAACATTTTCCCTACTGTTGCTCTCACTGGATATGGAATAGTAAATTTTACCCCTCCGCTATCCAACACTTTCCCTACTGTTGCACTCACTGGAGTTGGAATAGTAATTTTTACCCATCCGCTATCCAGCACTTTCCCTACTGTTGCACTCACTGGAGTGGGAATAGTAATTTTTACCTCCCTGCTATCCAATACTTATTCTACTGTTGCACTCAGTGGAGTGGGAATAGTAATTTTTACCCCTCCGCTATCCAACACTTTCCCTACTGTTGCACTTACTGGAGTGGGAATAGTAATTTTTTCCCATCCGCTATCCAACACTTTCCCTACTGTTTCTCTCACTGGAGTGGGAATAGTAATTTTTATCCCTCTGCTATCCAACACTTTCCCTACTGTTGCACTTACTGGAGTGGCAATAGTAATTTTTTCCCATCGGCTATCCAACACTTTCCCTACTGTTGCTCTCACTGGAGTGGGAATAGTAATTTTTACCCCTCCGCTATCCAACACTTTCCCTACTGTTGCACTCACTGGAGTTGGAATAGTAATTTTTACCCATCCGCTATCCAGCACTTTCCCTACTGTTGCACTCACTGGAGTGGGAATAGTAATTTTTACCTCCCTGCTATCCAATACTTATTCTACTGTTGCACTCAGTGGAGTGGGAATAGTAATTTTTACCCCTCCGCTATCCAACACTTTCCCTACTGTTGCACTTACTGGAGTGGGAATAGTAATTTTTTCCCATCCTCTATCCAACACTTTCCCTACTGTTTCTCTCACTGGAGTGGGAATAGTAATTTTTATCCCTCTGCTATCCAACACTTTCCCTACTGTTGCACTTACTGGAGTGGCAATAGTAATTTTTTCCCATCGGCTATCCAACACTTTCCCTACTGTTGCTCTCACTGGAGTGGGAATAGTAATTTTTACCCCTCCGCTATCCAACACTTTCCCTACTGTTGCACTCTTTTGAGTGGGAATAGTGATTTTTTCCTCTCCGCTATCCAACATTTTCCCAACTGTTGCACTCACTGGAGTTGGAATAGTAAATTTAATTATTTTGCTATCCAACACTTTCTCTACTGTTGCACTTATTGTATTGGGCATTTTAAGTTTAAATATTTTTTTATAGTTTAATGTTTTCATTTATTACAGAATGTATTTTTTTATATTTTAAATTATTGATATATATTTATTTTATTTTTAGATAATTTTAAAATTTTAAAATAAATTAAAGATAATAGTTTATTAATTATTTTAAAGTAAATATATATATATGTATAAATTATTATGTGTGTGTGTTTATATTTTTTAATTAAGTTTATTTGTTATATTTTTGTAAAAATGTATATAAAATGTAATTTATTTTGTTAAAATTAATATTAATATTTAATATATTTAATATATATTATTTTATTTTATATTTATGTTTAAATCGATATTTTTTACATCTATATTTTTTACATCGATATTTTTGTATTCTATATATTTTTTTTCGATATTTAGAACATCGATATTTTTGACATCGATATTCTATCAGTGAACCGATTAATGCCAACATCTGTCTGTGACCAAGACTGTTTTTCAGAAGAATAGTATTATTAACTTTTTTATATAGTGCTGTATGAATATTATCTCTCTCTCTCTCTCTCTCTCTCTCTCTCTGCACCACTCAGTAATTGTTACGTCAGAGTTTTCATAGGTTAGGTCAGAGTTTCCATAGAAAGAGAATTGTTTTATTTCTCTAATAACTTTTGCGTCATTTGACAAATCTGCATGAAACATTTAAAGAAAATTTCACCACCTTGGCTCCTTCATAGAAAGATTCATGCTGATCTGTCAAGCGGGGGCCAAGAAAACGGGAGGGTAACAAAAGTGTGATTTACCATGTTAATTCTCATACGAAACATTGCTCTACAAGACAAAAAAATATAGCTGACTGGAATTACACCAAATTTTGCAAAAAGTTAGTACTTTACTCAGAAAGAGAGGTTTTTGTGATTTGATGTAAATCCGTTAAGCTACTTTGAGAAATTATCGTTTAAAAATCAGCCAGGTTTGGGCATGAAGGGGTTAAAAATTAGGTATCCCGAAACTGCTGGTGTCCAGATATGCTCTTTTGGCCATTATAAAGGGAACATTTCAGTCTTGATTGGCTGACCACGACATGAGCAATATGTTGTGGCAGCCATTACAGGACTCAGTGTGTGTAGCTTCACTTGTAACGAATGAGCTCAACACAGACACTAAAGATTAGTGTCTGCACAGACCGGCAGCTTTACAATGTTTCCCCCTTTGAAGTGCCTCATCCTTTTTGCCAATCGTCCGCTTTAAAGGGCTCTGATGAAAGTCATGGTGCCAACCGTCTCCCTCTCTCCTTCTTTGCCTCCCCCAACCCCCTGAATGAGAGCACAAAAATGGTCAGCTTTGTCATTTGCTCTCCCCTGCCACTGCCTGCAGTCACTGTCTGCTCTAATGTTTTTAGGTCGAGCCTGAGTCAGCGCGCATGCGTTGCTCTGTGAGACTGCTGTAGTAGAGTATGGAAGAGAAGCTCCGCCCACTCTCCGACCATATTTTTCATTGGCTTGTGCCTTTGTCCTTCGTAAATGCTGGCTTCTGATTCCTTAATAGGCTTGTTAGTCCCTCCTTAGTACCGCCTTGTCTTCATTTGTAACCTCCCATGGCTAATGGCCCCTTTATTTCGGTTCTTACACAATATGTGTTATTTAGTCTTGTTAGCACTATTTTCTTTTTGGAGTTTCTTTTACTGCAGGCACAACGCACTTTGCTTACATTCAGCGCGCCCGCCATGCTTGATTTCTCTTTCAAGCAGCCGGGACAATTGAGGCCACTTCTTTCCAATGCCATAAGTCTCACATTTAAAAGCGAGACCTATTGCATTGCAAATAATTTTTTACTTTGCTTTACAGTGGCAGCACCCCCCGCTTTAGATTTAAACATCTAGAGCTAAAGCGCTGGTGCCACGATTGCTACAAACGTAAAGCAATCGGAAAAAAAGGCACACTTTTTTCTGATTGCTTTACTTTTGAAGCAATCGCAGCATCCGCGCTTTAGCTTTAGATGTTTAAATCTAAATCGTGAGTGCTGCCATTGCAATGTTGTATTTACATGGGTGCCGCTTTAACTTCACAGCATGGCGCCCGCTTTCACGGATTCCCAGGGTTGCAGCAGCTTCCCACTTCCAATATGCATTTTTTAACTACCTTTAATGCCTCACTGTCTGCGTTTCTAAGATGGTGATGGCTGCGGCTATTAATTCAGTCCTTTCATACCCCTCGGTCAAGTCAATACAAAATAGTTGTCCAATTTCTATGCTCTAGTCTTTGTTTTTCATAATTAAGGCTTTCCAGCCCACCCTGTGCATTCTGGGTGACAATCGTCACATGTTTTCCTACTGTGTGACCAAGAACCACTGCACGCACTAGCAAAAGGCTCGATTAATACTTAACAAAAAACATTAATGTTTTGGGTAGCGAGAAAATAATTACATTTATGGGCCACACTTATCTTTACAATAAAAACATACCAAGGAAGAAAACGAAGCTCAGGATAGGAACAAATAAATACAGGAAGAGGGGAGGGTTTGTTCCCATTACATAGTGACTCTGGTCATAAAAAGGGAAGACATATTAGCTTGAGAAGGGTGCCGAGAGTAGAATAGATACTGGCTCGAGAAGGGTGCCGAGGCTAGAATAGATTCTACATAAAGCAATTGTAGGGACAAGAGGGCAGACCCCAGCACCAGCTAATTTTAAGCACCTTTTTAATTGTTCTGTAACGAAATAAAAAATTAACCGTCATGGCAGCACATTTTAAGAATGGAGAATTGCAGCTGTTCTTTGGCAATAAGGATAGGGGACACGTTTTAAAAGATTGCTCACAGATATCGTAAACCATGAAAGCGATGAAAAACGAAAATTCGAAATGTTCCAGAATGCACTGATTAGCTCATGTTAGGAACCAAAATCCGTGAAAAGCTTCAAGTGCTGATATGTGAGAGTGTAACATATCAATTAAAAAGAGTCACTTAAAACTGCAGATTTCTTGAAAGTTACCCATACAAAAGAGATAAAGAACTATATAAAGTGCATATGCTATTTTAAAAACGGAAAGTCATAATTAGAAAAAAACAAAGAATTATAAGTAACATTAATATAATTATAAAAAGTAAAAAAAAATAGAGGGTTGCAGTGTTAATATCCAATTTGTAGGAAGACTTCCTGGTTAAAAATAAATTAAATGTGCTAAACCAAATATTTTCTAGAATAAAATAACACCTTTAGTTGAAAGGGCAAAAGAGCAGAAAATGTAAGTCCCATTAAAAACTATATCTGGCCCGTTATCATCACTAGGGGCATCACAAATAATATTAGGGAGGTCACTGGAAACTCTGAGAGAAGAATGAGAAACTGGTTCCAGTCCTCTATTGTATTAATAAACGGTTTGAGACCACGCGCTCTCACTCACAACCGTTTATCCAACCATAGTGGGAATCTTGATTTGATCTCTTTCGTTTTCTCTGTGTTTAACGGCACCAGCAGTTTACTAATGTCCCATTCCACAAACTGTCGCGTTTGTAATGCTAACAACAATGCACAATTTACTTGATGAATTGTTATGTGGTGTTAAGTAAGTTTTACAACCAAGCTGAAATCGAAGTGAAGGCTATGAACATGATTTATAGTTATTTAATGCTCTTTACTGTATAATGCTCTATAAGTGGCCCTGACATTTTTTCTTCTATAAGCCGTATTTGCTTTTTTTTATGTATGTTTAGGTCGAGCCTCGATCGACCTGGGGTATCCTCTTCTATGGGCCCTGGCAAACCCACCAATTGCCATTGGCTGTTATCTGTGTCATTTACAAATGCTGGCTTGTTATTGGTGCATTTCTTTAAATATCCCTCTTTTGTGGGCTTAGCTCCCTCGCTGGCGATTTCACTCAGAGAAGGTTTTATTTGGCCATCACACTGTACAGCGTGTGATGGCCCCTCCTCCTTGCTCGGTAACTGGTTTCATTTTGCCTGCCTCTGCTCGTATTTTCGTAGGCTTGATGGAAGGCTTTGTTTTTGTAGGCACGGGTTATAAAGCGATTTGGACAGAACAGCTCTTAACTCTCTTGTAGCTGCACTGTACAGTGCCACTGGGGCACAAGCTGGATAGCCTCATGTCCCTCTTTTGTTTCCACAGCCATATGAATAGGATAAAAAGTTAGGGAGGAAAATATATACTAAATTTGCAATATGGAAAACAAACCCGAGAGAAGATGGCGCAAACACAAGGAGGAATTCGCCTTAGCGCGGTAAGTGCTGAGATAGTGGATGTCTTTGGTCACAGAGGCTACCCCATCTAACAGGAGAGACTGCTGTTTGGTTATGGTAAAATGTGGGGTGTTGTAGGGGCCATGAGTGCACCATGAGCTATCGATTCACCATACCTGTATCCCGAGAGGCTGGCAATACGGGAGGCACCGAGGGCTCACATCTCAGGGACAAGATGTGTCCACAAGCAGAGGGAGACAGTACCCGTGCCCAACTCACACACATCAAAGGCAACCTGGGGCAAAACTTTGTGCCTGCCACCAAAGACGTTTCGATTAGCCATAACAAAGCGCAGCTATAGGAAATGTCATTGTTTCTTCGTAGCTTATAGGTCGCGGGAACGGAAAGTCCTGTGAATGTATGTACTCGTCATCACCCTCAGTTTCAGCATGTCCTTTTTAAGAAATATAAACAAATGCTTTATTCGCCGGCAAGATATGTCTTTGAAGTGAGCGGAGCTAATGATAAAGCGTCATGGTGCTAAGTTTCAGAGTTGCATGAAGTGTCTTAATTAGGGGTGGCGAGGTGAGAATCAAATTCAGTGTTTAAAATCATAGCCCTCTTCCCCCTTCGTATATGCTATTAGGGTGAGGATTAAGATGGGTGAGCAAGAGTGTTACGTGCAAAGGAATGAGCCAACACCAGGTCCACCAGTACTTAGGGGTTCGTTCCTTTAGTGCTGAATGCAAAGGGAAAGTGCTTGTTATCGTAAACCTTAGTTCGCCGCAACTCTTCTTTACTTTAAAGGAGTCCTACCAGTTTGTCTTAGTAAAAGTGCTCAAGCAGGGTAGCCTGCTCTATTCACACTCCAACAATGCCACGGGAGGAGCATCGGGCTGACATGTTGCCTTGCTTTCCACCTTAGAATCTGCTTTGTACAGTATTTTCTAGGCAGTCATGTTTAACAATTACAAATACAACAAAGAGCCACGTAATGGCTATAATCAATGTAAATATGTTACTAGAACTGGAAAAAACACATACATTCCTTTGTCGTCGTTATATGGGCGGGGACTTCTTTGGGCTCGTTTTCAAGAATCTTGCAGCTTCATGGCACACTCTCGTACTTGTTCTGTCTAAGTGGGTCCCGCGAGCCCTGAGAGGCAGGTAAGTTGATGCACTTGTGAATTCCTTCAATGTCGTAGGTTTGCCCATCTTGTCAGTGCCTTCTCGATGTGGTTCTCCTCTTGGTCTCCTCATGCTGTTTTCTGCACTTAGAGTTGCGGTATTGTTTTTCTACATTAGTGTAAATTGGGGTTTGTGTGTATGCTGTGTTTTGAGCATGGATCAGGGCAGGTAACTAGAAGGAGTCTTCATATTGTATGGTGTCAACACTAGGATTTTACCATTGGGTGTTTAGGGTCCTGCTTGCTACAGGGAGTATACCAATGTACCCACTTCCCTTCTGTAGAGGGCCATCCGGCCGCTACAATACTTTGTAGCGATGCACCACACCTCGTGACGGGCTCGGTCCAAGGGTATAAATAAATGGGCCCCTGGTCGCACGTGACCTTCGGCCGACACTGAACCCTGAGTGAATGTGCATCATGTATAGTGCTTAACTGAGCCCACAGGCCCTACCTCTGCGCAGCCCTTTACACTGGTGACGAGGAGGTGAAACGACCCTGCACGTCGTCACGCCGCGAAGCCGCCTTCCCGACAGATCGGGTTCGATAGCATATGCCCAGGAAGCCTGCCGACGCCCACCGCGCCATCCTCCGTACAGCCTGATCCCCTCTGCGGTCCAGCATAAGGGCTGTGAGTCAAGGCAAGCCGCAGCGACCTCTCTGCTTGCAGCGGCGTGTGAGCGGCTCCAGCAGGAGCGGGTAGAGGTGACTTCAGCTACGCTCCGAGCCAGCCCGGCTTTGAAGCGAGGCCCGCCACGTGTGTCTCCGTGCGTGAGGGCGGGGCCTTTAGGCCAAGCGAGTGAAGATTCCCCCTGAGTGACGGCACCTGAAGCCCAGCACTGGCGGGAGGTCACGTCCAGAAGCCCGATCAGTGGCTGAGCACACCGGGGACTGACACACACGGTCAAGCAGCATAAGCCTAGAAAAGAAGCACAAGAAAAAAAAAAGGGAACAATTAAGGAAAAGAAAGTGAAAAATTTAAAGGAACAAGCGCAGTGAGGGGAACCCAACAGGAGAAGCACTGAAGGGCAAGGCAGCCCAGGGCAGCATACAGGCTCCATCAACAGCAGAAGGTCAGGGAGAGCCCCAGTAAGAGACACTGTGGAGACACGAGACAAGGGAGGCACTGCCCTCAAAAGGGAAAAAAGAGCACCAACACACACGCTGCGCGCAACAAGGCAGTTCTTGCAAGGGTAACGCCACCCCAAGCCCGTCATGGGAGATCCCCCGCCACCCCGGCAACAACCACAGGTGCCAATAGCGCCGTACTCTCATGCGTCAGTGACGCCGATACCGCCATTCAGCCAGCTCGCGGACCCCGCCTCTGCCGTGCCCAGATGGAAACTCTGGGTAAGCCGAATTAATCACTACTTAACAGGGACCCGAGAAACCAATGGGACAGTGAAGCGCTCCCTGCTCATGCACTTTGGGGGAGACAAGCTCTATGAGCTGTTCAAGACACTACCGGACACGGGGTGGCGCACAAATATGATGCAGCCATTGAGGCCCTGAACAGATATTTTGACCCGAAAATGAACCCAGACTACGAGCGGTTCAGGTTGCGCCAGGCCCGGCAAACAGAAGAGGAAACAGTGGACATGTTCTACGCCAGACTCCGGAAGCTGGCGCGAACGTGCACAGGCATCGACCAGAATGAAGAAATTAGGGCGCAAATCATACAGGGATGCAAGTCCGTCGCCCTGCGGCACCAGATGCTCCAATAACCAGGGATTTCCCTCGACGAGATCTTGGTCCTCGCTGGCTCCCCCGAGCTGTCGGACAAGCAGGCAGAAGAGATGGAAGTGGTTCGAGTCAAGAACACTCCAGCCACATTGACGCAGAAAGTAGTGCAGGTGAAAGAAGAGACCGTGGAGGTCGTGCAGAGGTGACCTGCACCGGGCCAAAGGCGAAACACTGGAAGCCGGGCCAGCAGCAAGTGCGGGCACTGCAGGTTTGACCACAAAGAGCAGGATAGATGCCCCACAAGAGGACAAACATGCTCGAAATGTGGAAAGGCCCAGATCCCGGGGTGGCGCTACGAGAGGGCGATCGGCGACCCTTCGAAACCTCACACTCGAGGAGCGGGAAAATCCCGGCGCTCCACCCAAACAAGGCGCTACCGCCTACTATGAGGACGACGATGACACGTTTGTCATCTCCTTCGCAGGAAGGCCAGGTCGCAAGGGACGTCGGCCCCCGATGTGCAGCATCAAGGTCAACGGAATCTCGGTGCAAGCCCTAACTGACACTGGGGCATCAGTCAATGTAATGGACTCAGACCAGTACGAACGGCTGTCACCCAAACCGAAGCTAACACCCAGTGTCGCCAAAATCTACACATATGGAGGCACAGAACCAATACCACTGCGAGGTATGATGGAGGTTGAGGTTTCGAATTCCAAGTACTCCGTGAAAACCAAGTTCCACATAACCGAAGGGAAGAAAAGGACGCTGCTGAGCTGCCACACGGCGGAAGATTTGAAGCTGGTTTTCTTTGCCAAGCAGGTCCATGAGAATCACGCAGAAGACATGATGAGCGAATTTCCGCAACTCTTCCAAGGGCTGGACAAGCTCCGAGGACACCAAGTGAAACTACACATCGATCAGGCTGTCCAACCGAGAGCACTCCGGCATCGGTGCATACCCTTCCACCTCCGCCCCCTCGTGGAACAAGAATTGCAGAACCTGGAGGATTTGGGCGTCATAGAGATGGTATCGGGGCCTACCCCATGGGTGTCCCCGTTGGTGGTGGTGCCCAAGCCGAAGCAGCCAGGTGCGATCCGCCTGTGCGTGGATATGAGACTCCCGAATAAGGCCACCCGGAGAGAGAGACACATGACCCCAACGATGGATGATATTGTGGCGGACTTGACTGGCGTGCAGTGGTTCTAGAAACTCGATCTGAACTCCGGATACCACCAGTTGGAGTTAGCGCCGGGGAGCCGCTACATCACCACCTTCTCCACGCACGTAGGGCTCCGAAGGTATACCCGACTCAGCTTCGGGGTATCGTCCACGGCAGAGGTGTTCCAGAACCCCATCAAGAAAGCACTCTCCGGCCTCGTAGGCGTGATTAACTTAAGTGACGACATCCTGATATATTCACAGAGTCTAGAGGAGCAGCATGCCCGACTGAGAGCGACGTTGCAGAGGTTAGCTGACTGCGGGCTCACCCTTCACAAGAAGAAGTGTGCCTTCTACCAAGGGTTGATAGACTTCTTCGGCTATGTCTTCTCAAGAGATGGGCCACACGTCGACCCCCGCAAGGCGGAAGCCATCAGGAGTGCCCCCGTCCCGCAGAATCCCACGGAAATAAGGAGCTTTCTCGGGGTGGCGACGTATTGTTTTAGGTTCCTTCCGAACCTTGCCACTGTATCTGAACCCCTCCAGCAGCTGACAAAGACTGGAACACCCTGGGAGTGGACGCCCCGAGAGGAAGCTGCGTTTCAAGGCATCAAGAAAGCACTCCTAGACCAAATGACAATGGCATACTTCCATCCCAAAAGGAAGACTGAGCTCATAGTCGACGCCAGCCCGGTGGGGCTTGGTGCGGTCCTGCTGCAGGAAGACACCAAAGGAACATGCGTCCAAGTGGCATACGCCAGCTGCGCACTGTCCTCCACAGAAACAAGATACGCGCAGATAGAGCGAGAGGCTCTCGCTATATGATGGGCATGCCAGCATTTTCAATTGTACCTGTGCGGCAACCCCTTTTGGGTGATAACGGACCACAAGCCCCTCATACCGCTGTTGAATGGGTCCACACGCCTGGCACCCCCACAGGTCGAAAGGTGGGCCGTCCAGCTACAGGCGTACTCATTCCAGCTGCTATACCGACCAGGTGCGGACAACCCAGTCAACTTCCTGTCAAGGCACCCCAAGGCGAAGGAAGGGGAACCCACCCGGATGAGGCTGCGAATACCGAGGCGTTCATCCGTATGGTCGAAGACAATGCTTGGCAGTAACAAAAGAAGAGCTCTGTAGTGCCAGGGGGGCGGATGACACCATGAAGAGAATCAAAGAGGCCCTCGGGAAAGGGCAGTCATTGCTTTCTAGATGGTCTCTCCCTGCTCAATGCGGAAGAACAGAATTTCCAGCGCCAAATATGGCGAGTATGACATGAACTCAGTGTCAGCAGGTCTGGACTGGGCCTAAGAGGACAGCGAATCATTGTACCCAGGGATCTATGCCAACGGATGGTCGTGCTGGCTCACCAAGGTCATCAGGGCACAGCCAAGACCAAGGCCAGGCTCAGGGCGAAGGTGTGGTTCCCTGGCATGGATGACATGGTGGACGAAGAAGTCAGGAGGTGTCACCCCTGCACCATCACAGGTGGCGATCCTGCTCCCGCGCAAATAATCACGGAAGAAATATGTTGCACACCCTGGGCCAAGATTAGTGTCGACTTTGGGAGTTTCCCAGACGGGCGGCACACCATGGTCGTCATGGACTCCTTCTCAAAATTCCCGGTGGTGGAGTTGGTACCGTCCACAGCGTTTGCGCATGTCCAACCGGCCCTGGAGAAGATCTTCACCATCTTTGGACTGCCGCAAGAAATAAAGTAAGACAACGGACCTCCATTCCAGGGTCAGGACTTCCATGACTTCCTACAACGCCGAGCCTTTCGGCACCCCCGCATCACACCTCAGTGGCCTCAAGCCAACGGCGAGGTCGAGCGTTTCATGAGGACGCTCAACAGAGCCCTTCGGATTGGCGTGGATCAGCATCAAGATCTGGAGACGTGCCTATACAAATTCCTGCTCGCCTATCGGCAGACGCCCCACTCAACAGCTGGGTGCGCCCCGGCCACGCTTCTGCTGAAGCACTGATCAAGAGACCTTATCCCTGAAGACCCCGACTGGACGCCGCCTGGTCTGGATGTTGAGAGAGCCCAACAGAAACGTAAGACCACCAACGAGAAGGCGACAGTGAACAGAAGAGCCAGAAATCCGACTGTGCGCGTAGGGTCCCAGGTGGTCCTCAAAGTTCGTCACCCAGGCTGGAGGTTTCGCACACCCTTCGAACCGGAGGTGTGGACAGTCACCCGAGTGGAGGGTACCATGGTCACCGTGCGGCGAGGCCTACACACGGTAGTGCAAAACGTGTCCTTGTTCAAAGAGGCTCCAGGAGCCCCGCATGCTAGCAGGGTGTTCCCCGAAGAAGATGAGGAACCGATGAACATGCCCACGGAACCTGCAGGAGGCCTGAGTGCGAGTTCGACGCCTGCGCCCGGAGGTGAAGCGACAGATTCACAAAGGGAAAACCCTGGGGATCAACCACGGCTAGGAAGGTCAGAGAGACCCCTGGAGAACACTGCAGTCGGCACTAGTGAAAGGCTCTCCAGAAGCCAGCGGTATCTGCACCGACCCAACCCGGCACCCAACCAGAAGTTTTTTTTTTTTTAAGTTTTAGTCAGGCGTACATAAAACATATTACATGTGCATGTTTATATTTCATAGCATTTATCTGAATCACAGCAGTACAATATTCATAAAACATCGATATTGAACAACAATCAGGTACATTACTTCAGTGCGTCTTGTTCTTATGAGGGAAAAAAGATACATTTATATGGTACATTATCACAATTATCGCAGTTTAAGTGACTAGGACATATCGTGTTCTGCTGTGGATTCGATAACCACAGGAATTATAGGCTCCTGGAATGTGAAAGGGCAGGGTGGTTATGATTAATCTTTTCTCGTATTTTGGGCTAGACAGGTCCATTTATATGGAGGATAACAGTATAAAAGGCGAGTATTGAGGTGACTCTTGGGACGATTTTCACGGGGAGACAGCTTGCACAGGACTAGAGTTGTCCAGGAGAACCACGTCACGTCCCGTGAGCCAGGCATTGAAAGGCTCCCATATGTCCCTCGGGCGAGAGGCCGTCGGCATAAGATCCCAAAACGCCGCTAGCTGCTCCTGGCAGAAAGCAATATCACGCACCCACTCAGCCACTCGGGGGACCCTAGGGGCACCCCAGCGTAAGGCTAATCTGCGCTTTGCGAGTAGTAGCATCATGGCCACCAAACGGCGTTTCTCAAGTGGGATTTCCCCCACATAACCCAGCAATGCCACCACTGGGGTACATACCAGCAACACCCCAGTAACAGCCTGTATGGTGTCATCCAAGTTAATCCATTTTATTCCAAGGTTTCATTAGTTTTTAACCATCACGTCAGAGGCAAAAAAGTTTCCATGCTTCATGCATCTTAATACACTGAGATTGCCCATCCGGGCCTATTCACAGGCAAGTGCTGAAACTTCATGATTCACAAACATGTGCTTTTGCCCAATGCATTTCGGTCCCTACGACCTTCTTCAGGGGCATCTATGATGTTTAAAAAAAATATAAATCAATATATATTTCAACTAATGAACTGTTAGTTGAAATATATATATATATATATATATATGACGTGATGGTTAAAAACTAATGAAACCTTGGAATAAACTGGATTAACTTGGATAAACCATGGAGTACGTGTGAATATTGTCTACTGATGTGTATATCGCTGTGCAACTCCTTCGTGACACGCAATTTGCGTGTCACAAAATTCACTCATTGTAATGCCGGCGCTTATTTTGGGACGGAGCGCACAGGAGTGCTGCACGCTAAAAATGAGAAAGCAATAAATTTGAGCATCAAGAAGGAAAGGGTGTGCTTCAGGTTAAACAAAACTGATGAATCATTTACCTCATTCCAAACCCTGTTAGAGCACCCCGTCGGAAGACATAACAAAGAACAAAGGAATATTAATTACATTTACACGTCAGAGGCTTTCTACAGAACGTGACGATGCACTAACCACGGATGATTGTACAACGGACTATGACTTTGTTTTCACATTTATATGTATATTATGTACTTAAATTACGTTTTATTAATTTTTTTTAGCAATTTCATGAGAAATGTGGGGTGTGATGGGATTGTGTTATTGATGATGATTTGTTATTATTCATATTGATTCGAGGGTTTTTAGAGGGGAGTGCACTTTAAGGAGAAGGGCGGGATAGGTACAGCGTGAGGTAGTCATTTAGCACAGGTGGGTGAGTAAGGTTAAAAGAGTTACGTTGGGAGGGGCACGTTTAGAAAGCCTGTTGGAGAGAGACAAGCAAGGTTATGCGGATTTGAAGATCAGGATGTTAAAAACAGGTATGCACAGGAATTAGTTCGGGTTTGTTTTAAAGTGAGTTGCAGTCAAGGTAGGGGATATGTTAGGATATTTGTTGGGGAGTAGAGGTAGTATTTACGTGAGACATATTGTTTTTAATTTTAAAGGGTTTCTAGCGTGATGTTTACCAGGAGGGCGCATCGAGTTATGCGTCATGAGAACTGGGGAAGTTTCAGCGGGGAGTTTAAAATTGCAGGATGGGGTAGTGAATATCGTGTTTAATGGCCTTAAGCACATTTTGTTTATATTATTGGAAGGGACACAAGGGAGAAGGGATGAAAAGTTTCGTTGTAGACTTAATTCGTATATGAACTGTTAGTTGAAATATATATTGATTTATATTTTTTTTAAACATCATAGATGCCCCTGAAGAAGGTCGTAGGGACCGAAATGCATTGGGCAAAAGCACACGTTTGTGAATCATGAAGTCTCAGCACTTGCCTGTGAGTAGGCCCGGATGGGCAATCTCAGTGTATTAAGATGCATGAAGCATGGAAACTTTTTTGCCTCTGACGTGATGGTTAAAAACTAATGAAACCTTGGAATAAACTGGATTAACTTGGATAAACCATGGAGTGCGTGTGAATATTGTCTACTGATGTGTATATCGCTGTGCAACTCCTTCGTGACACGCAATTTGCGTGTCACAAAATTCACTCATCCACATTTGGACCATATATCGCCACCAATGTGACCTTAGTGGTCATAAGGGAACCCATTAGAATAATATAGCGTCCTTCAGGGTCTGCCTGTATGTGTGCAGTTGACCAGCCAAGACCACGCCTGATCAGTATCGAGACCCCCTAGCGTAATTAGAGTATGGGGCCGAATGCATCTCTCCCCAATATCTATTTTTTAGTTTAGGGTCAGAGTCATATTTCAAATGAGTTTCTTGGAGGAAACAAATGTCAATGCGGTGTCTACTTAAGTATGTGTGTATCAACCTTGCTTTCCTAAAGTCATTAAGCCCACGAACGTTCCAAGTAAGGAATTTGGTCTCAGTCATTTATCATTACATATAGTGTGTGATATGTACATTTGTAAGAAGATCGCACCAAAGGACAACATTAATCTAAAAATAGTCAGCGTTACCAGATTGACGCTCAGTGAAAACCAAAAAACAAAATGATCATCAAGAGAAACCGAGGTGCTGCTCACTTCAGATGCAAACTGTGCAGTTAAGAACCATACGCCTGAATATACCATGGATCCCCTAGCCCCTCCCCCACCCACATCAACCTCCCAATTAGGTTGTGACTTGCCCCCACCCTCCCACCCTTGTAAAAAACTTCTAACAAAACAAAAGCACATGGGAGATCTCCCTGTGGGGCATGGGACGCCGGCTATAACCTGCCGTGTGGCAGGGTGACCAGGCTTTGGCATGTATTTCGGAATCTGCCATAAGGAAAAACTTACGTAAACTTAGAGCCTTGAGTAGTAAATCACATTCTATAACAGACGAAATAGCTAGCGACATTTTCAAAATGTACACATTAATGACAAACTAGTGTATATCTATGCAGAGTTACCCAAGCAGCATATCAGTCATTGTCGCTTAGGTTCTGTTCCGTTGCAGTGTGTTCCAAGGAATGCGGGGGAGACTTACTTGCACCTATATGTTTGGCGTATTTAAGGGCCGACTTAGCATCTGTGAAGAACTGTGATTGTCCGTCTAACGTGATTCTAAGTTTGGCCGGATATCTCATAGCGTAGGAAATGGAGGCATTCTGTAATATGCGTTTCGCCGGCGCAAACTCTCTGCGCGCTGCCTGAACAGTGGGAGTATAGTCAGGAAAGAAAGAAAGTGAATTTCCTTGATGCGTTATAGGACTCTTGTCCCTGGCTGTTTTGAGAATTGCATCCCTGTCCCTATAGTTTAAGAGGCATGCGATTATTGGACGTGGCGGTGCCCCAGGCGGGGGTCTAGGGCCCAAGGAACGATACTCCCTCTCAACTATCATCACTGGCGAGAGTGCAGGCCCAAACAGATCGAGCAGTAAGTCTTCTATGTATGGTTCCATTCTCTGGATGGCAGTTGATTCCGGCAGCCCAATAATGCGTAGGTTGTTGCGCCGAGAGCGCGCCTCCAAATCCTCATTCTTAGCTTTGATCACAGCAAGTACCTTTTCCATGTTTAGGACGTGCGTTTTGGATTCTGCAGTAGCCTCCTGGGTGTCCGATAATCTGTTCTCCAGAGTATCCAGCCGGCCCTCATGAACATCCACGCGTTTTTTAACTACATCTAGACTTGCGGTAAGAGCGTCTATCTTATTGTCCATTGTTTTTTTGCTGGAGCGCATATCAAGCAGTATAGTGCAGAGATCTTCTTCCTGTTGTTCTACATGCTCTTTGGGACCCTGGGCGGCATCCGGTTCAGTTCCTGCATCATTGGTACGAGTCAGACGTTTGTTTTTGAAGGGGAGCTTCACTTGTTTGGGGTCAGTCTTCCCTATTTTAACTGAAGGTGCAGACACAATATACAGCACTTGAAAATTAGACCGACGAGGGGCCAATGCGTGGTGGCAACACCACTGCGGTGGAGTCACTTATATTGGAGTTACATCAGTTGTTTCAACTGCTTCCGCCCCGCGTGCCATACAGGACACAGAATATGCAGCAGACTTATGCCACTTGGATAGAGCACTCCCTGCGCCTCAATGGGGGGGGAGCCCACGATCCTGCAAGGGAGTTGGTAGCAAAGTGGTGCCAGGCGCCGACTTTCACCCAGACTGGCCCAGAAACAGCGGTATCCACACCGCCCAAAACAGCCCCCCGTGCCCGTTACACGAGCGCGGGATGCATTAAGGGGAGGGCAGAGGTCCGCTTAGCTCTCTCGCCCACCCGGGCTCCAACCAAGCACCACAGCACCGCAGTGATCAGTGCAACCAGGGGCCCCAGCGGCGCGGGCCCAATCACGCCGCCTACGATCACGCGTCCCTCATGGTGAATACCACCGACCGGGGACTCGGCCTAAACAGCAGGAGTGCGCGTGGCCCCGCACCCCCCCAATCCCCCGGTCCACACTCACCACAGCCAACGGCAGTCTCCGGGCTCCCCGCTCAGCAATCCAGCTCGTCTGGTGTGTCTCTCGTGCGTCGGCTTCCGATGGAATTCAGCTGTTGGCTCCCCACCTTCTTGGCCCGACGCCATGGCCCAGAAATACGCTGGTGTCCCCGCACTCGATTGTAGCGCGGCGTGCCTGTCGTGTGAAGGGTCACGGGATCTTTTTTCAAATGCCGCACTGGATTACGTATGGCTCCTTCAGCCCGTATGAACTCGCAGTAGCAGCCAAGTACGTTGGGGGCTACCGGGGCCTCAGGAGTTCACCAGTTCAACTGCGCACGTTAATGTTGTGCGGCGGCCATTACTTCGTCCCCACCAGGCCGCGGCCAGTCAGGTCGTGCAACTTGGTGGTTACACCGCCTCCGGTCACCAAAGTTTGCATAGGCAGTGCGCTTTGAAGTGGCAACAGATTACGGTTCTTGGTAGCGGCAGATTCCGGGTAAGAACAGCAATTATAGAGGATAGTTGAGCCTGGTCTGCGGAGCCCCTTCTAAAGGGGGCCATTCCGCAGCACGTCAAAGCCACGCCCTCCCACCCAGCCAGAAGTTAAGAGACTTTGTATGTTGAAACGCCGAACATAGGCGAAGTCTGGTCAGAGACTGCTACACCATGACTCTTTGTTTTATTCTTACTTTTGTTCTGATGTACCTTCCTCTTTCTTTTCACGTTTCTGTCCATCCTGTATCTAAAGGAAAGGAGGGATGTAGAGGGCCATCCGGCCGCTACAATACTTTGTAGCGATGCACCACCCCTCGTGACCGGGCTCGGTCCGAGGGTATAAATAAATGGGCCCCTGGTCGCACGAGACCTTCGGCCGACACTGAACCCTGAGTGAATGTGCATTATGTATAGCGCTTAACTTAGCCCACAGGCCCTACCTCTGCGCAGCCCTTTACACCTTCTGCCACAGCTGGTTCAGTTCACCTTTGCTTTGTGCTAATTTTTCTTTGTGAAGTCGTCTTATTTCCAATAGCTTACCCTTGTTCTATATGACTCGTGATCTCCTGTTTGGCTCAGGGACGTTTTAAGGATTTTGGGGGCCCTGGGCCAAATGTATTATGGGGGCCCCTATTCAAACCAGCTTTGATTTTATGATCCAGTTTCAGCTCTTTCATGCCCTATTTGGTCAAATTCTAAATGTGTATGTACATCTGATATTCAGGAATGGTAATTGCGTTTTCAGTTTGAAACACAGCTGCAGGCCACTAATATTACTGCAAATAATCTCTGACACACGCTCCCGTTTCTCATATGTGAGGTCCTGCATTGATCTCAAAGAAACTTTTTATATGGATGTTGCATGAAACATGAACCCATTTTGTCAGCTAAATGTCTGTAACAGACTCACACACATTAAAAATAAATGATAGAAAAATTGTATTTACAACAATCTGTTTAAAAATTATTCAAATTCATCCGGGCAAGACTCTCTGCTGAACATAGCTGGCTCTAACAGGGGGCCCCCTGAAAGGCTGGGGCCCTGGGCCAGAGCCCACTTTGCCCATGCCCTAAAACGTCTCTGGTTTGGCTACCTGCAGCCTGAAGGAGTCAGCCAAGCCCACTTCCGACCACTGTACTGTCAGCAATCCACTAAGTAACGGTTGATAAAATTGCACCCACAGTGGGCCTTACCTCATCAAGGGTGTAGGCGCCACCCGCAACCTATCGATCCCTTGTTGTCCGTCGGTGGGGAAACCAAGCGGAGGCCGCCGTTTTTAACAAATCGGGACGAGCATGTAAAGCTAACCGGTGCGTTGGTCTAGGTTGTCTTGTGAGCCCACTTACTGGAATCAAGGGAAAACTGTAGTTTCCAACTCTCGTTCTTTCTCAGAAGGATATGCTGATACTAGGCTAGCTGGGACTTGAGGTTCTATGTGAATCACTCATTTATTTTGTAGAATCTTAACTCTCGCTACTTTGTAACAGGGTAAAGTGACACCGAACAAAACAAAATCTGTTATGTGTGACTTGTATTTATCCCGTTTAAGTCTTTCAAGTAAATTATGTTTTACTGAGGAGACATTGATAGCTTAAAATTAAAATAACCCAGCATGTATTGGAGGGGTAGGTAGTAACTATGAAGCTGTTAATTGGGTGGCATTGTCAAGTGTAATTGGTTTCTAGTCTACAGTGTTCATATTTGTCCCATATTCTCTATCTGTTAAGAGCATGTCAGACGTCCATTATAACTAGCACGTGGATGGTACGGACTAAAATAATTTATGTTGTGCCAAGGCCTAGATTCCTTTCTCTCTTGTATCTGAGTCCAGGCTACCTCATTATATAATCTTCCCCTATCCCATCTGTCTCACCGGCCCCAAGGACTCTGGTATGTAAAACCCATCCCTTTCTTATGCGTTTGTTTATAGTGTATTTATTTTTCTATTAGCTGAAAGCCTATAGGAGCTGCTTGTGAGCCTTTCACTATATGTTTCGCTATTAATTCTGCGTATTCCACTGTCTCTGGCAGGGGTTGAATCTGTGGCTATTGGAACACGCTTGGATGTGCAGCTTGTGCCTCAACCCACTGAGTTATCGTACTAGCTAATCACTCGCTCTCCCATCCTGCCTCTGCCCCAGCACCAAAATCTCAGGAAATCAGCATTTGGAAGATAGACGTACCATTAGCTGTGGGTAGGGGAGTACATAGTGCAACGGTACGAAATGATGGACTCTAGGCACTTGCTGCAAGAAAAGGTGGGGGCCTATGCTGACTAGCATGGCTCTCTTCCTATCATATTTCATTAGAGCGGGGAGGGTAGTGTCATAGCATCCACTAAACATATGTTTCAGATGTAGACCTTGAACTGAGCCTCCTACAGGTACCTTACAATGTCAAGTTTTCTCCTCGCTATTCCATTTTCCTTTTCGGAGCCCGCTGGTTGTGTTTCATTTCATTGGCGACCTTTTTAGGTCGAGCCTCGAGTAGCGCGCAAGCGCTGCTAGGCGAAGACTTTATGTAAGGGGGTTTCAGAAGCTGACCAGACGCTCGTGCGTCGTGGCCTTTTTCGGGCGGTTACCCGCGCGGCAGACATGTGTTTCCAATTATCGTGCCCAGACGCAGCCGCGATGATTGGAAACACATGCCGAAAAGGCCATGACGCACGAGCGTCTGGTCAGCTGGAGCAGGCTGCCGCGCTCGCTCGCCCCCGCTCCTCCATTGTTGTCCTTGTTTTTCCTTGAGGCGGGAAGCCTTCACTCCGATGCAGAGACCTCACATCTTTTTGTGCGCATTTACAGGCTGGCGACGGATACATTTCCTAAAGTGTTAAATCAGTTTGCAGTGGGTGCTTCATGTTATGTTAATCTTTGTGCCAACAGGAGAAACCCAAAATACCCAGTCGGAGTGAGTAGCAAGAACAGTGTAGACGTGCCTGGAGATGCTATGCATCGTGTCACTGCAAGGAAAGTCCTGTGTTTACAAGACCAGTATTTGTCTTAGAAAACAATGATTACATCGGGTATTTCCGTAACACGAGCTTGCACTGTGACTTGTATCTCACAGCTTCCCACTTTGAAACACAGCTGATGCCCGAGACGCACCTAAAGGCCTAGGCGTCCTCAAGGACTGCGTGTACTCCAGGAGTGTAAACACGGAAGCGCCCGCGCGGGGATCTCCGCCCCTCGCTCTCCCTTTATGAACACTCGGGGCTGCGGTTGTCGGTAAATGGACAGAGTGCAGAGCGGCAGTGGTTGGTGTGCGTGGAGGGAACTGCCTTATAGTTTGAGGTTTGGTCGGGCAGCTGTAAAAGATGGCAGTTACAGCCATCAGCACCCGGCATTGGCTGTGTGACTGTGTCTAGGGCAGAGGTTTGTGGATTAGAGCTCTGTTACAAGCTTGTAACCGAAGAAAATAGATGAGGTCTCTTCTCTACGTTTTACCTAGTTCCAAGTCGAGGTGTGCACAGTGACCAGACGCATACTACCCGAATTTTAAATTAAATTTTGGTTGCGCTCTTTATAAAGAGGCCATTTTACACATCCGGAGCGGCAGTTGACATGAATGTCGATGGTTTGTGCTTGTATGTGATGGGCTAGGTAGACCTTTTCTTTCTTTATTTTTTTAACTTGGCTTTATAAGCATTTTCCATGCCGAATACAAAAACGTTAAATACAACTAAAAAGTGCGGCATTATCAGAGACAAACACATATTTAGAACCACATTGACTATGAGATGTCCCGGCCAGCCCTCACCTGGCGGAGTCATTCGTCCATATAGCGCCTACACCTTCCACCGTTTACAGGTTACACCGTTACAGTATGCAGTGGGTCTCGGGCCCAGGTCACGCCTATTCCACCAATCACTGCCCCACGTGGGGGAGGTAGATGTATTGTAACCCCACAGGCCTGAGCAGAGGCATGCATAATGTGAAGCTTTATCGAACGAGGAGCATTAGTGTTTGCTAGAATACAGACAGGGTTGCCTGTTTCCAGGGCGTGCTGCTATAAGCAGGAGAAGGGGATTCCGGGAGCTAGCACAAGGCAAGGAAGACGCGGGACAACACAAGAAAGGAGGGAAAACAGCTAAACACTAGAGGTGAGCAAAAGGATAATGAGAGCCAAATGGGAAGAAGAGGTAAACACAATTTGAGGGGAAAAAAATCAGTGCCATAGTAACGGAAGAGACATGCGAAGTGACCGAGAAAGCATCTGTTGGAATTAGAAAAATCCAGTTAAGAAACGATAGCAAGCGGAGAACAATTACAAGAAAGAAAGACGCCAATTTAACTGCGAGACAGAGTAAGGTAAGAACAGCAAAAGGAAGGGAGAGAACGATCAAGAAGTGAGAGGAAGGTAAGAGAAGAACACCACAGAGACTAATCAATGAAGAAGGAAGAGACAGTGCTCTCTCGCCCCAGTAGTTGCAGCAGATGGCCGGGCTCACTTGCTCAGTGAAACAGGGAGCGGGTCTAAACTTTTTTATTTAACCAGGATTTGCCTTTGGTTCTCAGTTCAGCACTTGTCATTTTAGCTCCATGTCCAGCACAGCAGGCAGTATTCAGAGTCAGTAATGCACGTGTAGGGGGGAATGAATAGGTGAGGGGTTGAAACAAGTTTCACTGCGTGCCCCGGAGCGTGCAGTGTGCCTTCTCTTCTCGCCTTGCCAACCCTGGGTGTGTGGCAAGAGCTTCTCATAAAGCTGCTATTTTGGCACTGGAGAGATACTGCCGATTCCCTGCAGCTACATTACCTCGCCAACTGCCGCTCCTTTGGGAATACCTGTAGAGAGGCGGGATGGTGCAATAATGAAAGTAAACAAGAATATCACCGAGGTCAATCAATCAGAGAAAACTGGAACATCTTCCCAGGTTTGTAAGCCGCCTTCTTCAGTTTTTCTTCTCACAAATCGTCACTTTTAATGCCGTTCATATTTTTGTAAAGGTATTGTGACCCAAAAGACTTGTAGCGTTGTGCAGTCAAACGGCTGGTTTGTGTTAATTACTCACACCGAAGATCCATTGCTAGGTTGTAGGTAAATTGCACTGGCATTAATTAGTTTTTCTTGTTAGATTTAATTGATATACATCGCAAATTTCACCCTGGGCCAGTCATTCTCTTCATTTTGGGCATACTACCATACAGGAAGTGTGCCTAACTGTTTGCCACTTGATCCTCTGATTTTAAAGGCTTTCCAGTTCATGAAAATATTACCAGATGTCTCACCATCTTGTAGCTGTCCCTTTTCTACGATTATATCTCGTTCCTGATGTCACAGGGACATGTTTCTACTTTTCATAGAGTTCTTAGCCTTAGTGGGAAACTCAATATGCAAGTGTCGCCACAGGAAGTGAGTATTACAGTGTGTGTGTGTGCAAATATATATATATATTACCCACTGGCGGTCGCTAGTGGGAAGTTATAGGTAGGCCTGCATTTCCAAAGAAAGATTATTTTGGGTTTGTCAATTGCTGATAATTTTGGCATCATTTGACAAATCTATACAAAACTTCCCCCTCCCCACCAAGGATATTGTGCTGCATAACTAAATACTTATAAGGTCCCAAAGGCGAGACCTATTGGCTATGCCAATGCTTGTTTGGGGGGTTCCCGAGCTTCATCATCTTACTCTCCTTCTGCCACAGTAAACTGACAATTAGAGACCCTTACTTCTGCACTGAAGCACAATGTGCAAGTGCAAAATGTCAGTGGCGTCACTAGGGTTGGTGTCACCCAGTGCGGTAACTCATGGTGTCACCCCCTCACGACTTACCCCATGATGGACCTCCTCCGAGTCCTCCGAGTCCGCCAAAAGCGTTCCTTGCGTGAGTGACGTTTCGAACGTCGTCGACGTCCGGACGCCGACGTGCAGAGGCTCACGGTGTCACCCCATGTGATGGTGTCACGTGAGTGACGTTTCGAACGTCGTCGACGTCCGGACGCCGACGTGCAGAGGCTCACGGTGTCACCCCATGTGATGGTGTCACCCGGTGCGGTCCGCACCCCCCGCGCCCCCCTAGTGACGCCGCTGCAAAATGTACTTAAACTGAGTGGGGCGAAGCGTCCAAACCAATAGGTTTGACACGGAGGGGTTAGTTATCTCAGCTCAGACCAGACATACATGTCTGGCACGCGTTTTTTCTTTTTGTACTTCATTAAGTATGGGCATGTAAAAAAGAGGACGTGGAGGAAAAGCCCAACTCTGTGACCACATTAAAAAAACTGTTTAGCCTCTAAGAGTTTCGGATAAGATTTTAAACCACTACCCCGTCCACCAATCACTCTTAATTTACATTGTCAAATAAAGTAGCCTTGTGTGTGTAGTCTCTATGCAAATGCCAGTTACAAGTGTCAGCACTGGTGGGGCTGTCCCAGTCAGACATCCTTCTAGGATCACATAATGAGAACCGTGGTGTTGGGTGAAGCTTGCTTCCGCACTACAACCCCCTGCTTTGCAGCAAAGTAATTAACAGATGTCTCTATGTCGCGGTGGGTTTGAGATAAAGAGCAGTGCCAGCCACTTCCTGATTAAAGTTGCGCCCTTCACATCATATGCAGAACAATCTACCTTCAGGTGTAAATTGACAGGTTGCGCCCGTATACAGACCGTCAAGGAGTTCATGTCGGAGCAACAGTCCACACGCATATTTTGCTAACATATATGCAGGCAATTAAATAAACACCAGCGTGACTGGTTTGTAGAAATGCCCCCTTGAAGCTTAGGTGCTCTCTGCAGGAGGTGCTGTCTAGTGGTTAAGTTGTGAGCTACAGACCCAGGAGCCTCAGTTTCAATCCTGGCTACCCACCTACGCACTTTATCGTTAGGCCTCTCTGTTCTCTCAAAATATAAATGTGCCTAGAAACCGCTGTACACTATTATCAAATTCAACATTTATTGTTGCTGAAACGCTCCTTAGGGCACATATGTGATAAATTATACCCACTCCCCCAATCGTCCACTTTTTTTTACACACCTCATATGTCATTTGGTGGCTTCTCTGCACCTCATTTTTCTACTGACATACATCCACTACACTCCCAACCAAAACACATAAATTAAAAACATAATTTACAACGTCAGTAGCTCCAACTCCCCAAAATGCGAGACCTATTGCATTGTAAATGCTTGTTTCACCTCAAACAGCCGCAACCTCGGACACCAACTGCTTCACGCGTCATTGCTTTCTCTTCTACAATGACCATGTCATGAAGTGATTTCCTGGTGGGGCAGTGACTAAAAGGTTGTGTGCATTTTAAATATTCACGATATGCTGATGCTTTGTAGCGTCAACGGGATAGCGCACATTTGTCATTTGTATTGCCTCGTAGCGCCCTTTGGTGAATGGTTTGGAGTGTCTGCAGCTCACACCACAGGACTAAGGCCTGGCTGACACCCATCCTGTTTACTGATATGGCAGATCAGAAGCCACTTTTAAATAGATTGGTTTTCCACTTCATAGCTTTCTTTCTCCTCTGAGAGGCGATATAACACAATACAGATTAAAACCAAAGAGTAGCACATATTCCATTGACACCATTGAAAACTCTACACAAAGCCAAACACACAGCTAACCATGCTTGTCTATGGTGTCACTGTCTGTGTGTAGGGCAGAGAAAGTGAGAGAGCGTAGGGTCCAGTAGAGTAAATAGACTGCTGATCCTGTTTGTGTGCACACGTATATGTTTGTTTTATAGTCTGTGCACACATAATGTGTTTATGAAGGTTCACGTGAGTATGCACATGCAAGTACACATGAATGTAAGCCCATGCACAAGAATGAGCAAGAGTGCATGTCTTTGCAAACACCTACCTGCATGTTTGGGCGTGTACATGCATATATTTGTGCATCCAAGTCTACATCCATGGTATGTGCACATGTGCCAGTGTTTCTGTGCAAGTCTGTATGTGTGTCTTCAATTGGTAGCATGCTAAACCTGTGTATTTGTGTGCACAGACATGTCTGTGTGCTCACATGTGCATGTGTATGTGTGTCTGTCTGTACCTTGTTTGATACATACTTGTTTTAGGTCTCGCGTTGGACAAGTCCTTTTGATTTTTTTAAATGTATATGTAGGTATAATACTTACTCATAGAGGCTTGTAGACAACCATCTTCATCCATTGATGTGCTGTTGAGTTAGTCACTTTTTTCTTCAGTACTCTACAGCATACAGCATGGGGCAGTGGATCAGACAGCTTCAACCACTGGCTAACTTCACTGAGAGTTAAAGCCTTCTGTCCTCTCTCAATGAGCTCATCCTCACCAAAGCAGCTCACTTCAGTGCCTGGAGCTACTATGGCAAAGTGTGCATTTGGAGATGAAAAACTATTTTAGCTTCCAGACATTGGCGAGGGAGTAGCAGCTACCCAGCAATATGATTTCACCAAAAAGCAATTAACAAAATTAAAAGGCTGAGAGCCAAGGTGAGGCCAATTGGCTTTGCCAGTGCGTGTTTTTAAAAAAAACAATGCAGGCCATTTAATGGGTTTTCAGAGGAACCCCTCCTTTAGAGCTTCACGAAGTACTCTGCCATTTCATCAAGGCGCTGTGCTTGAATAAAAGAGGGAGTACCAAGCAGGCACCATCCACAATGGCATAAGCACACCTATTGTGCAGTACATTTGCTTTTGGCTGCGTTGTGAAACGAAATCTTTTCAACGAGCACATCCATCGGGTCATTTCCGAGTCATTAAGGCTTCTGACATGCTCATCTCCATGAAGAAGCTCTTTGGGCCCCAGCAAGGGCCCGGCTACTAAGACATTTTCACCCAATCTCCCGGCATGCATCTGAAAACCATCAAAGCAAAGTGAAATGGGGGAAACACAGCGGATGACCCTGAAGGTTATGGACCCTGTGCTCTGGCATGAAATTGACCTGTTACTGACGGTGAAATGACATCTGCGACTCTTCTGGAGTGTCCCAATCTTCAATCTTTCAGTTACTAGTTCATTACACTGGACATAAAGGCAGGGCCACTCGAATTATGCGGCAGGGAGGACCAAATTATACGGCGTTGAGTACATTATGTGACAAGAGGCAAATTATGCGGCTCAATGAAGACATTTTGTCATAGTATTATTTCATCATTTTGACATTTTTATACTTGTTCACACTGGGCATTGGTTTCACTCATTCACACTAGCTTTACACCCAAATACAGCAATAAACAGCAGAACCCTGACCAGTCCACATTTTCAAAGGGCCTTCCACAGCGCAGCAACACATGTTTCTGTGTTTTTAGTAACTATTGGACCGTTTGAGCTACAATTAATTTTTATTTTTGCTGAAATCTTCAGATTATGGAGCAGATGATGGATTGTGCAAATGCAACAAATCCTCAATTATGAGAAAAACGCCGCGGCCGCTCAACCGCATAATTCCAGGTTCCCTGCCAGAAAGCACTGTGTCCGGTGTCAAACAAGTCTTTCCACACTCAGGCAAGACATGGGTCATAATTAAGGTTGTTCTTGAATGCTCGCATGATTCAAATCATTGCACGAATTCACTTGCCATCATAAAAACCCACCGGCATAGTGCATAAGTGTGCAGTGGTGCGCAAGCGCCTGCGCAACCCTTAGTAAATCTATGCCCTGGTGCCCAGCTCGATTTCCAACATCGTCGTCCACCTTGTAAAACACCAAAGTAATTTGAAATAATCTGGTATCACATCCGACCATCACAGTCCTCAGCAGGACGCCTCCCTCTAGGATCACCAAAGCCGACTGTCATGGTCTGTAAAATCCCTGAGTTTAACATTTCTCTGAAAAAGAAGCGTCAGCGACATGTTTGTTGCTGTACAAAGCACCCCAGCACATAAATATATACAGGAAGGGACAAATATCAACTGAATCCATGAAAAGAACAGATGAGGCTATTTTAGAGATTGCCGAATATATATCTTCTTTGTGAGTTGTCGTCAGGGCTCAGAAAAACAGTCTTATGTTAAAACTTGGTTTACAGTAACCCGCAGAAACATTAAATTGATCAATAACCCCTCGGGCTGCAGTTACACCAGTGGCGTAGCAGGGGGGGGGGTGGTCTGCCCCGGGCGGCACGAGTTTTGGGCGCCCCCGCTCTTACATGAGTTTGCCGCGGGGGCGCCAAACGCAGGAAATATCGCCAGCACCCCCCCCCCTCTTCAGCACGGCCGCAGGGCGGCAAAGGCAGGGGAAACAACCTTTAGAACGCATGCATTACATCGCATGCCATTAGATCGCGGTTTTAACAACGAAAGTCGTTACAACGACTTGCACTGGAGGGCGCTATAGGACAAGGTGTAGTTTAAATTACTATCCAACACCTTCCCTACTGTACGTAGGCTGGAGTTGGAATAGTAAATTAAACTACTCCTGAGTCCAGCGCCCTCCAACGCAAGTCGTTGTAACGACTTGCGTTGTTAAAACCGCGATCTAATGGCATGCGATGTAATGCATGCGTGGTATCGTCATACATCCCAAAGGCAGGGACCGCCATGGGCGGCAATGTGCCTAGCTACGCCATTGAGTTACACCCACGTTTCAGGATGTACCTCCTTAGCTAACAGTAAACCATTTAATACAATACAGTTAAAAAATATACTGATGTATGAGACATGGTTGCAAATTATTTATTATGCAATATATTTCCCACTCATCCACCCATGGATTTTGGCACATTCCCAGATTTAACATGAGTTGTAGACCTGGGACAAAATGCTACGCCTTTCCAGGGGAGGAGAAATATGTTTATTTCTCATCTTTTTTTCCTCTTTTTATGTGTGTTTCATTCTGCAGTATACATAGAATGAGGAAAAAAGCCTCAGAGGATTGTTTTTGTACAGCAAGGTGTCCCTCCCTGCGCAAAACGAATCCTACTTACAATGCAGGCACCCTTGCACCACGGCGCAAGGGTGCGTGCGTTGGTGCAGGCAGCACATTGTTTGCCTGCGCAAGGCGAGGACAGGAATGTGCCAAATAATGTTAAATATGGTTCATTCCTGTCCTCTCCGTTTCACGCAGCGAAGCAAGGTGTCTCACTGCGTTGCATGAAAGTTTGATAAATCTGGGCCCAAATGTGCACCGTAATCTCTGTTTGTCACAAAAAAAGAAGAATATCTAGAAACAATACTTACAACAGCAAGTGAGCCGTTCAAATTTAGGACATTCTTAAAGGTAGGCCGCAAGATCTGGGGGTGTCCAGTAGGGATAGGTCATAGAAGGTAGAGACTGGGATAAAGGGTCCCTTGGGCTGCCTATCTCTTCTGCAAGAAAAAGTACAGCTGATATCGCTACCAGAACACAAAGCAGTAATCCACCCATGATTACATACATTGTTCCTGTGGAAGAGTTTGTACATTGTAATATGGTTGTTTACCCAGGACTGGCTTTAAATTTCCATCTTGAATTTTTAAAGATTCACAAGTTGAGTAACCCTATCTAATTGGGTTGGACAGCGAGGTGTACCTGTCTGATCAGCTGGTATCCAGAGATGCGGGTATCACAAGACTGGCATTCTGTGTCTATATAAAGACTTGGCATTGGAAACTCCTGCAATTAACAGCGTCCTCCCATGAGGGTTTAATTGTTACCTTTCCTGCCTCCTATCTTCCAGAGCTAATGATAAACATCACCTTTGCATAGCATAATTGTGGGGGAGTAGACATCTGCCCAACTTAGCACCGACCAGGAACCATTACAAATTGTGGCCCCAAGGAGCAGATGAGCAGATGTGTGCCGCTTTCCCGGTGATTAGGAAATCTATTTCAGGACTCTGGCCCCAAAGCAGATCTGCAGCATAGCATTGGGTCCAGTGGTGGCTGGTGACTTTTCAAAGTGGAGGGGCGTAAATTTTAGGGGCAAGTTTGACTTAGTGAGAAAGCATAGTGAGGGAGGCTGATGGACATTAGGGAGATTTGGGGAATTCTCGCTCACAAAACATTTGGAAGAAATTGAAGGAAATGGCATTCTTCAAAGGTAGAATTCGGTGTGGCTGGTGACTTTTCAAAGTGGTGGGGCGTAAATGTTAGGGGCAAGCTTGACCTAGTGAGTGACCATAGTGAGCAAGGCTGATAGACATTAGGGAGATTTGAGGGGTTCTCGCTCACAAAACACTTTGAAAAAATTAGAGGAAATAGCGTTCTTCAGAGCTAGAATTGCCACATTTGCATCTCCGCTCTCGTCTAAACTGGACTAGCATCCCTAAAATTCCCATCTTGGCTGCACCATCAGATATTTACTGGACTATGACCCACAGAATACCCCTTTGGTGCAGCCTCTTTGGTCTGGACGAACACCCTAAAATGCCCTATGGCATGTCATTTCGAGTCAGTATTTGACATTCAAACATACAATGCCCCTCCTGTGTGCCCTCTCTGGTCTGCACTCAAACATCACTCATGGAATGCCTGTCTGGTGCGTGGCTTCCCAGGGCTCCACTGGACCATCACCTTTGGGAGGTACTCAACCATCACCCACAGTAGGCCCCTTTTTATGCACTCTTAGGTCGTCACTTGACCATCTCTCATTAAATACCCCTCTGGTGTTCCCTCCAGTCCACAGTCCTCTGCTGTCAGCAGAGATCAGATGGAAAGGGGCTTTATTTATGGAGAACCCTGAATCAGGCAAATGCAGAAATTTATAATTTTGTTTCTCTTTTTGGGAAGGAGTGAGGGTGTGTGACAGTGTTCAGCTATCGAAGCAGAGCAGGCATTTTATTGGTGAATCTGCATTTGTTTTGGAGCCTGGGTTTTCGACGATAGCCATGCTCATACAAGTAAAAATAAGGATGAAGGATTATAAATAATAAAAGTCTCTTTACATAATGAACACTGACTTGCCTCTCGGAGGGAATACCAGAAGGTTTTATGAATGAACCCAATGTTGTGAACCAGCAGCAGCTCCCCCACAATTTGAAATTCATAAACTCTGAGAGTGCGAGCACCTTGCGAAGGCCGTGCAGTAGAAGTTAATCATCGGTAGTCCCTGTCATGATCCTTGTAAAACTGCAGACATAGACTCTGAAGCAAAGCAAGGAAGCTTACTGGAGCCTAATAATGCTAGGCCCCAGTATCATGTCTTCATAAGCACTAACCCATAGCAATTACATTATATCTCGATTGGGTTTTCACACTGGGATGACAATTTAAAAGGCAGTTTAATTACTCTGCAGGATCGAGGCATCCCAAAACCTATTGCCCTTTCCCATAGACACATGTGGGGAGGATGTGTCCTTACGACCTGGGATGACTGCTTTGGAACTGGGGGAACACGGTTCGAGTCCCGCGTTGGCTCAACAACTTGTGATTCTGGGCACATCATTTATTCTCCCCATGCCTAAAGAATAAAGAATAAATCTGACCGTGTGTAATGTAACTGATGGTCAGGATGTAAAGCGCTCCGATGCCCTTAGGACGCTTTCATGCTGCAAACACTTAAAAAAAAATACATCTAGAGAACTGGCGTTTTCCTTTTTTTGCAACCATTTTGTACCTCTTGGTTTGTATGTACATTTTACTGGAAAATACTGCAGCATAAATATATTTTAAATGCCCCTAAACCCAGCCGCGGCCAGTGCAGGTAGGAGAGGTGGGGCCGGGTGGGGGGATATGGACAGATGACAAGGGAAAATTAATTGTTTATTAAATTTTCCTTCACGGTTCAGTCAGTATCAGCAGAGTTGGGAAAGGTCTTATCTCAGCAAAGTCAGGACAGAGTCTGCAAGCTATTCTAAGAAACACACAATTAATAATACACAGTAGAAGGTTCGGGAAGCTCTGTCCCACCAACTCCCTCTGGACGGTCCAATCAGAAGATAAAGTTCTTTGGGAGCAGGTAGTCACCCCAGGATGCCCAGCGTTGAACAAAGAATGTACAGTTGTGTGAACTTGATGTTAGCAACGGTTCAGTCTTCCTAGTACAAGAGGCTCTTTCCTATCCCTAGGTGCTAAATGTCTACGGCCAAAATCTAATTGAGCAAGCTTAATCTAACAGTTCTCTACAATAAACAATGACCTTATTCTAACTAACAAGCACTTCATGATAACACATCAGCAGAGGAGAGAAAAAAGTTAAAATTGCACTGCGTTTATTCAAGAAATAATTTGAGAGACAGAGGCCTAGCCACAAGTCATGACAACTTCGAAAGAAAAAGATGGCAACCAATGAGTAGAGTTAGCATGAGAAAATGCAATGATTATAATACAGTTATATATGTGGCTCTTACTAAGTTTAAATGCAGCCACCTACTGTTTATTAATTAATACGATGCAAAAAACGTAATGTGGTTGTTACACAATTTTTTGTTGTTGTTCTTTTTATTGGGTTAACAACATACACCACAATTACAAAAACTGCCAATCCACGCTGCATAAGCTTATCGTTAACATTTCTTGCCGTAGATCATCACAGAGGCAATACGGATCGTATACATCTGAATACTATAAACCAGAGATATCAACATGTATCTTAACTTTCGACTTTTCAGACCTGGACAATAAGTACGCTGTGAACGGACTCCATATATCTTTGGGTCTCGAGGGTCGTTGTAGTTCTTCTGCATACAGTTCAAATTGCTTTTGACAATATGCCATCTCCTTAAGCCAGTGGTCAATTTTGGGTACAGACTTCTTTCCCCCAGGGTATCCCAACCCTTCTTTTCGCTAACAGTAGTGCCACCACTGCCAATTTATGATTTGCCAGCTGAAGGAGCTTTACCAATCCAAGCAAGCAGAACTAAGGTGTGCACTCCACAGGTTCAAGCACCATGTGACACCTCTTCCCAGAACTGTTCGACCTGTGCGCACTGCCAAGCCAGGTGCAGGAAATAAACTTCCCCTGCCCGACAGAGGAAAGAGTTGACATCTGCATTCAATCCATACCTAGACAACTGTATAGGAGTATAATACATTTGTTGCAAGTATTTAAAGTGAGCATGCCTGTTAACGCACAACAGAAGCCCCAATCTTCTGTGCCTATAGGTGTACCCACAACAGCGTTCCACTTCTCCATAGCTGTGTGTACTGCAATCTGACTATCCCTCTGGGAAGCACTGTATAAATTCGTAACAAGTTTCCTTTTTGTGGTGCTAGTGAGCAGTATCTGTAGCTCACTAAGAGTTGGAGGTTCAGCAGGGAATTGGGATTCCACAACAGCCGCACTGTGCCCATTCCAGGAACAGTACCATACTTGTGTATCTGCATTACTAAACACAGCCAACAGTCATTGTATTTTGTGGTGGTTGTTGGCCGCAGTTTTATTACTCATTACATACGTCATATTTGTACAACTCCCCCGGACACCTTCTTGGGGCCAGGGTCATAAATCATTATCATACATTATCGCAAATTGGGTATCACTCAGTGTTATTTGGACATCATTAATCAGGGGTCATAAATCATCTGGTATCGTAAATCATTCTGCCGCAACTGGCCATTATTTTGTTGTCATAAATCACTCTGCCTGATCATCATAAATCAGCAGCCATAAATCATGGTCATAAATCATCGGGATGTCATAAATCATTCTGTCACAAATCTGTCATCATTTTGTTGTCATAAATCATTCTGCATGAGCATCATAAATCATCGGCTGGCCATAAATCACTGGTTTGTCTTTTGCTCATTTGCATCTCCTAGGGTCGTAAATCACCCTGACAGCTCGTAGATTGTTCTTTGTTGTTTTCCACGCCCCTTTGCATGTGGGGGTAGCCTTTCCCCGGAGTTAGGCCCCAACTCGCTACCTTGCTAGTCTCTTTTGTGCCCTGCCGTCTAGCGGGGGCTGGGCTGCGAGTGCCGTCTCCGGTTGCTACCCTGATTTTTGTCAGGCATACTCACCCAGCCGTGAGGCATCCCAGAGTGAGTGGCCCTCCCTCTACACACCGCCCTGTCGGTGTGTTTCCATAACCAAACCAATACACCTTTTGTTTCCGCTCCTTTTTGGTTGGATTTGCGCTCTCTTTGCGCTCTCTTCGCGTGGGGGTAGCTTCTTCCCGGAGTTAGGCTCCCAACTCGCTACCTTGTTAGACTCTTTTGTGCCCTGCCGTCCGGCGGGGGCTGGGCTGCGAGTGCCATCTCCGTTTGCTGCCCCCTTTTGTTAGGCCACTTCACTCAGCCGTGAGGCATTCCAAAGTGAGTGGCCCTACTCCCATACACCGCCCTTCGGTGTGTCTCCATAGCCAACCATTGTACCATTAGTTCCTTTCATCCCTGACAGCACTGCGATGCTGCTGTTGTAGGTGTGGGTGGGTGGGACTCGAAAATCATTGGCGCCGCTCCCCCAGCTCCCTGATGTGAAGGTGAGCTGCCCAGGGGGAGCATCGCCTTATATCCCCCTCCTCTCTTCCCTTTGTTCTTGGAAGGGGGGGGAGAGGGCCTCAGGCGCGTTTCGCCGTGCGTCCTTTCTTGGCGGCGCAAACCAGCGCCAACCAGATCCGTTCCTTTGTGGGCTCTGGCGGCTGTTATGGCGCCGGCCCTCGAGGCACCCTTCGGGGGCGGCCTTTGCCATAAGAGCCGCACTGTGCCCATTCCAGGAACAGTACCATACTTGTGTATCTGCATTACTAAACACAGCCAACAGTCATTGTATTTTGTGGTGGTTGTTGGCCGCAGTTTTATTACTCATTACATACGTCATATTTGTACAACTCCCCCGGACACCTGCTTGGGGCCGGGGTCATAAATCATTATCATACATTATCGCAAATTGGGTATCACTCAGTGTTATTTGGACATCATAAATCAGGGGTCATAAATCACCGGGTATCATAAATCATTCTGCCGCAACCGGCCATTATTTTGTTGTCATAAATCACTCTGCCTGATCATCATAAATCAGCAGCCATAAATCATGGTCATAAATCATCGGGATGTCATAAATCATTCTGTCACAAATCTGTCAACATTTTGTTGTCATAAATCATTCTGCATGAGCATCATAAATCATCAGCCATAAATCATCGGCTGGCCATAAATCACTGGTTTGTCTTTTGCTCATTTGCATCTACTAGGGTCGTAAATCACCCTGACAGCTCGTAGATTGTTCTTTGTTGTTTTCCACGCCCCTTTGCGTGTGGGGGGTAGCCTTTCCCCGGAGTTAGGCCCCAACTCGCTACCTTGCTAGTCTCTTTTGTGCCCTGCCGTCTGGTGGGGGCTGGGCTGCGAGTGCCGTCTCCGGTTGCTACCCCGATTTTTGTCAGGTGTACTCACCCAGCCGTGAGGCATCCCAGAGTGAGTGACCCTCCTTCTACACACCGCCCTGTCGGGGTGTTTCCATAACCAAACCAATACACCTTTTGTTTCCGCCACACCGCCAGGGAGGCTTCCGTCTTCCTGCGGCTCTCCCAACCCTATGTCGTCCCTTGCGCCTGCCGCCGCTCTCTCTGTGCAGCCTGCCCCTGTCGTTGCTCCGCTCGAGCGCTAGGATACCAACCCCTAGCTGTGTCTCCGGGAGGCTGACGTCTGGTAAGCTCTGACGGCAATCTTCCCCCAAACGCCATGGTGTGCTCCGCTCCGTCCTTGCCATTATGTAGTGGTACTGTTCGGAGTCTTACAGCACTGTCTCCTCCCACCATGGGTCATACATGAAATCAAAAATTGGGAGACAGTCAGATACCGCTCGTGGAGGCATGATACAACATACATTGCTTAAATAACATCCTCTACTTCGCCCATGCTCCTGGCAGGCTCCCCCCGGTAAGTACTGGTCTACTCCTGGCTGGGGGCCAAGTGCTTAGCGCACCGGCATGCCCTTAAGCCTACTATGCTGCGCTTTTTTAATTTATTTTTTTAAATCCAAGTATCACTTCCCTTCCATCCTGCGCATTGGAGCAGTTGTCATGGGCGCCGGTCCATCTAGTAACCTGGACGCCTCAGGACGCGCTCTCAGCCCTTGTCCCCGGGAAGCCGTCCCCGGGAAACCGCCTTTGACCTTCCCTCTTGAAATACCGTGCTCATTTCCCTCTCTTAGAGTTCGCCTTGGCAAAGCGATAGCTTAATATTCGTGAGCTCGTGCATTCCAATCTAATATTTTTCAAATAGGGGACCCTGGCACTGCATAACAGATGTTTATTGTTACCCATTCAATGGTACTGATTTTTTGACCTCGGCGGGATGAACTGCTGAGGGGCCCGCCGTGTTCGAAACTGTGGTCCTGAGGCCAAGAACAGGCCCCAGCACAGCCACCTTAGTCCACTAAGCCACCGGATCAGGTCTGTTGTTACGCTTACCCCACGAATATATGATTTATAATGGACTTGTGGTACTATTCTTTTGTCACAGATAAACTTTATTCAGGCGTTGCTGGGTGTGCAGCCCTCATTGGCCCGTGACCTAGGTATGTTGTTTGCACCTATAGCCCTGCGCCTGGGGTCTCTGCAGCATTCTACTGGTGTGTCACTCAGCCCGCTATTTATAACTGAGTCTGTCCGGGGTGGGACCCCACTCCCTACCAACTGTGACCTGGCATGACGTCGGGGACTTGACCTTGCCTCCTAAGCTTGCGTGAGTTACCATGCTGACTGGAGGCACCGCCGTCAGTGCACCATTGAGCCAAATGAGCATCTTTCCCCCTTTTTTTTTGTTAAGTACTAGCACGGGTGTGTGCTGCATAACTGTAAGCGTTTCCCCAACTGTACGTCGCTACCGAATTATTGTTCTGCACTACTGCAGGACACATTAGTGTTAACTCCTAGTTATAAAATCTTGTAGCATGGGAGGGTCTAATTATGCTGCATGGTTTGGTAAATTATGCCTCAAGGCAAGGCAAGATATACAGCGGTTCGAAACAAGCCTGCAGCGAAATTATGCTCTACAGGACACCCAGGCTGCCTGCGGGCATGGGCGGGGGCGCGCAAGAAGAACCAGGGATACAACTGAAGTCCGAGCGACATTGGAGCGCATTGAAAGAATCATGGCTGCCCCTCGGCGTGTGCCCTTAATCCACTAGCCCCGTTCCGGATGCAGTTTTATATAGCGCAGGCCTACCTATTTGCAGATTGCCCGAGAGTAATTATACGGTGTTAGCCCCCTTTCAACATGACTCTGGGCCTTCCTGGTTTATAGAAACCCCTTACTAGATTCACTGCTGGTTCGACCGTCAAAAGAGAAGTAAACTCAATGTCATCAATATATGCATACTTTGCAGTTTACATGCCTTGCCTGTGGATAACGGGTGTGGAGTTCTACACACCCATGACAGAGCTTTCTGCAAACCATGTCTGCCTGGTGGAGGTCCTTCCATGGACTGCTAGCAGGCGCAAATGGAACCCTAACAGTGTATAACTTTTTCTTTTTGATGTAGTTTCATATAGCGCGAACTTGGCCCGCAGGTATCGGAGCGCTTTCCACGAGCACCAGTTGTGTTACATGAGGGCGTTCTTTGTTAGGCACGGGGAACTTAAGTGATTTGCCCAGCGTCACAGGATGTTCGGCGTCAATGCCGCGACTCGAAACTTGTTCCCGAGATGCGTGGACCCTCGCCCTAGCTGTTAGGCCAATTCCCCTCTCATAGGTACTAAAATTCTTTTGTTGGACACCGGTTACGTTACACACGGACCCGTTCATTCTTTGGTAGACATGGGCGATGCCTCGATTTGCCCCAAATTACCGGAAGCTGAGCCGACGCCGGGGATCGAACCCTGCTCCCCAGCTCCAAAGACGGCAGCTGTGACCGTACGGCCACAACCTCTCCTTCGTTTAATTTATCTTGGGGAAGCTCGAGACCTTTTTGCCCGTCACCCAATGTCCTTCTTTTAGTGTCCCCGTTTCCACAGGTCTGTCCCAACACCTGATTTGGCCATACTTTTCTTACAGAGTCAATGGCATCCGTGAATATTTCCTTAGCTGCCCACTATAATGAGACTCCCGTAACTACTAATGCATTTTCCTTTGCTTTCAAGTCACAGCATTTTTAACGCTAAGTACTGCGACTAAACTTGCGAGGTTGTGACCCGATACTGCGTAAATGCTTTTTTTTTTTTAATAACACATAGAAGGGGCATCACTGCCTTTCTTTTACGGACTAGCCAATAACTCAAAAAAGGGAAACAGTTTCATTTATGTACACACAAAACTTTAGGTTACTGCGGAAGGCGGGAAACCTTCGCTAATGGCCCTTAACTCCTGCCTCGAAATTTTAAGCGGGGATTTAGAAAAAATGGTTCACGGCGTCGTCATAACTTCTCTCCCCTTTTATCACGGGGCTATCACAATATTTACTTTTATTGAATGGGGATTTAGTGGCCATTACGGGAGACGGATTGGCCTTACTAGAAGTTGAAGTGCTGCTTGTCTGTAGTTGGGGATGGATTCCCAAAGGCGCCGTTTTTCAGCGGGCGCAAAAGCCCGACCCGGCACAAAATATTCTTCTTACCTGCCCTGAGGTTATGTAACACTAATCAAAGGCGTGCAAACCCAATATCTTGAATTATGTTTATGCCGATTAGCTCCCTCTCCAGTGTTTAAACAATGGCACCGCCCACACTGCCTGCTCAACCACACACTACAGCGTCTTGCCTCACTTTCCATGTAACTGCTGAGCTGCGGTTTTATGTATATATGGTGTCGATATCTTATTTGTCAAATGCTATACACGCTCCCCTCTTCCCAGCACCGTGAGCGCAAGATCGCTGCAACTTTCAGGCCGTTATCGGCTGCTGCCTGCGATTCCACTTAACATAGCAACCATAGCATTCCAAAATGCAGCATATCACGTTGTTGCTGGGGGAAGGGGGTCGAGGCGGCCCCCTGAGTTTAATAAGTTGGCAGCTCTATCCTTAGCACAACCTCGCCTTCCACAGCTGTTAACTGTTGGGCCATGTTTCAACAAATAAGGTACGTGCAAAGTGCACCTGCTGGCGGGGGGGGGCAATAACCACAGAATTCAATACCTCCTTTCACTCAGGCTTATACCATCTTACCTCCCCAGTTGTTGTCTTCCGAGCGATAAGTCGAGCCGCACCTCGTGGGCGAACCTCTCTCCGTACCTCAGCTTCTTGGCCTTTCCGTGCTCTCCACTCAGGTGCTCCGGAATCTTCATGCCGGAAACCTGTGTATGTAGCTGGGGTGGTCCGGATGATCACCGCTGTTCTGGTGCCCGGCGCCCGGCTACCTGTTCCCGATGTCGTTCCGGCAAATCTTCCTGCACTCGAAAATCGTTGGCGCCGCTCCCCCAGCTCCCTGATGTGAAGGTGAGCTTCCCAGGGGGAGCGTCGCCTTATATCCCCCCCTCCCCTTCCTCTCTTCCCTTTGTTCTTGGAAGGGGGGGAGAGGGCCTCAGGCGCGTTTCGCCGCACGTCCTTTCTTGGCGGTGCAAACCAGCGCCAACCAGATCCGTTTGTGGGTTCTGGCGGCCGTTAGGGCGCCGGCCCTCGAGGCCCCCTTCGACTGTGGCCTTTGCTAGTTCCCTCATAGTGGTCCGCAACAGGTGATACGTAAATATAAGGAGTGGGGTCTGTCTCTGTGCCTGTGGTAAGTCCGCCATTCCTATAAATGTCCCTCCGGGATAAACATCCCCCATTGTTTTTAACCCGTGTTCCCTCCGTATGGCAAGTGCTCCCTTTGAATGAGTGACGGAGATATTGGGATGATATCGCAATGGGAACGCTGGGTCATACAGTGGAAGCTTATCGGTCCTGGAGCCCAAAGCTCCCCAGGCCTTCGTAGTGCAGTTGATGATATTGATCTCCTCACGTGGTCTCTCTGGCCATCTGTGGAGTCAAATGGCTGCAAGCAGAATGGTATGTGCATCATCAATTTCTACGGTTATAAGCGGCATGTACAGAGGTGGATTAAACCAATGATGAGCGAACTGCATCTGTGAACATAGGTAGTAAAGGTAGAGATCGGGAGCTCCGAATCCACCCTGATGGTAGGGTAGTGTGAGCATGTCCCAGCTGATTCTGGGTTACTTGCCCACTCAGGCCAGAGTTATCATGAGCGATCTAAGGGTTTTATAAAAAATCTTGTGTTAATGTGATAGGTATGTTAATGAAAAAATATAGAAACCTGGGAAGTACTATTATTTTCATTAGTGCCACTCTGTCGGCCAGTGACAGGGGCAGTCATGCCCACTGAGTTACTTGTTCCTCAAGCTTCGAGATTGCTCTACCATAGTTGTACTGGACCACTAAGTCTGGATCTCTATGTACTCATAACCCTAGGTATTTGACTGAGTCTGTCCTCCACTCCAGGGGGAAGTCCAGCTACTACAGTAGTGTGGATGGAGTCAAGGCGAAAACAGTGGATATCGACCAATTAATACTTAGGCCAGAGTAGCGTTCATAAGGTTTATATATTTCCATATAAGTGGTGGCAGGCAAGTGCACGGGTCTCGGACATATAGCACCATATTGTCAGCATACAACAATATTGCAAGTGGGCGTTGATGAAGTGTAGCACAGCCGCAGTGTGTCTCTGCCAAATCACACAGGTCAAAGACTCCACCCTCCATCCTCAGCATGATGCAGTGCAGGCCGCAAACCCTGCCGCCCTCTGTAGGCCACAGCTGCTCACACCTGCACAGGCTGCATCACAGCCCTCATCCACTCAGTAATGGCGCCCGCGGTGTCCACACTTTCACATTCTTGCAGGGTCCCTCGCCCGGTCTTCCATACCTGCGCGGCTCGCCGTCCAGCCCTCCATCTGTTGCCAGTGCAGTGCACTCTTAAGCATTCAAATCCCCATCTCACTACAGGGGCGCACGAGCAGGGCCGCCCCTTGGGACCGCTGCCCCAGCACTGGTATCCATCTCCAGTTTGATGTGTTGCCCTGCAGCACGAGGGCAAGGCGGGTAGTCAGCTGTCACCCATCCCCTCCTCAGTTCCACACCAGGCAGGATCTCACTGGGAGCGCGGTCATCAACCGCTGTAGTTCATGCTGCTGTCACCTTAGGCCAAAATGTAGAGACACGCACCGGGCCCGTGTATGTCCTTTTTCAGGGCTCCTCACTGACGTATGTTGCTTTGTTAGGGTGTGCGAAGCTGCAGTACTTTCCCGCACACCATATCCCCAGTTTAGAGAGTGGATGCCAGGATTCTTTCGGGATTGTGAATCCCAGCCAGCGGATCTACACTAAAGTGCGGCCATCCTGCCGTGGGCTCTCTATCGCCCCCCCATATGGTTGTTACACTATGAATATGATTAATGTATAAATGCCTGGAGCACTAAATTACGCAGCTAACTCCTTTACGTTTAATACACCCCACACACTCAACTATACAGTAATAACAAATCTCATAACACACCCTATAACCACAAACTGAAGATATAGATATTTTGCATGCAATCAAAGGTCAAACTTCTCAAGCAGCCTCAGAAGACCCATCTCCTCTAACCTCAGATGTCCATCTCCTACATATCACATGAAAGCTGCCCTCCCTAACCCTAGGCATCTAATGCTCTTAAGAAAACCTGGCTCTGCTCCTCCTCCATACCAGTTCCATCTTATCACTAGGATATAACATCCTCCACCTAGAAAGAAGAGGAGGGGGTTGCTATTATCAACAAGATGTTTCTTAAATGTAAACTGATTGAATCCTCCTTGTTCTGGTGTCTCACTCTGAAGATTACAAGAACAACACCTAAACAACGAGGCTGAACATCTTACACCATCCACCTGATAGCAAAAATCATCCAATGATAGTTTTCAGATCAATTCACCTCCTCTTGTCATCAGATTTTTCATTAGAGATTTCAGCCTGCACAAGGAGAAAACAAAGACACCCATTTAACTCTCATCGGCTCCTTCCTATCTGCTACAACCAACTTCTTCATTGCCCCTTACATACCCACAATCAGGTTCTACTCAAGACCTCATTTTCATAATGAAACACCACATAGAAATGTCAACCCCTTACACATTGTATTGGTCAGTGCCACGTCTTCATTCCCTTCTAAAATCCTGACCTTAAAGCACTCATCCCATGCTAAACCAGAGATGGAAATGGTAATATCCAGACACCTTAAACACACTGACAAGAAATATTAGTAAAACCAACAGGTCTAGCTTTAATGTGCAAATGCATGCGAACACAGACAAATGCAAATAGGCAATTTATGCTGTGTCTGTCTGCAAACTGTATTTTTCTGTACCTCCTATGTTTGTGCCCTGCTATTTTATTCCTCAAGCTTCCTGTACTGTTGCGTTTTATTCTATGATGTTTGTGCTGGTGCCACGCAGCAACACAACTTTGGGGGATTTAAAACAAGGCATAGATGAATAAGGCACAAAGAGCAGGAGCTTGCACAGAAATTTAGCAAAAATTATGCATTCCTTTGATTGTATGCCTTAGCATATCAGCGTCAGACCGATGTGTTTGCCAACTTTTGTTAGATATGTGCTTGGTTGATGTGCCCATCTCAATTGTTCATTGCATTCTTTGATTGCACTCACCTGTTTTGTATGTTCCCATTACATACCAGCCAATCACTTGGGGGGTTTTCTGCTTTGAGCACTTTTGTCAAGCAGTCAATATCAAAGCCGACTGTACTGAGCTAAGAGTGCTTTCAGGCGGGTAATATGAAGTTTCTGTTGGATTTCACCTAGGATTTTTACACGCCCACACTGACAAAAACGCACACACTCTCCCTCTTCTGTTTTGAAGGCCTTAAAAAATGCTGGTTAGTTTGAAAAATATTGCATTTTAAGTACCCCTAATAATCCACACTGCGGGCTCTTTCCACTACCCCTTAGGCCTCCCTCATTTCCTGCTTCTCATATAATGTGTTTTAACAAGATGTCCCAGAGTGATATTTGGGAAATCTGAAGCTCACACCCCTCCAATCGTACTGACCAAGCTACGCCCCTGGCACTGAGAGTTGAATGACTATCAGTTAACGGTGTAATGCTGTTGTTCACTGCTAAACTGAAAATATGAATATCTGGTCTTCCCTGGTCAGGGAAGTATGAGTTATTCACCTGGTGGAATAACATAAACCCTGAAAGGATGCTTGTTGTTTCATTAGATGAGAGGGTGTATTGAGTATGTGTCAGAATCAAACACAAATCTGAATGTACTTTAAATTTAGCAAGGATTGGAAAATCTTTTAGGCTGAACACCTATGACTTTATTTGCTTCTACAGCCATGTGTTTTGCAGGTTCTATTTTTTTTATAGCCGGAGCTTGGCTCGAGGGCATTGGAGCTGAGATTGAGATTACATTACACATTTTTTAGGCACAGGAAGATTAAGTGATTTGCCTAGAAACACAGGATGTTGAAAAAGTCTGGACTTCAAACCTGACTCCCAGTTCGAAAGTCGCCAGCTGTACTCACAGGGATACATATCCTCCTCCTCTAAGGGTAATTTTAAGGATTTTGGGGGGCCCTGGGCAAAATATTTAGGGGCCCTTGTATGGAACAACAAATTTGAATGTTATTACCCATTTTAAACCCACATGATGCTAAACAATACAAAATGATATGTTTACATTTGAACAAGGTCATACAAAAACAGATCAAATATGTCTTGCCTGGGACCCCAAAAATCTTTAAGATGGCACGGGTTTCGATAGACAGAGTTAGAGATATAACAGTAAGCGGAGAGATTTAGAAAGAGAAGTAGACTAGAAAGAGGTCAAATAGAGAGAGAGTTCGGTTTCCCAGGGGGGCCCTTAGAAGGCGATGGCCCAGGGCCAATTTCCCATTTTGCCCATGCCTTTAAATGTCTCTGAGTGGAAATGGAGCATTTGAGGGTTTCAAAGATCAAAGGAAAAAGGAGATGTTAAAAGTATACAAAAAGTAAATTTATGAGGAAGCCATTTTGATTTTTTTTTAAATTATGGATAATAATGATACACAAAAAAAGAAGGCATTTTGAACAGTTGTAATTTTATGCAATAAAAACAGAACCTGCACACTAACAATGAAATCCGCCGCAGACAGCAAAGTAAATATCAACTGCATTTGAAACTGTAACAAACGCGACCCGTGTACACTTGGTGCTGGAATGTAGGCCTCCTGAGTAAAGAAGAACAGTGACTCGTCCCTCAGGCGGAAAGAAATCATGGTCTGCTCAACCATCTGCCATCAAACTGGTTTCCTTCAATAATTTCAGGACTTGGGCATTTACTATAAATGACTCAGAGGGGGCAGCAGTGCGTCGGTTATGTGCAGATGAACACTACTTTACCCCTTACACCAGTATCTTTACTGATTGGTCACACTTTGAGCTGTGATGGAGGCCTTTCTCACCTGACATATCAAAAACTGGAGGCTCCTGACTGGCTGACTCCTCCGTGGCCCAGGGTACCAGTGCAAGGTCTGTTGAGAGGAGGTCACGGGGGCCTTCATCGTGTTGTTTCTGGAAATCTTGGTGCCCTTCACAAGTCCTGATCCAGTTTCTTTGCACACTGAAGGACCTCTTTTATTTTGGTTGCTATAGCCCGGGGTCATCAACTGTGACATCACCAAAGTGATGACATCACAATGCCTGTCATCTCAGAGTCCAGGCCACGGTGCACATCTAAAACATCACATGGACAAACTTATGGAAGATTGAGATTGGTGAGGATACTAAAGAGTAGAATATTGCTAGTGCTTATGTTAACTAAAAATGTTCTTGTAAATATTACATTAAGCATTGTGTAAAATGTTAGCCCTCGTTCAAAACTGTAGAATTTAGCAATTTCTTTGTTATTCCAACTAAAGGAATACACACAAGATGTAACCTGTTTATGACTTTACATTTATTTTCTTGAGAAAAGTACCAAATACCACGTTTTTACAATTGTTGAAATGGGGTATTTTTTTACAACTGTAGATGAATATAGTATAGGTTTTTCCAAGCACAATAAGTGAAACGCTACATAAGACTTATTTAGTTGATTACACCTATATTGTTGAAGCAAAATACAAATTGTTTGAATGGATAATTTGTTACAAAAGGGCGAATATATTTTTAAGAATTTCACCTGTGTAAAAAGTGGCTTCAGGCTTTGCTAATCGCGTAAATTTTGAGAAACATTTTTTAAGATAAAAGATGTACAGTTATGGAAAAGTTAGACCAGTTATTTTCTACATGTTCACTATACTTTGGACGGAAGCCTGACATGCAACTGCATTAAAAATGCACCTGTATTTATATAATTTCACATGGTCTACATGTGAGAGAATACACCTGAAGGCCCTTCAAATTTCAAAAGGAAAGGTACAATCTTGAGGATGTTAGATGCATTGGTGGCCTTGACTATAGCAGGAATGAAACTGAATGAATGGATCTTCACTGGGAACATGTGTGTTTCCTACCTGGGAACCTTAATATTTAAAGAGGTTGGTTATTTTTTTGTTGTTAAGTAATTCCTAATAAAAATTCCCACTACAAAAATGGTGGGGTAATGCCCATTACAAATAAATAATAATAGACACAAAGTATCTAATTCAAAAAGGCATTGTGTACCTAAACTGAAATTAGGAAGACAAATATGTCCATTTGCAAGTGTTAAATCATATCTGATATTAATAAAACTTTAATTGACATTAAATGGTATTTTCTCACACACAATATTACATGGTATGTTATAATTTTACGTATGAGTGGATCTTCTTCTTGGGGTGCCTTCCTAAATAGATGAACACCCAAAAATGTGTACGTTTTAGGGTATTGGTAAACATTGTGTGCGTACAGTCCCACCTTGGATATGGTGGAGATTTACTCCTGTGAAGGAGTAAGTCCCTAACCCGCGTGGGAATTGGGAGGGAACACTTGAAAATCAGTGAGTGTGTAGGAAAAGGGGTATATTGTAAAGAAAAAATGTACAAATACAGTCTTTGTATATATTTGCCCATGAATAAATTTATATTTTACAATTGCACATGCTCCTGGAAAACTACTATAGTCACAGTTTCCTGGAACTTGTGGAATTCTTAGTGAAATCTAAAAAAGTCACAAAAAGTACTTCAAGCACAGACATAACCCCGCTGAAGTATTTTTTTGTCTGTTTGCAGGGTCCACTTCACAGATTTTTTGCGTACCCTGACTTACGTTGTCATACTGTACACACGGCATATCATCCACTAAGGCACTAGATAGCTGCATATTTGCAACACAGTCCTGTGCGTTTGTGTAATTCTTGAATGCATTGTGGACATGTGATCTGCGATTAGATTTTCTCAGCGTTGCCCAAGGTCAGGGGTGGCCATGAAAATACTATACAAATTAGATCACCCCACAAGAAGCAGTAACTTTTTGGGCATCTTCGAACATGCCATCCATGCTCTTTCTACACTTATCTCGGCATCCATCTTGAACAAAGATGGACCTGGTTTAAGTAGTGGAGAAAGTTGCAAAAGAGCATAAGCAGGCCTAGGTTTGCAGGAGGTTTCTAAGGTTATGGTTAAAAATGTAATATCAAAATTAATTCTGTTAAAAAATATAAATTATACTACCCTATTCCTAAGCGTATGCACGTAGAATGAATGCATTGCTTACATTATACACTTGTAAAACTATATAATAAAATATGTTATGTAGAATTTAAAATAGGGAAAATAGGCAGAAGCTATTGATGTACCTGAAAACCGTACACTTATGCATACACATTATGGAAAATTTAGACCACATAACTGATTTTTCAATGGAGAGGCCTGACCATTCAGGCTCATTTTGAAGGAAATGTGCATGCCCGCTCTCTTCATAAACAAAGTTTATACCCCACAAAAAATATCTAAATGCACAACCTGTTTCTTCTCCCAGAATCATCACTGCATTGCAGAGGGGCAGCAGGTTTCCAGCACCACTCTAATAATGAGGGCCGCATCATCTAGTAGGGGTTCAGTATTCAGAAGCTGTGGTCTGCTGACCCCTATACTCCAAATTATGACTAACATAATGAAATCAAATCGCAGCATTAAATGTGCTGAGACATCCTTTAGGTAACAGGTAAACTCCACCTAGGAATCTGGCCATCAATATGCTAGAGTGTAGATTTGCTTGTGTTATATCAAATTGCATTGAAAATATCTGCTTTATGTGCTTTACAACTGTGGGCAATTGGGAATTCCAAGGTATAGTAATTGATGATGAATAATATCAATACTCCTGCGTGGGGCTCACCAAATGTGTAGGTGGCCACAATATGGCTGCCTGTCCTTCAAGACAGTGTCACCTTTGCTTGTGACTGTCTGCCCTGGCCTCCCACATGCTCCTGTGCTGCTCATTTCTCCTGCCTTCCTGCACAAACCAGTGTTGTTGAAGTTGTTGCACGATTGGTTTAGATCAACAAATGTTACAATGGAACAGAGAGAAGCTCTTGTGTTTACCCCACCAGTTTGAGCAAAATCACGTCGGTCAGCCAGAGACCTCCATGAAGCAAAATGTGGACAAAGGAACAGGCCAAGCTCTCACCTAAGACAAAAGGATGCACTCCGTGCCTATCCTGCCCTTGTGTTCAGTACAGAAACATTAACTGCAGCCCCAGCAAGAACTTCTGATTATTCAGCCCTGCCTTGAGTAATTCAGAACAACATTATGGGATGTTTCTCATCATCATGGATTTTGAAACATTGCAACTATTATTATTATTGTGCTCTCAAAGACCATCCACCGGTCCTCGGAATCATGCTATCAGCCCTAGAATACTCTCATACACCCTCATCCAGACTGCAGGCTCCCTCACCATCACTCAGAAGACTAAGAGTGATCAAAGTCAGCTCTACCAAAGCCCCAGTTACCACTCAGAAATTCTCAGCTACCCTAACAGGCTGTAGGCAGCATTTGTACACCCTAGAAAGGCCTCGGAGAACCTCAGCTGCCCTCAAGTAATCCCAAGATGGCCACACCCACTTTTTGATAAGCCCATGCTGGCACCCACCTGGCTCTTTGATACCCTTATTCAGTCCTCAGCTATCATCAGATAGTCCAAAGATATACTTAAAGCTCGTCAACACCCTCTGTGTGTCTCACTCTAGTGGCTCTCAGACAATCTGCTAACCTTCAGAGCCCCCTGGAACCTTCCCTGGATTTTAGAGATGACTGCTGCATTTTTATTTCCTTTATATATTGGGGACCTGATTGACAAAGAAAAGTCAGAATTCTACCATGGTTCCTAGACAGACATGGATATTTAGGGTTTAAGGCTATTCACAAAACATGCAAGAAGTTTGTCAGGAAAGCTATGTCAGTTACAGATTTCTAGGTGCACTTCTGGGAAATTCATGTGACTTTTTGTACATAGCCATTTCACCAATTAAAATTGTAAAAAAAGGTAAAATTCCAGATTGTGAAAGGGTTTTGCTTTTTTACCTCTGTGGGGAAAGCATTTTTCCACTTGGAAAATCTGGTCTCCTACACTGTATGAAATTTTGGGCATTGTAAGAAATTGGGTTACTGACTGAAGGGGGTGAAACCCTATCAAGCAGCAACCACAATTCGTGGCAGGGTGATACACAAGCAAACCCCTGTGCTTAGCCCTTTGGTGGCATGGCACAAAAGCAGTCAGACTTAACTTAGAGGCATTGTGTAAAGTATTTTTGCAGCACTTCAAACAGTAACAAAGTCAAAATACCACGCAAGAAAATTTGCACACCAATTTAGAACAATAGAGTAAAATGTAATAAATTATTTTAGACCAAAACAACAAAACTCCAATTAGTAGAACTGGCGATATGCAATTGCAAAGATTTAAGAAAAATATAGTGCTTAAAAGCACAAAACGCTGCTTGCGGTTAACAGGTCGCGTAAGACTGGGTGAAAGTCACAAGTTCAGGCCAACCGCTATGGAGCATGGGTCAGATACAGGGCCCAGATTAGTCCTGCTGAAAGAGTTACCTTCAAAAGTCCAATGCAAAGAGGATCATGGATGGACATAGCTGTGGCGCGAAGAGAAGGCTGGGCGTCACAGATGCTCATCACTGTAGCGTGAAGATCCTGTCAGGCATTGCAAACGGTTGTTGCTGGAGACTCGTGTTGGCGGTCCCAAAGGGCTGTCGATGCTGTAGCACGTAGTGCTAATTTCACGTTGCCGGTTTTCATTGTATTGCAACCATTCGGGTTTACCGGAGCTTCTCATTGGCGGTTGGCGCTGGCAGCAAGACTTTGGCGCAAATGACCCATTTACAGCTGTGAAGAGCCTAAAACTTCAGGATTTCTCCTTTTCTTGAATGGGGAGCCCTACTGATGACACCCCCAGGGTCCAGGACATGAGGGGTACCTCTTGGGGATTAGGAACGTACTCCAGCAGAGCCCAGCAGGGCTCAAACAGGCCCAGTTGCAGGTCCAAGCAGCAGGTCAGCTGGGCAGATGCAGGAAGGCCTCTGGAGCTTGTTATGTTCCTGTAGCTCAGAACAGGAGGTCAGGCAGCTGAATCTTGGAGTCAATTTAACCTGGGATGAAGGATGCAGATCCAGTCTTCCTTCTCAGCAAGAAGTGCGGGCCTCAAGCAGCAGCGCACCGTTCTTCTGTAGTATCCATAGGCCCAGAGGTGTACAGAAGAGTTGGGTCTGAGGGTCCACTATTTATACCTGGTGCCCACTTTGAAGTGGGAGAAGCTTCTAGAGTTCACTCCCTGCAGAGATGTCTGTAATTTCCTGACTACGTGTCATGGCCCCAGCTTGTCTGGAGGCACAAAAGAATAGTGTGTAACCCATTGTGACTGTGCTGATGCAGAGTCTTTATGATGTGAAAGTGTGGTAGATGACAGCTTTGCCACCTCCCCCCCATCAAGTCAGAGACGGCCTATCCTGCCAACACCTATTTCCCCTTTGTCTCACTCTCTGGGAGCAATACATAAAAGATCAACTGCCAGCTACACCTAGTCATGTGACTCAGAATACAGGCTGCAGGCACCAAATGGTTGGGACAAGAAAAAGCCAACTTTCTAAAAGTGACATTTTCAGAATTGTGACTTAAAGTTCGACCTTACCATTAAAAACGGTTTTAAATAATAAGGTAACCCAATGTTATCCTATGGGAGAATTATACCTTGCAACAGTGAAAAACAAATGTAAATGTTTTTCACTACCAGGACACGTAACAGTTAAAAGTACATGTCCGACTTTTTAAATACAATGCACCCTGCCATCTGGGCTGTTTAGGGCCTACCCTAGGGGTGACTTATATGTATTAAGAAGGAAGGATTAGGACTGGCATAAAGTTTATTTTGCCAGGTCAAAATGGTAGTTCAAAACTGGCACACACAGGCTGCAATGGCAAGCCTGAGCCATATTGGTAAGGCTATTTAAGTGGGTGGCACATAAAGTGCTTCAGACCCACTAGTAGCTTTTAATTCATAGGCCCTGGGTGCATGTAGTACCACTTTACTAGGGTCTTACAAGTAAATTAAAAGTGCCAGTTGGGTGTAAGCCAATTTTACCATGTTTAGAGGAGAGAGCACAAGCACGTTAGCAGTGGTAATATCCTAAAATCCAATAAAAATGGGTTCAGAACACAGGAGGGTGAAGGCAAAAACTTTGGGAAACTGGATTTATTCCAGTCTGTTACTGGTTTCAGAAATGAATGCTCCCAAACATGTGTTTTAGGTGTTTAAAAACTTTCAAGTAAAACCGCGCCTTCATGTGCCCACTGCCACCATTTCTATTGGACTTACTGCCATATAACATTACTTGGGAGTGAATTAATTGAGGCATACAAGGTCATGTTTTGCAAATACCTTGCAGAGGTCCATCAATTATTTTTGTGAAAGTACTTTCATGACTAAAAATGCCCTTTTGAATCTGGCCCTTGAAACTTGGGGTAATATTTACCAAAAAGTCACATAGTGCAGCAAGCCACCTTGCTGCGCTGCATGATAGGGAAAGGGCAGGAATGCGCCGTATTTAACATTATATGGCGCATTCCTGTTTTTTCCCAGCGCTGACGCACAATGTGCATCCTAACTCCAATGCAGGCACCCTTGAACCATGGTGCAAGGGTGCCTGTTTTGCCAGTAGGATTGAGTTTGTGCAAGAAGGGACACCTTCCTGCACAAAAACAATCCCCTGAGGCAATTTCCTCTTCTAAGTGTGCTGCAGAATGCAGAACACATAGAAAGTGGAAATAACGAGGGGAAATAGATATATTTATCCTCGTTATGCCTCACCTGGGAAGGCGTAGTATTTTGACTCCTTTCCAGGTCTACCAGTGATGGCAAATACGAGAATGCATCAAAATCTATGGGTGTTGCGTGGGAACACCCAAGCACAACCCATGGAACGCCTCCCTGGGGAGAATAATGCAATGTAGTGATTTGCCTGGCATTGGGTTACTCTAGATTTATCAAGCCACTCAGGGCCACGCAAGGTGGCCTTTGCATGCCTTGATAAATCTTACTTAGTATTTGCGTTGCGCTTGTATCCTGTTGTGTGGTGCAAGTACTTGATAAATATGGCCCTTATTTTGGATGTATTTTTGTATGTCCGCACAATTAATGTTCCTATATGTAATATAATTCTTTTTGTATATATATTTGCATTTTTCAATGTAATCATTTCAATACAATAAAAAAGATCAATTAAAAAGTGATAACATTTCAGCCCATATTTACCAACAGTTCCTTGAGTAGTGGGTCTTTTTTAATGGTAGGTAAATTGAAGTAATGGTTTGTGCTACTTTGCGCCATGCAAGCTTCCACGCATAAGCCTAGTAAAAAAAAAAAGTTCTATAATGCTAAAAAATCTCGGCAGCGACCTACGGGACAGGGGTCTGGGGCACAGTACCAACCATACTCCATACAGAAGCTGGAGAATGGGTTTTTCAAGAGAATCGCCTCGCTCCCTCTTTCATTTTCAAACCATGTCGCTCACTTAGAGCTGGGTATACCCTATGTGTCTGACATGGTGAGAGTAGCCCCGATCATGCTTTGGCACTCAATATGGAATAGGGACACAGTGGATCTTAACCAGACTATTATACTAAATTGCCTCTCATTGGACAAAGCTTATAAGATCCCCTGGTTGGAGTACGTTAAGTAGGAGTCCATGAGCTGTATGTAAATCCCACCTCGTGTTCCAGGTTCCCTAAGAAGAGGTTAAAGGCACTAATTTTGGTGAAGCTAGCCTATGAAAGGGAGGAATCCCAGAAGTTAAAAAGAACAATAAAGTCCTATCACTCGATTCCACCAGTGACAGTTGGAGAATACTTTTATCTGGACGTGGTAAGGAACCTGCAGCATAGGTTTATTCTTTTAAGGTTCCGCTTAAACTTAATTCCCCTAATGCTGGGTTTCCCTTCAAAACAGTACGCCCATAGTGATTTGACAACTTGCCCATGCGATAATCTATCAGCCCAGTCTGACCTCCACCTTTTCTTCTTTTGTTATTTTTATAAGGAGCAGAGGGCTAGATATATTAAACCTCTTTTAATGCGGCACGATTTTAAGCAGTGCCGCGTTGCCCTGTTCTATCTGAAGAAGCTTCATGATCCTTTTGTATGTTTCTGTGTAGCCTCATTCCTTTGGGCTTGTAAGCGCAGGAGACATTTATTAGAATTGGAGAGCTAGGCTAACCTTTAGCCTTAAACTTATTTGTCCCTTTGAACATGCTACGTAATCTCCTTGCAACAGTCTCAAAGAGATAAAGGATCTCCATAACACATGTAATATTTTTAAAGGGCTTTTATAACTTAGAATGGCGGTTTCTTTTTTATTTCAATTTATCTGTTTTTATACCTATGTATTTATGTGGTAACCGGGAACCTGCAGTTCAGCATTTACTCTTTTATTATGTTCAATGCACACATAATAGCCATTGAATTGCGTAATTTGCATAGCGCAATTCTATATCCCCATTGTTTTGAGGGTTTGAACTTGTACACTGTTTTTTTTTTTTGCTATTTAAATTGTTAGTTTTTAATAACTCATATGCATTTGAACTGTATTGTACTGAGAAGAATGACACTGTTTTATCTTTTTAATAAGTATACTTTGATGATCGATGCTTTTAAATTAGATCGAATAAAGTTATGGAAACGAACGAACCCCCTTCCTGTTGTATGGTGTTAATTATTTATTTTGGTATATTGTCATAATTATTACTGTGACTGCAGCTCCTCTGAAGCTCACCTCTCTAATTGCTAGGCAGGTGGAGATCTCTAAATATGGCAGGCTGTAGTCCACCAGGGCAGTAGTACAAACCTCCAAGTTCTAAAAAAGGCCCTTGGGGCCTGATTACGAGTCTGGCATTCCGAGGACCATCAGACTTGTGGTGGCACGGCGCTGGTGGTCTTGCGACCGCCACATTAAGAACCTAGTGGTCGTGCAGCATTGGGACGGCTGACTCCACCAGGGAACTGCCGTTCCCTGGTGGTGGCGCAGCGGTCCAGAGGCATCTATATGCTTGGCGGGACCGTTGCAGTCCTGCCAAGCATATAATGACTTTCATCACCACCACTGATTTCATGGAGGTCTTTCCTCCATAAAAACAGTGGTGGTGAGGAAAGAAAGGGGGGCCCTCCAGGGCCCCCTTGTGCCTCACACATTGTGAATGCACACAGGGGGGCACATGTTGTGCCCCCCTGTGTGCATGCACAGACGTTCCAGCACGACATGGACTTTTCAGTCCCTGCTGTGCTGGAACTTCCTTTGACATTCCCACTGCAGTGCCTATTTTATAGGCACCGCTGTGGGAACGGCAAAGGAAATGCCCACCAATGACAAAAAAAGTTATTATAGGGTGGCAGTCCTCACGCAGGTTTGGTGGTGCTGCGATGGGCGATCCTGCTGCCGCACCGTCAAACTCGGAATCGGGCCCCTAGTGTGTTGGCCAGAATCACACAATCAGCATTCAAGTGTCAGAGTCAAAATGCGGACCCAGGCCTGGGTGTCAAACTTCACAGCTTAACCACTGCAATATATCTCCACTCTTGCATCACCCCAGCTAACACAGACACTGGGAAGTTTTAATATCACATATCATCTCTGTATGAAATGTACCTGTATTTTTATTTTGAAGTACTATTTATGTTTACATTTTGTATCTGCTGTTGTGCCTGCATTTTGCAGAGGAAGCTCTAACCCTCTAGCCATAGATCAGCACCCCATCCCTCAACCAACCATGGGCCAGATGACAAAGATGAAAACCATGCTGGTGTAACTGGGCACCTACTTTTTAAAATTACATCATGACCCTGGTGCAGTTTGCACCAATAATTGCATTTCACGTTGATAAGCTATGTACTCCAGGCCCTGGAAAATGCCTGCACTCCATTGACACTGCAATATTTAATAAGAACAAAAAATTGAAGTTGTTGTTTGTGCATCCTTAAATATGCTAGGGGAATGAGTCAAGACACGTGATGCATTTATGAAAAAAGTGAAGGTGTGGGGCAGTTTCATCTAACTCTGGGTGTTTTTTGACGCTCATTAGTGAACATGAGTAATGCACCGTGAGCCCTTGTGCAGTAATTGGTCACCTAGAGCCACAATCTAGTTATTCTTCTGCTGTAGTGCTGCATAATGTCTTCAGAATTGTATTTATTGTAAATGTTAGGTACGCTTGTGCCACATTGGTCAAAAACTTTAAGCATGGCAACTGACCATTCCCCCCACCCCCACCCCATCTGGTCTTACCCACCTCCCAACCATCCCCACACCTGTTGTATTTCACAAACAAGCAATGTCTGTGAAATTGAATTGGCTTATTGTGCTTTTGTGAGCATATTGGTTGTGTATGATCGGTGGAAAATGAAAATGTTTTAACTGTAACTTGACTTGGAGCTTGCCACACAAATGATCTTTAAAATGTAATGTTAAATGATGCTTTCAACATATATTGGGCAAGTAACATGGCTACGATCCAGATAGAATCTAAAGACAACTTAATAGGAGCGTTGGCAGTTTTGCCCAAAAGTTGTGTAGGAAAATGACGCACTTTAAAACACACTTAGCTAGTAAGAGAGATGCTGGTGCTAGTAAGAGAGAAGGGACGGAGAGCTCTTCATGCAGTGTTTTTGTATATTTCCTGTAATAGAAGACATTTATTTATTAAGGAGTTTTATATAGCGCTGGCCAGACCCAAAGGTATCAGAGCGCTTTACAACACTTTGTAGCGAGGAAATCACATAGTATAGCAGTATTAAACATGATGACTCAAGGCGAATTGGAAGTCTTCACGCAATTGTACAACGTTAGAGGCTGGGAAGTCACATAATCTCATAGTAGTCTGCACATTGGTTCAAGCCGCGCCTCGTTCCGGTCGAGGGGGATATAGGAAGGAGTCGGGATAGGAATGAGGTAGAGGTCTTAGTGTCAAAGTGACTGTGTTCAACAGTGTTCAAGCTTGTGCGTTTGGACGATAGCTATCCTTTCGGGAGAGAACGATTGAGGAAAAGGTCTTTGAGCTGCCTTTTGAATTTTAAAAAGGAAGGGGTGGTCCCGATATGGACTGGGATGGAGTTCCAGATTTTGGGCGCATTTCCAGAGAAGGATCGGGATGCGGTTTTTTGTTTGCGGGTTTTCGGTGGGATGAGGAGTAGAGTGTTGGAACTCCTGAGGCTCCTTGTCTGACAGGCCTTCTTGAGTTTGGAGGCCAGGTATGCGGGTTTTCCTGTGTGGAGGGCTTTGTGCGTGAGGCAGGCAGTTCTGAAGTTGGCACGCATTTCAACTGGGAGCCATTTAAGCTCTCTGAGTGCGGGCGAGATGTGTTCATATTTTTTTACTCCGGTGACCATTCTTGCTGCTGCATTAAGAGTTGATCTGAGGGGAGCTAAGTGTGATTTTGCTGTACCTGTGAGGGTTGCATTCCCGTAGTCTAGTCTGGATAGTACCAGGGATTGAGTTGCTTGTTTGAGGTCTTTGGGCGGGATGAAGGGTTTTATTTTGTTGAGTAATTTCAGGTTGAGAAAGGCGGTCTTTGCGGTGGTCTTGATGTGTTTGTCCATGTCTAATTTTGGGTATAGGGTGATACCCAGCGATTTTACGGATTCAGCCAGAGTGAGATTTCCATTGAGAGCATCGATTGCTTTTAGCCATTCTGCGACTTGGGGGTTCTCCTCTTTGTTGGAAATGAGGAGGATTTCCGTTTTGTCTTGATTGAGTTTCAGGTGGTTTAGTGAAAGCCAGTGTTGGACTTTTCTTAGAGTGTCGTTGAGTCTCTGAATGTCATTGATGGAGGAGGTTTTGAGATAGATCTGGGTGTCGTCAGCATCGAGGTGGAAGGGGATGTTGGATTTTTTGAGTATGGTGGTAAGGGGTTCCATGTATATGTTGAAAAGTTGCGGGGAGAGAACTGATCCTTGGGGGACACCTCTGCTGACGGGGTGTAGGTCCAACAAGAAGATTCACTGCTGTAACCTTTGCTGAACCTCTGCTGTGCTTTGTGCAGGCAATTTGCACAGGTGCTGCATTTATGACATCTGGGTCCTGATTTTTAAAGATTTTGCATCTAGATTGCATAATTTGTGTGACACAGACCCGGCGCAAAATCCATTTTGGTACTTACAAAGCAACACGAATGCTGATTTGCGTTGCTTTTTCTTTAAAACAAATGCAGCACAATGTAGTGCATTGCACTGCTTTGTGTTACTTTGCGTCAGTGAGGTGTTTCATGGGTGCTGCATGGGTGGTCCTGTGCATCCACCTATGGATTTTGATGCAAATCCATTTTTATAAAGAGTTGTAAACATGGGTTTGTGACAAAATGGTGCGCCTCTCTGAGGTTGGCGTAACGAGGAGAAATATCTTTATTTCTACTTGTTATGTCCTCAGTGCATGTGTGCTGCATTTTATACTTCCTGCACAAAACTATCCTGACCATAACACAGACACCCTTGCACTATGGCGCAAGGGTGCCTGCATTGGCGCTTGGCAGCCTGGGGTATGCCAGTGCAGGGAGAGAGCAGAATTGCACATATCTTTGAAAATATGGCGCGGATCTGCTCTTTCCTCTTCACGCAGTGCAGTAACTTCACTTGTTGCGCTGCATTGCGTGAAATGTTTGGAAATCCAGACCCTGGTGTGTAAGAAGGTGCCATGATGACTCTGTTGTGTTCTCTCTATTTCTCCTCCGGAATCATCTGCCTCTTTTTTTCCTTCCTGTTATCTCTCCTTCTCTTCCATCTCCCTCTCTTTTCATTATCTCTTTCTCTCTAAGGACAGAAATTGAACATTACATGTATTTGCTTTTTTGTTTCTCCAGTCTAATTTAGTTGGTGAAGGAAGGTAAAATTCCCATAGAATAATTCCTACCACAGAGTTTCCCCCTCGCTGAGTGTTTGGTAGCGAGAGACTGGGCACCAGAAGTGAAATCAAATGTGTCTATTTGTTATTGCGCCCTCATTTCACTCTCCTCTATGCCATTTTAAAGTAACGCATGGATGTAGATATGGGTACTCTACAGGTCATTGTGAGGGAGACAGCGGGCACTGGATGTGAACTGAGGCACGGGCACCTTTGAAAATCCTTTGAAGATTCACAAAATGTTCACCGAATAAAAGTATCTGCTTCTTTTGTAAATGGCAAGCAATTTTGTGTACATATCAAAGCTCTGTAGAGTTCAGTTCTTCCAAAATTATAGCTTCTCTATAGTAAAGGTGTGTGAAATTCACACAATTTGCTTTCGTGTAATTATGTGAAATCTCAAGAAAATTACATAAAATTACAAATAAATGCAAATACGGCTATATTTTAGTGCGTGTCCATAATGGATGAAAGGACGCATTCCATGCTTAAAAAATTAGTGTCTAAAACAGAAGTTGTGCAAATGACACCTGCTCGGGTTCCTGTCATTCGCGTTGTTCCTGTGCTATACTTTTTCTGCAGATGCAGCGTAATTACGCAACCAGGCATAAGGACATAATTTTGAAAACTTTGCGTGAGAACCATAATGCGAACTTCCCACAATTACACAAATTACCCAGGAGTATATGAAATTTCGCATAGACTTAAAATAGATCCTCAAAACAGTCTTGAATGTATAACAACTTGGTTACAAATAGCACTTGATACAGCGATGTAACTGATTCAGAAGTCTGTAATATAGTTTGGCAGCAAATGCTCACCTAACAAGAGTACTTTTTAACATAGTTTTCCGTAGTATGAGAGCATTTTATTTATTATAATTTTACAGCTGTGTATGTGCTAAGTATTAGGCAAAGTGCCTTTCGTTACTGTGGATATTATCTCTTATCTAAATTCCTCTGCCAGTCCCAACAAATAACTGCTTGTAACTAAACTGCCATTTTACAAATATGTAAACATATGGCAAGAATCTGAAAAAAACACTTCACTTGCTAAAACATTAATATTGAATGCCAAGTTAACGATGTTTAAGTGCTGATTGGTGCATATCAATTATTGTTGTTTTCTGATGTCTGTAATAAAGTCCACAATTAAATTCTATATAAAACATTGAATGCCATGTGATAAACTGTTTTTAAAAAGTAAACAGAATTACATCCTTTGTGCAAGCCCAAGGGTGCCCAGGTCCAGAATTGAGATCATTGTTGGACAACCTATAGATATGTAAATGAGTTCCTTATAGATTTATTGTTGGCAAATTTATCTTTTGTGACTATCATTAATATCTGGTCCTCTTCACCTACACTGGTCATCCCTGTGCAACACACCTGAAGAGTTACATAAAAGTTTTATGGGAACAGAGCGGCAGATCGCTCTCAAAAAAAGAGACTCGTTTTCAGATTAAATTTTTGCCCTTTTCTGTTGACAGATCAGGACAGTAACTAACAAAGTGAACATATAGAGTAATATTTAGACTTGCTCCAATATTTTTTAAGCAGTATTTACACACTTATGTGATTAAAAGTGTAAAATGTGCTCACATAGTTTCTTGTTGTTATATTTCTTTCGGATGTTATAAGTCACATAACATTCAATACAATTTAGAACTGATTCATCAGACTTGTATCCAAACTTAGATGCATCTTTGATCCACAGAAGCATATGAATCGGTGACGCACCTCTTTCTTGATAATCTTTTCGCCAAAAGTAATCAAGTACTTTAGTTAATGTCTGGAATGTTAGCATTAGCTTCGAGAAGAAATTGATACAAATTCTCCCATGTGTACTCAGCAAAGTTTAAATAAACCAAGGTGGCAATAAATTTCTGAGCATACATTTCAATTTTCTTTGTCTTTGAAACCAATATTCATTTGTCCCTCGTTGACAAGCCATAATGTTGATTAAGTTATATTCTAGATTTTCTTCTTTCTCGTGCACCTTTTCAACAAAATCTCGAGCTGCTATATTAGTAAAGCCAGTTCAAGTTTGCATAACATGTGCAACAGCATTAGTGGCAGATCATTCACTTTCATATAGTAGTGTGAAAATATAAGGAATATCTTGTCAAAAGTGGGAATCCTCTGAATATAATATTGTAGCTCTGTACTCCCATGCAGAAATGTGGACTGGGCAATCATCATATTGTCCACCCTTTCCAGTGGGAAATAAATGTGGATAACATCCTGGTTCTAGTTTATTTCCCAGGCACTAATAAGGTCTCCTTTAGTTTCATTCATCTGCTAAAGTTCGAAATAATCACCCATCATGCCTCTTGAGTGTAGTTGGTGTATTCTATAATGCTCATATATTTGTTCAGATTGTTCTTTAGTAATCTGTTCAAATTGTCCTGTTTGATTTTCTTTTTCAAATGACAAGTATGTAGACGAAATATAGTTTGCAATGTCAAAATCTGTATATGTTTCTTTTCTGAAGGTAACGCAGTGCTTTCTGAGCTTTTTTTGCTAATTAGTTCTTGCACATTTTTAGATAGATAGATAGACTCATGGATAGATAGAGTTATGTGTATGTACGTAAAACATTCCTTCCACCTCTGCCTCTCCCTCCACTCTGACTCATTCCAAACCTTTTTAACTACTATGGACTCTGAAACATCCTTCCAAACTCTTCCTTTCTACTATTCAGTTCATCCAACTAACAGGCACACATGCCCACCACCTCCCAGAAACATCTCACATCTTCCCTTTACTAATCCACCTCAATTAATCTATCCCTATTCAAAATACTAGGGTAAATGCATGAGATTAAAAGAGCTGAAACGTAGCACAACTACTTCTACAATCGAAAAGGACTCATGTGTTCACAGGCTAGCGTATCAGTATGCTTTGTAATTGGTCTGGTGAGTGGGAGGTTTTCCTGCAGGTTTTTATGATAAATTAATTCAGAACTAGGTCTTGAAGAAACCATCCATGAATATCAGTCCAGGATAGCTAGAGTCAGCATCTGATAACCCTGGATCATCATTGAGTACCCCTGGCAGGGCACTTGATACTGAGATGCAGTGCCAAGTCCAACTATTAACTCTTAGGAACAACAGATCAGCCAGTGCACCTCAATCTTCTCCTGCAGCATATGCTGCTGTTCCAAAGCTTGGATCCACATACAGCTGCACCAGGACGCCTAATCTTCCTGCATCATATTTTCCCAATTCATTGGTGAGACCCAGACAGAACAGCCCAGCCAGTGCACCTCATCTCCAACACCCCTGCTATTCTAATTGAGGAAAACAGATCTCTTTCAAAGCCACCCGATCCTGACCTAAAGCAACGATGCTCTGCCAGTGCTGTCAACTTCAGAGAATTTTTGCTGCACAACTCAGTCCTGAATCGTGGTTCCCGCTGCACCCGCAGGGAGTCAGGTGTCCTGAGAGCAGGACACATACAAATGTGATTCATTGACACCCAGGGGTAGGGTTTAAAGGGGTGGTGGTGGATCACCCATGGCTGAATTACATGAATCCTCCAATTGGCAGGAGCCAGTGCTTATACTCACAACAGCTGAGAAGAAGATGAAATGATACAAATGTAAAATGCGAAGCTCACTGTTTTTGGACTTCAATACTATTACAGGAAATACAATGAGTGCTTTGTTGGTTCCATCCAGCTCCTTTTGTGTGCTTTTTCTTCAGGAATAGGATGCATTGGCAGTGCTGGCATAACATGGGGTGCTTTAAGGATTACTGGCTTCTAAGTGTATTTGTGCCACTACTGACTGAGCATGGGACGCTGTAGGTCAGGAATGACAGGTATCAAAAGAGCTCTGGGTCTGAGTCCTGGGATATTATGGGGTGCTGGAGGTAAGGACTGAGGGGTATCAACAGAGCAGTAGGTCTGGAGTCCTGAGATATGATGGAGTGTTGAAGGTAGGGATTGCATTGCTCTGGAAGGACTGTGTATACTGGATTATCGAGATTCGCTGTAGGGCAGCATTGCTGTGCACCAGGTTGGCTGCAGTGGCTTGGCAAGGGGGGGCACGAGTTTTGGGGGGCAGCAGCCTCCCCCCTAAGCCCCCTGAGCAAATCACCAGAAACCCCCCTGCTCTTACACACAGCCGCGAGGCAGCAAATGCAGGGGGCCACCACGGGCGGCCATAGGTCTAGCTACGCCTCTGGTTGGCTGTGTGTATGTCAAGTAATGGAATATCAGGGCTATATTGGGGTGCATTGGCAGGGATGTGTGTGGTCCCAATATTAAAATAACACTGCTCTGTCCCTGCAGCTCTAAGTTGCTTCCATCACCGCGGTACAGTGATATGGTAGCATGAAGAGTTCCCAGTTTGTGCAGTATGTCTTTCAAGGAGGGCTCTTCAGATCCCGTGTAGGTACTGTGTCAGTCAGACCCTGTCAATTCCATTGAACAACTCTCTTTGCCAGTCAGTCACACCTTTCCTCACACTCCTCCCCTACCACCATCTTCCAGCTCCAAGATTTTGTCCAGTTTCATTTAGAAGGTGTGCTTTGAAATGAGGGCGCGAATGTTCAGGAATAAACCTACAGTGGCAACACGTTCTGCTCCTTAAGATTGCTATCTTTTGAAAATCAGATACAGACCCTGGTACTGGCTCCTTTCACCTTCTGCACCCTAATGCACCCTAATGCTTTAGGGGCAGGTGTACATTAACGGGATCTGCAGGCTTTACAGAGTCAATGACTTAGGGTAAGGTAAGTTAACTAAACCCCTTATTTGTGGAGGGGGATGTTACATCTGCAGCTGAAGATTCTCCATCACTGAACAACACTTTGTCGGATTTATCTCTGCGTACAATTCTTATGGTTGGGGTAATTTTATTTTAGGAGTTTCCATCAGCGGAGAATCCTTGTACTAACAATTTATTACTTTGCCTCAAATTGAAGAACTGTCCAACCATCTCTAAATATAGCCCTCACTCATTCTCTGTGGAATAAAAATAGTCACCAGTGCAACGTGATGCACGATGCACTAATGACTCATATCTATGCTTAACAAGGACACCCCTATATGCCCAAGGAACAAGGATCAATACGTATTAACCAAACAAAAGGTCATGTGGGACTGTTTGAATGAGGAAACCCCGTCTATACATTTGAGGAATCCACAATCTAATAAGCAAAAAATAGAAAACAACCTTAGTTTCTGTCACAAATGTATTAAATCAATACATATGCAGTTCAATATTATACAATGTGATACAGATGAATATAGTGCAGACAACTTAGTGCTCACATAGAGATCATATTTACAACATATAATACATAATACACTATACAATTTCCAATGGTTGTGTAAATTGGTACAAACAGATATGGGTAGTTCAAGTGAATCTACTGTCCTTTTCTGTTATTCTTCAATGTCAACCAAATGGGGGGGTTTGTCAATGTTTCGACTCCAATTTATTTGTAGGGTCCCCTCAGGACATTATCATCCGACTAGCACACCACCCCAGTGCACTATGTGTATATGTCTGGTGTGTAGATTACATCATCCATACAACTCCAATTGACGGCTCTACAAGACCATCAGGTCTACTAAGTTAAATTTTAGGCGACGTCAATGTCACCGTCCTCGGTGTGATTTCAGCCCGTAATGTCTCCTCACATCTGATCCACTAATGAATTATGGCCTCATGGTTGAAATACGAAGGCATGCACTTGTGACCGCTTCCTGAACACAGGGGCAAGTGTATCAAGGACAATTAGGCGTAAAATGGACAGATTGGGATCAGTGATGTGCAACCAAGTACTCAGTGCCTAAAATGGAATTTATACATTCATATTGCACCAAAGCATCACAACCTCCTGGTTGAACTGGCTATATTAAGTATTATGCCGTACCTTGCCCTATGAGCCCAGTTGGCCAATAAAGAAATACCAAAGTTATGCACCAAGCACTGGGCAAGCCATGAGGAAGCAACATAGATATACTTGACTAATGCAACGTTTTATTATTTATTTAGAAGTTTTCTGTAGCACAACTGCACCAATGGTGTTAATGCACTCTTCCTGAAACCAGAGCAAACCACATCACAAATGACAGCAAAAAACTGCTACAAGATAAGATTTGTGCAGGTCTGGGAACCACAAAGGTGTTTTAGTCTAGCCACTTACGGAAAATAATAAATGTATCGCTGCAGTGTGGGAATACTGTGGGGATTTGGGTTACGCTCCAGCTTTGAGGTAACAGTCAAGGTGTAGATGGAAAAGATTTTTTAGTCGTTTTCAAAAGGGTAGAAAAGAGGTTGGGCTGCTAAACCGTGCAGACAATGAGTTGCATAAGGTAGTTGCTGCTTCACTGAAGGATTAGCCCATGGCATGAAAAGTCTTGTTATAGAGAGTCTTTTTACATATCAATCCTATTGTGCGCCTGAGATCCTAAGTAAATTGGAAAATATGGTGTTTTCTGTTGAATGATCTTGTATGCAAGACAGCTGATTTTAAATGTTGTGCTCGCTTTTACGGAGAAGAAGCAAACATCTCCTAGAATCAGGAACATGTGATCATAGTGTCTCTTGGGCAAGATCACTCTGGCCACTGATTGAAAGATGGCTCTGAGAGGAGTGACAGAGGAAGGAGGAATACCGACCAGAATGGTCCAAAATCATGGTTGGATATGGTTAGTAGCGTGCTGCTATTTGTAGTTAGCCTATGGATAGAAGCTTGACTGAGCAAGTTTGTCAAGTGGCAGTAAAAACTCATTGTCAAATCTAAACCAAGTTATTTTACCTCAGCAGTTGGAGAAGGGAAAAACAATCTCATCTAAGTCCTTCAAGAAGTACTGGATTGAATTATGGTGAGCCGGGATTATTTGTTTTCAAATTTAATATCAGAAAGTTGTCACAGATCCATTGCTGTTACATGAGGTGAGCCCAGAGGGTGAGCATATCATAAATGTAAATGTTCTGCACTCTCTGTGTGGCATCTGAACGCTACCTCCAGCATTGAGTCAGCAGGAAGTTTTAATAATGCAAAGGATGAGACCTCCATTTCCTGCAAAGGGTTGAATTGTCGTTGACAGCATAAAACAACTGTTGGGACTGAAAAGTCCTCTGCATGGTTATATACATGTACTCCTGCCATGAGTGTTATCCACAAAGAGCTGCTCCTAACTTAGTGACCACTGCGAGGTTTGGGATATATTGTGAGTGAAGACATCTCACAAAATGTAACGGACTGGTCTCACACACCACCTGGTGTCATGCTTCATCATTGACCAGTCCTCGCCCTCTAAAACCTTGGTTTGATAGAGGGCGGGCATACACCTGACGACAGGGATGCACTTCTAAACTAAGTGGGGGCCCATAAATAAGTGAATGTGGTTAAAAATCATTATAGTTATCTTTATCGTGTTTTTAATGTGAAAGGTAACTATATGATATTAAAATCAAATGACGGTATATGGGGAATTAATGTCCCCTAACCGTTATGTGAAAGGTCAACATGTTTCTGCCTTGTTGGCCCGGTTGGGTCCAGGGCTTTCATCAGGACCTAATTAGAACATGAAGGGCTCTGCTCTTACCAGCTGGTGGCAAGAGTAGACCACTGTGTGGGCGTGATCAATGTCACTCTCCACAGTTTGATGGCTTCTAAATTCAAGCCTGTAAAAGAAATTTTGAAGAAACATATAAGCCAACAAGCCTTCGTTGTGGTGGAATACTGATCACAATACATGCACTGTTTCAGTACAACGTGAGTGACTACTTGTGTGACATGTGGCACTCTATTTGTGTACACAAATCCAGAGAAACAAGTAGTGTGAGCGCAAGTCTCACTGTTCTTACCCTAAATACCAAAGCTACTTGCCCCATGGAAGGAGGGGAGGGAAACCCCTGTTGTCAAACCCTGTTGAAGAAACAAATCATAATTGGCGTGAAAACCGTGGTCTGTGACAGAACAAAGACCACTACGCATTCAACCACATCTACACATGGAGTGGTTAAAATATCATACATTCACTCAGCTCTCATTCAAACCCTTACTGCTTCAAGGGAAATTTCCCATGTGGTTCCTAGGCGACTTCTCCCGTTCCTCCCCGATGTGGAAATGAGGAGGGAGAGATCGCGCTATATATAGTGTGTGACCTCTCACGCTAATTGATGTCAAACGGTTCACAGGTGATGTGAATATCATCAGGTGTATGGTTTCCTGTGTCCCAAAAGAGAGGCCTGGTTTATCCATGGCGTCCAAGTACACATGCTCAGAGTGAGTTATGACTAGGCTACGGAAGTCTTTAATCAGGTGCGTGACTTCCTATGTCCTCCGTGCGAATGCCTGACTAAAAGATGGCCGGTGTTCGCGCATGCTCTATGATGTAAAGTTCAGCGCGAGTAAGGAGAATTAGGTATGCACTGGCCTGTATTAAATGCATGCGAGTGCCTAATACAGGAATGGCTGGTGTCCGCGCATGCTCAATGTGGCGGACTATAGCGCATGAGAAACAAAAGTTGCGCTGATATATCAGCTGATCAAGGCCGGGAGTTAAATAGTTGCAAGTGTCCGCGCCTGTTAAAATAGCACTTGCCTGTGTAAACGCATACGGGTGCCTGAATAGTAAATGGCTGGTGTCCGCACATGCTCATTCCGGTGGAGAGTGGCGCATGAGGAAAAGGAGGATGTTACTCTGATGTATCGAGTGGCTAAGGGCGGGACTGAGAAAGTGGCAGGTGACTGCGCATGCTCAATTTTGCAGAGTGAAGCGCATGAGATGAAAAAGAGTCCATAACTGTATCAGCTATTCAAGGGCTATGTTTGTGCGTGACCATGTTGACAGTTACGCCTTCCAATAATAATTATATAGGGGCCCTAATACAAATGAAAAGGGACATAATAAAAGGAGGATGGAGAGCATATGACGTGCAGACAAAAAGCCATTATTGGAAATATTTATCCTAATGAATTGTCTGTGCGTCAAGGGACTAATCCTGAAATTCGTAGTCAGCCATGGTCATTGTGGAATTCGAATGAGGATCGATACAAGGTGTTTGGGACCATTTTGGGGCTCGAGACCTGGTTCACTTAAGGAAATACTTATGTGGCCCTCATGGAGAATTAGTCATTAAATCAATAAATGTTTACTTATCATAAATAAATAAATACATCCATACCAGCTGAATGGGCATGGTACACTATGTGATGGTGGGTTCAAATCACATAAGTGATTATATATCAGACATGCCCAATATGTATAGATGATGTATAGTGGTGCATGTAACTCTGCTGGTGGTGGTTTAGAGGTTCCTATTGTCCCATCTGGAGCCATGGTATTTCATCATTGAGACCTTGCTGCCAGGACCGTAGGCGGAATACCCATCGTTGTTCCCTCACATGTAAAGCTTTTGTCAGATCGAACTTGCGTTTTTTCATCACTTCCAAAATTGACCATCTCAGGTCTGTGTCTTTATGGTTTTTTTCAGTGAAGTGGCGTGTCAGTTTGGTGTTATTCTTTTTACACCGGATAGTGCTCCGGTGTTCACTGATTCGCACCTTGATTTTTCTGGTGGTCATGCCTACATATCTGAGGCCGCAGGGACAGGTTAGGAGGTACACAACGTTCTCCGTATTACAGTTGCTAAATTCTCGTAGCTGCCAAGGTCTCCCGGTCCCTATATCTACCTCCTTAGTGTTGTTGGTAAGACTGCAAGATGTGCAGTTTCCACATGAAAAGTGACCCACGGGTCGTGAGTGGGTCCACAAGGTTTGTTGCTCTTCTACATCATTTGTTGGTGTCTTCGCGTGTACCAATTCGTCACGCAAGCTCCTGTTCCGTCGGAAGGCGAACAGAGGTGGTTGCCACTGATTGCCTGCACTGTTAAGAATGTGCCAGTTTTTTCTCACGATTTTCTGTACTGTATTGGAGGCCGGGATGTATGTGGTAACGCATACCAATCTTTTGGTGTCTTCTTTTATTACGTCCTCTAATAGTGCTTCTCTCAGATTGTTCCTGGCGCGTTTCTTTGCTCTTCTCACCATTTTCTTCGGATAATGGCGTTCCAAGAGTTTGTTCTCCAGCTGTCCTGCCTGTTCTTCAAAAGTTGTTATGTTTGAGCAGTTCCGTCGTATTCGGAGGAACTGGCCTACCGGGAGATTTTGTCTCAGGGCCCTGGGGTGGTAGCTCTCAAAGAGAAGTAAACTGTTTCTATCTGTGGTTTTGTTATGAACTTTGTAGTGAACCCTTCTTGAGTTATGTTGATGTCCAAATCCAGAAAGATTGCGTGGTTCTTGTCAATAGTATGTGTAAATTTAAGATGGTTGTCTTTGGAATTGACCCATTGGACAAATTCTGTTGCTTCCTCCTCTGTCCCGTGCCATACAATCAACACATCATCAATGTAACGCTTCCAAATTTTTTGGTGTTTCAGAAATGGGTTGTTTGGATTGAGGATATGGTCTTCCTCAAATTGCTGGACATAAAGGCATGCCATACTTGGGGCAAAAGTACTGCCCATCGATGTCCCGGTGATCTGGTGGTAGATGGAATCCTCAAACTCAAAAAAAAATTCCATTAGTGCTAGTTCAGCACATTCCATCACAAAATGTTGGGGGGTCATGAAATTCCATTCCATGTTCAGAATGATGTTCTCCACCACTTCCAAGGTCCTTCTCTGTGGGATGCTCGTATAAAGAGCTTCTATATCCATTGTTATAAGTAGGTTCTCAATTGGGTCAACTTCCAGATCTCGAAGAAGGCAAAGGACATCTTTGGTGTCTCTAAGGTAAGAATGTGATTGCTTCACGATCGGTCTGAGGAACCAATCGCAAAACTGCGACAGAGGTTCCAAAACTGATCCAATACCGGATACGATGGGTCTGCCAGGTGGAGGGGTCCGGTTTTTATGGATCTTAGGAAGCGTGTAGAATCTGGGCATCCTGGGATTCTCATTAATAAGGAAGCTTGCCTCCTGTCTAGTAATCCAATCGTTGGTAAAAGCCTCCTCTACCATGTTTTTAATTCTTGTCATCAAGGGGCCTGTTGGGTCATTTCTGTGTATGGCATAGCTGGCTGTGTCTGAGAGAAGTCTTTTACACTCCTCTTGGTACATCTCCTGATCCATAATCACGATAGCTCCCCCTTTGTCTGCAGGTTTTATCACAAGATCGTGATTGTTCTTCAGATTCCGTAGTGCCGTATGTTCATTTCTTGTGAGGTTTTGAAATCCCTTGGTACTTTGGAAGTTGATACCCTCGAACTCATTGAGTACTGCCTCCTCAAAGGCTAGTACTTGGCAAGAGGTATTCTGGGCAGGTGGTTGAAAGGTTGACTTTTTCCTGAGTCCCGTCGTCCTCTGTTCTTCAGTTTTATCCTCATCTGCACCGAAATAGTCACGCAACTTGATTTTTCTGAAGAACTGTGCAAGCTCTGTGTGAAGTACAAGGGGTCATTCCTAGGTGTAGGGACAAACCCCAATCCTTTAGAGAGGACCATCTCCTCATCGGTAGTCAATGTGTGCTTACTAAGGTTAACAATATTCGTTATTCCCTGCTTGTCGAGGGCATGTTCGCTCTCCCTTTGCTCCTGGTGACCGCCGGAGTGGGTTGTTGGTCCTCCCACTGTACCCTTGTATTCCTTCTTTTTTGTCGGCCTCTGCCTCTGCCCCCGCCCTGGTATAAAAAAGGCTGGGGTCCTTGTGGGAAGCCCAATCCTGGCGGAAAATAAGGTTGTTGCCAATATCCAAAATGGGGGGGTGGTTGTTGATGGGCCATAGTTTGGCAGTAGCCCTGTTGTCTGCTCTGCTGTTGTCCTGAGCTCTCGTCACTACTACTGTCACTCCTTTCGTCCCCCGAACTGAAAGTCCAATTCAGTGGGGTGGGTCTGAACCGTTGTCTTCTGCCTGTTTGTTGTTGTATAGGTTTGTCATAATGTTCATCTGTAATGTATGGGTACACTGTTTCTCTGCTAAACTTCTGCACATCTTTTCTGAGTTTTGTCAATTTTGATTGTGTGAGATAGTCTTTATACAACTGTACTATTATCTGGATCATTAATTCTGATTTTTGTGTCATAGGTGAACGCGGATCATGCGTGTGCACCATGAAATAGGCCTGCCTCATAGATTGCTGTTGTGTTGGACTGGGAGGGGTGCCTTAAGAGCTGCCCTCACAGTGGTTAAATGCTACCTCCTTCCCCAAGAGTTAAGCAGCACGAGCGCGGTTGTGACAGCATACTGTGTAGTGATCAGGAGGAGTGAACAGGCCCTTTTTAACCTGTTTCACTTGAGTGAGGCCCACAGGCTCACGCAACCTTTTTAAAGGTCCACTGCTCTGTGACCTGTCACCTTTGGCCTACATCGGTTAGATGTAAAGTGCTGTGCAGCTCAGGCTCAGGAGTAGTGACTCTGCGCTGGATCTATGTGGATGAAGGGTATAGTACAAGGATAGAGTAGTGCTGTGCAGTGCATGCATGGTGAGTGCATGTACTGGGTGTATGTATAATGGAGAGGAATACATTACATGAGAGATGTAGTGCTGTGCAGTGCATGGCCAGAGAAAGCAAGTACTGGGTGTATGTTTGCTTGCTAGAAGTACAATACATGGAGGGTGAAGTGTTGTGCAATTTACACATGGTGCATGCGTATGCTCGCAGTGTGTATATTCGCATGTAGCACACCATGCACAATACAGAAAGGCTACAGTACTCAGCAGTACCCGCAGAATGAATGTATGTGATGAATATATGTGTGCCTGTGGTGGCACAATACATGGAGGTAACAGTACTGGACAGTGTGTCTGCTGTGTATATACACTGAGTGAAGTGTGCCTGCAATGGTATTATATGGAGGACACTGGGTTCCATTGTGGGAAGCCCACGCCTGCATAGTGAAGACGTGAGGAGTAGATGAATCCCCCCAGACAGATATGTGTATTGCTGTATTGGGATGAGCTGAGTGGGACACACCAGAGAAGAGAGCGAGAAAGAGACTCCCCCCGTTCACCTCAAAGGGTGATTTTTGATTTAGTGAGAGACCACAAGGAAGGGGTCTGGACACAGCCCAGGAAGGAGATGGGGCCAATACGGGAATCATAAAGAGTAGGGCTGAGAGCAGGCATTAACCTTTTGATGCACAGATCACTGTGGCTGACATCCAGGTGTGAACTCCAGTCACTCTCACGGCCTGTGCTGTGGGACTATCAGCTTTGGAGTCTCTCCCGCTACAACAGAGTTTCAAGACAAAGAGAGAGAGGACAAAGGTGTACTTTAAAATAAGCAGAGCCCCAGCATAAAACCTCAAAGACCCAGACCCCCAAACACATTTGGTATCTAGAAATGGACTATAAGAAGGGGAGTTTGAGACTTCAATTATTTGGCATCTGCCAAGCAACCAGATGGGCTTTGTGAGGCGGGGAAGCTCTGCAAGACTTTTGCCTGTGACCAGGACTAGGGGCCATGAAAAATGGAAATCAAGACAACCTGCTCTGGAGCCTGGAGAACCAGCACCTGCTTGCTTGCCAAGACCAGTGTGCCCTGTGAGGGAGAGGAGAGCGCTGGAGGAAGCAAGGTCCAATGGGGAGCCCAACTGAGTGGAGTGCGGTGATGCGGACCTGTAGGAAGCTGGCTCTGTATATACTATACCAAAGTAAGGTATCGTGTGCACAGAGTCCAGTGGATCCCCAAAGGCTTACAGAGGTAAAAGTAGATAATACCTTACTCTCTATTTGTGGTAGTGTGGGCGAGCAGTAAGGCTTTATAAGAGGGTAGTGTTAAGCATTTATAGTACACACTCAGGCAAGAAAGGATATCACACACTCAAAGACTGACCTCAGACCAAGACCAATTATTTATATCAAAAATATTTCTTTGTTGTATTTTATTTATAGAACCAAGCAGGACTTGGTACAAGTAAATATTATTGCACTTTTCAAGCCAGATTGTTAAAATGTAAGCTGTATGAAATGACTTTTCTTACAGGTTTGTAAACATGTACAAATACAGTTGTAATTACTTTTGGATTACTTTTAATTTCTTTTCAGGGTTACGTTTTTTGGATTACTTTTTCTACTCAGTGTGATATTTCACAGGTTAACAGTCAATGCAGTCCTGTGGGAGAAAATCAGCTTATCCGTTTTAAGGTAAGTACTCGGTCTTAGGGGTTGCATTTCTGGGGTTAAGAACCAAGTCTCCCCCAGGGTCAAGGATGCACTCAAAGAGCACCCTCAGCTGCACTAGGGCGGCCGGGTGCAGAGTGCTGAGGCCCAATGTTATCCAAAGGGGAATAGGGAGCCTCCGGTTGGTGGCTGCTCACGGGCACGCCACTTCGATGTGGGAGCAAAGCTCCTAAAGGTAAGCTTAGGGCAAAGGGGGATCCAAGATAGCACACAAGGTGCACCCACAGGGTTGGCTAGGTGCAGGGTGCTGGATCAACGTCAGGAGCCCTGTTGGTTTCAATGGGGAAGCTCCGGTCAGAACAAACACTGCAGGCTCTGGCACGAAGATCTTCTGGAGGCGACCACCGGTTGGAGAGGTCAGTTGGGATGTCGAGGGATGCCGGGACATCGTCGGTTGGGCCACCCAAGGCCATTGGGCGTCAGGTGCAGGGTGTCTTTTGGTGTCGGGTATTCCTTACTGGCTCTGGTCGCGGTTGGGGATATCCTCCAGATAGGGGCTGCAGGCATCATTGGGAGACTTGAGGTAGGTCAGAGATCACCAGATCCCAGATCAGGATCACTGGGAAGACCCCCTCATGGTGTTCGGCCACTCGAACTCGGGCCGTGGGCGTTGGGTGCAGAGTGGTGCAGACTCATGGATTTGGCCGGAGCCAGAGTCTGTTGGTGAGCAAATCCGGTGCTCACGGGAGACAAAGTCTTTTGGGGAAGGCAGGGCAGGTCCTCCAGGTTCCAGGGGTTGCTGGCTGCAGGACACATCAGGATTTTGCTGGTGCAGGTTGAGGTTGGGACAGGTCGATAGGGCTGGGGCCAAGTCAGTTGGTGTCCTCCTCTTCTTCGTTCAGCACAGTTCTTTGGTCCTTCTTCTCTTCTTCTTGCTTGTCTGAGGAGGCAAGGTTCAGGGTAACCCCTAAATACTCAATTTAGGGGTGTTTCAGGTAGGTACAGGTCAGGCCCAATGGGACCCTTCCTTGGGGTGGGTACACCCCTATTATGCCACCCTCTGGTGGGAGGGGGCATAAGCCTCACTCTGGTTGGCTGGGTACCCCCATCTTCAAGATGGCGGGAACTGAGAGTTTTGCTTCGCCTCGCCTCCCCCACCTGAGGGGTGGGGTAGGCAAAGGTAGGCACACCTCTTCTCCTATCTTGGTTTTCCCCGATTCTCCCACCCAAAGTGGGGGTCAGAACCGGTGGGGGCCAGTTGCTGGGAGCAGCACATGGCTGGGTCAGCTCACAAAGGCAGCAAGCCTTTGAAGCTTCCCCTTCGTGGACCCTGCCCATCCTGGGGGAGGAGGCTTGGTACCTCTGCCCAGGATGTGCTTTGTTTCAGGACCCAGAGAGCGGGAGGCTCTCAACCCAGGGGTCCAGAAACATGCCTGGGGGTGGCAGCTGGTGAGCAGCCACTCAGCCAGGACACTAGAGTTAGGTCGTTTTTCAGAGGGCATTACTAAGGTGCCCTCTGAGTGCATTTGGCATTAAATTCCACAATGGTATCAGTGTGGGTTTAATGTGCTGAGAAGTTTGATATCAAACTTCCCAGATTTCAGTAAAGCCATTATGGTGCTGTGGACCATATCCTCTTTATAGCTTTACTGTACTTACAATGTCTAAGAATGGACTTAGACACTGTACGGATACAGGGCTCATGCACCTGTACCCTCACCAGTGGTATAGTGCACCCAGCTAGAGGGGTGGCTTACCTATGCCATGGCAGGGGATTGTAGGCATGGCACACAGGGATGTGTGCCGTGTCGACTCTTCACTTTGCTCTGCACCAAAACACACAGCCTGCAATGGCAGTGTGTGTGTGTTGAGGTACAGGGCCTCTAAGGATGGCACAATATGTGCTGCGGTCCTTAGAGGCCTTTATGTGCTGCAGTCCTTTGAGGCCTTCCCTGGTCACAGTGCCCTTGGTATCCATGGTACCTTTTACAAGGGACTTACATGTGGCCAGAGAGTTGACAATTGGGTTTGCAACAGTACAGTTTTAGGGAAAGAACACAGGCCGTGGGTACCTGGTTGGCAGGAACCCAGGGCACACTTAGTCAAAGAGCATCAACATCAGGCAAAAAATGGGGGCAACCATGCAAAAGAGGCACTTTCCTACAGGACACCAGCACTGAAATGCATTAGTCTAAACCCTGATGGATGGTACTTGGCAGGGCTGCTCATCTGAGTCCTATGTAAGTAATTTACTATAAAAAGATATAACCGTAATTATTGTTTTCACTGTTCTAGAAAAAAAGTACATGTCAAAGTGAAGGAAAAGGTAAAATACAACAAGAGGACAGTAAAAATATAAATGGTGTGTTTGTAGCAAACAACTCTTCAATTTGTATGAGTCCATTGGCATTATATGCCTAGCCTGATGATGGTTCAGGCCTCACACAGTTTGTTTGTTGTTTTCTGAACCCCTTTCAGAGGGCTATGGGCATGTAGGGGTTACTGGGCCCAACCATGAAAGTTGAGGACTTTTACTCTTGATGTCTCAGGGCCCGACTTACTATGGATCACGAGCAACTGTGCCATGTACTCCTTGTGCACTTGACTCTCAGTGGTAGCTACAGTTGAGCAGTCCAAGGCTTCTTCGGGAGGAGTGTGAATACAGGTTAGTGTTAAGAATGGATACGCGCTACAACCGAGTTCAACAAAGTTGTATTTCAGTAATTAGTGTGATGTGTGCTCCTGGGGTAACGTCTTCCGTTTATGGCGCCTTGTAATATGTGATTGCTGCACATCCCAAGTTGGGTGTGTCCCCCTAGGCACAACGTTATGTCCTGGTCCCAGGCTCCTCAGGTTGTGTATCATGAAGTAATCCAAAATATAGATTAGATCCGTCTTTTGGTTATACTGTTTATTGATATTTCAATCCTTATTCAATTCTTATAGAGGTTCATATAGCTGAACAATGAATCATGAATGACTGGCTTACGATATCCAATGCATTTCGGGTATTTTTACCCTTCATCAGGGACCAGTCCTAAAACAAACATATAATACTATGAGGACTAAAAATGTTCATTCAGTCAATTTTACTTATAATTCTAGTATTGTGTAAAGGTGCATGCAGTCACCCCTTACACCTGCCACATGCCGGTGCATCTGTTGAAACTTCGATGTACTAACTACGTTGAGCGTGAGGAGCTAATCAGACAAAATAAGTGGTTGTGGGATTATGAGGTCGTTTTGACCTGAAGCGAATCTTATTTAAATGAATACAACGTGATACAGTATTAATGTGTTAACGAGTGTTGTTGTTAAGCCGTTGTGGGTGTTTAAGAATTATTCTTAGATGTGCCTGGTGTGTTTAAGTCAAGGTATTGCCGATGTGCATTTGTGTGCGAGAAGCGCGTGAGTGCTTTTCTGTGCCGTAAGTTTATTAGCGTGCACGCATACATCGGGTTTTAAAAAACGTACTGTGATGTGCTCGTGAGACCGAGTTTAAAATATTGTTTTTGTGCGGTGTTTAAATTAAACGCATATCGTGCTCGTGAGCGTGAAGTTAAACTAAAGTTTTGTGCTGGTATACAGCGGAAACTTACATTATGTTCTTAGGTTCTTAGGCTGTTGTCATCGACTGACATCAGTTCGGCGTGGTGGATGCCTTCGCGTCTGTGCATTCGTGTTTAAACCCAGTGTAATAAATATCGACGGACTATACCTCCTCTCATTTTTGGCAGACATCTTAAAGTGGTGTGTGTTAGTATGCTTAATAGTGTAGGTCAGGTTCCTTCGTTGTTAAGGGTTATATCGAGGTCCTAACTAAAGAAAATCTCACAAGTCTGTAATCATTTTCACGAACATCGTCACAACATCAGCCAATACAATTCTTAATCCTTGAAGTAATCGCTAAAAAGGAAGGTCGTGACAACAGAAAACACCTTCTCCAGTGAGAGAACTGCTGGATAAAAACATTGGACTGCTTGAAACCTAATGGGATGAATGATCGCATAGAATATTTATGTTATCTATGATTTTGACTTTTATAATCACGCATAGTATCTGGAACACCATCATTGTTGTTGATACAATAGGAATAAGTCAATACACACACTTTTTATATTTTTTCATCTTTATTTTTTTTATCTTTAATTTCACAAGGACCTTCACGGATTGAATGGACTTTTCCATGTATATGAGCTATTACAGACTTGTGAGATTTTCTTTAGTTAGGACCTCGAACTGATGACAACAGCCTAAGAACATAATGTAAGTTTCCGCTGTATACCAGCACAAAACTTTAGTTTAACTTCACGCTCACGAGCACGATATGCGTTTAATTTAAACACCGCACAGAAACGATGTTTTAAACTCGGTCTTACGAGCACATCACAGTACGTTTTTTTAAAACCCGATGTATGCGTGCACGCTAATAAACTTACGGCACAGAAAAACACTCACGCGCTTCTCGCACACAAAATGCACATCGGCAATACCTTGACTTAAACACACCAGGCACATCTAAGAATAATTCTTAAACACCCACAACGGCTTAACAACAACACTCGTTAACACATTAATACTGTATCATGTTGTATTCGTTTAAATAAGATTCGCTTCCAGGTCAAAAAGACCTCATAATCCCACAACCACTTATTTTGTCTGATTAGCTCCTCACGCTCAACGTAGTTAGTACATCGAAGTTTCAACAGATGCACCGGCATGTGGCAGGTGTTATGGGTGACTGCAGGCACCTTTACACAATACTAGAATTATAAGTAAAATTGACTGAATGAACATTTTTAGTCCTCATAGTATTATATGTTTGTTTTAGGACTGGTCCCTGATGAAGGGTAAAAATACCCGAAATGCATTGGATATCGTAAGCCAGTCATTCATGATTCATTGTTCAGCTATATGAACCTCTATAAGAATTGAATAAGGATTGAAATATCAATAAACAGTATAACCAAAAGACGGATCTAATCTATATTTTGGATTACTTCATGATACACAACCTGAGGAGCCTGTGACCAGGACATAACGTTGTGCCTAGGGGGACACACCCAACATGGGATGTGCAGCAATACAGGTTAGTGAACATGACTCATAGCTCCAAGAACGTGCTGCAGTGTCAATAAATTGTTTGTCCAGTCAAATACTTATTTTTACATTAAAGAGTGTTTTATTTCCAACTCTACGCATTCAAAGTAGTATTCCGACACACATGAACAATAACACATTCCCCATGAGGTTGGGGCTCTAGTGTTCTGCTGACAAATCCCTGCCCCACTCGCTCTTCGTAATGTGGTAGGGGATATTCCCCATTCACTGGTATCCGTCATCCAGGGAATGCTCACTAGTAGGCCTTAACTCAAGAGTCCATTCTGACTCTTAGCAAAGTTGTCAAAAGTGTCTTGGCAGCATCCTTAGCAGTGAGTCCCCCGGGGCCAGTAACCGGTCCTACCCGCAACAGAAGCAAGGAAACTTGCAGTGTCTCAGCAGCTGCCCCAACCACAGGAACTCACAGTTTTCCAGTCCTGGTGAAAGAGATGACTGCATGCGGGAGGTGCAGTAACATCCCGCACGTAACCTCTCTCTCCTGAACTCACGTGGCCGGCTCCAGAAGAGATCAGAGGTGTTGCGAAGTTCCAGGGAATGGGAGGGGTCGACTGAATTCCGATGCTTCCCGTGGGGATCCCAGTAATGTGGCGATGCATTTACGGTGCCCTCTACAGTTCACTGGCAAACTCTGGCACAATCCTCGAAGCTCAGTGGTGACCCATGGCTCACGTGATTCTCAGTTCTCAGGCAACAGACCTATCCTCAGCAATCCTTCATAGCTGCAGCCCCTCCTGGCATACAGGGTTACAGTACTTCTAAGAGCCAAGATGCTGGCCCTTACCATTCTGTAGTCAATACTTTGGCAGCCCCTCCTAGCATACAGGGTTTCTGCTAGGCTCTGTGCCTGCCTCAGCACTTGTACTCCAGCAATACTTTCACGGCGGCCCTCATGGCATACGGGGTCGATGCAACAGACACAACGCAGGCTTCCCTCATCTCACATGACATTCCACTCACGGCTATCTTCACGCCTGCCCTCTCCTGGCTTTTGGGGGTCGCTGACTAAAATCTGCAAATGGGCAACGACCCGATCGGTGCAGCACCCATCTCCTCATACCTCGGAATTTCTTTTCATTGCATTTTTGTGAATCTAGAAGGCTTTGCTTCAATTGATATGTTAATATCTAGATCCTTAATGGAAAACCCAAAGAGAGGCACTCAAATACTAGTTACTTCTTTGATTTACTTGTGAGAAAGTGTCACACAATTAACAGCGGAATGTCACTCATATTCACACTGAAACTACAGAAATGTCACACATAAGCAATCTGAAAACTTGGCAGCTATAGATCAGTGATAGTAATATGTTTGTTATAAGCATTGGTTGCATATTGCGATTTTACTAACCACCAAAATCCTCTTTCTCTTCAGCAGTTTTCCGCTACTCTTTCACCAAGAGCTGGGAGTACCGCTTACTTCACAGGCTCAAGTTGGGCCCCCCACCACCTTCCTTTACTGCTGCTGGAGCGAGAGCCATGATGTGATTGCTCTCCCGTGGCACGTTACCAAAACATCTTGCGCCCGCTCGACAACCTCTACACAGTACACTTTGAGAGGTCATGCCACTTTGCTTAGGCGGCTGCAGGCAGGGAAGAAACTGACGATCCACCTGAGTCATTGTGGCATGTGTCTGGGAAAATAACAAAAGGCATGAGATTCGCGTGAGGCTGTGTCTGGCGCATGTTGTTTATTCAGTGATTTATTTGAAAAAATGGTATGCAGTTCCTAAGTGTGGGGGAGAGTTTCATTTCAAGGTTATTGTTATTCAAATGGGTGTAGAATTCCTCCAATTTCTCTTGTGTGCCTGACCAGAGTAAAAGGCAGTCGTCTATGTAGCGACCCCAAAAGATAATGGAGTCAATCCACGGTGCTCCTTTTCGCTCCAGATCCATTCTGCTTCGAGAGTACCCATAAACAAGTTCGTAAAAGATGGTGAGAACTTGGAACCCATGGCAACCCCCTGATTTGTTTATACCAACGTTTATCAAACAAGAAGAAATTGTTGTCTAGGATAAGGTCCATCATGGAGATGAGCATAGTGGTGTGTTGCCATTGTGTTGCTGGCCTGTTGTGTAAGAGGCGAGCCACTGCGCGTAGGCCAAGATCTGGTTTGATGCTAGTGTACAAGGACACTACATCTAAGGTGACTAGGATCATCCCTGGTTGCCATTATAAGTCTGATAAAATACTAAGGATGTGTTTCGTATCTTGAATGAAGGACGGTAAGTTACGTACCATCGGTCCAAGGAAGAGATCAACATATTCCGCCATTTTCTCTGTCGGGCCCCCTATCCCCGAAACAATGGGTCTGCCAGGAGGGAAAGGGAGGTGTTTGTGTATCTTTGGTAAGGTGTACAACCAAGGAAAGGTAGGTCTGAATACCTTCATGTAACTGTGTTCGTCTTCGTCTATTAAGCCTGCAGTGTGCCAATCAGTCAAGAGCTTATTAATTTTAAGAGTTAATGGCCCTGTCGGGTTGTGTGCGAGTAGTTCATAGCATGCAGTATTTTGTAGTTGGGTCAAAATTTCTTGGTTATAGTCATCACGGTTCATAATTACGACATTGCCCCCTTTGTCAGCTTCCCTGATTAGAATGTCGTTATCCGTGCTAAGTGTCTTAGGGCTAGGCGCTCGCCAACGGCAAGGTTGTCTTTATGTTTGTACCTTGTTTTAGTTGTCCTGCTGTCATATTTGTCAATGTCTTCCAGTACCCATTTGTAAAAGGTATCAATTGGAGTTGCCCCCAGGAAGAGTAGGTGTCCATTTAGATTTAGTTTTGAGGCCACTGGCTATAGTGTAATCAGTGTCTATGTTTAACTCCTCTAGGAGTAGTTCCATATCGTATGGTGGTTGTTCAAGATCTGTAAGTGATAGAAGCAATTGTGTGGCTTGCACATCCTGTATGGTTAGTACATTGGACACACAGTCAGTAGGGATATTCTTAGTGTTTTTATTCTTTATGGGGTTACAAGAAAAATGCTTCTTAAGTTTCAGACCCCTGATGAATTTGAAAAGGTCAATTTTGAGTCTGCAAATGTCCCCTGGTTTGTATGGGTTAAAGCTCAAGCCTTTGCTTAGAAGAGAGATCATGTCTGGTGTAAGGGATTTAGAGGATAGGTTAACCACCTGTACTTCTCTTTCTTGTTCATCTATTTGTTCCTCCCATCCCCTGATCTCAACTTCTTTTGTATTCTTCTTTGTCCTGATCTCTTGCCTCTGCGGGTTTTTTTTTTTTGATAAACAAATTTTTATTGTTTTCTCGACAAACAATGCCAGCCAATCATCAATATACAAAGAGAAGAAAAGATCACAGTCAACAGCTCGACTTTTCCTCAGCTCGGAGACGGTAAGGTACAAAATTAAATGCAATTGAACATTCCCTGCATGGCTATTCCAACTCCCCCAACCACCTTCCCCACCCCCTACGATACGTTTTAGGACAACCACGTGCCTCATACATGAGTTTCTCTTGTGTGGCACACCAGTCAACCCCTCTCCGCCATTTCCCAATGCACGGGGGATTAGGGCATTTCCAAGATGCAGCTATGTCCCTCTTAGCCACCACCATCGCCGTAGTGAGAAACAGCTTTTCATTTCTGGACCCATCCAGCCCATCTGTAATACCCAGGAGTGCGTGTTGTGGGTCGTGAGGGACTTCCCACCCCAGTATTTCCGTGAGTTCTTCCTCAATGTCACCCCAGAACCGTGTCAAACGGGGACATGCCCATACCATGTGAAAGAAATCAGCCGGTTCATGGTCGAACCTGGTGCAGGCGGGGGTCGGGCAAAACCTGCCCGGTGAAGGCATGTCTGGGTCAGGTAGGCTGCATGCAAATAGTTTAGCTGGACCATACGGAGCCGGGCTGAGTCGGTGACCGTCCTGGGGGCCATAAGAGCATCGCGCCAGTCTTCCTCCTCTAATGGGCCCACCCACTCCTCCCATTGGTTTCGGAGTCGATCTAGCGTGGTCGGGGTGTTATTGACCAGTGTCTGGTAGATGCGGGAGATACCCCCTCCCCAGCATAATCTGCGCCTCTGGCGGGCTGTGTTCAGGTATCCGCGTGTCCTCCGTGAGCTGTATGTGGAGGGCATGGCGCAGCTGTAGATATTTATAAATTGTGTCTGATGAAGGGAGTACCGGGTGCGGAGGTCCTGGAAGGAGCGCATGTGACCGCTTGCCCATACATCACCCAACTGTGAGATCCCTATAAGGTCCCAGGATCTAAAGCCCTGTAGCCCACTAACCTCTCTGAGCCAGGTGCCTTGCCAGAGGGGCGTGCACTGGGTCAGCTTTTGTGTCCACTTAGTGTGTCGCAGCGCTGCCCGCCAGGCCAACAGCGCGGAGCGGTCACCCCCAGTAGTCGGGACGGAATGGGTTCCCCATATAACATAGATTGGATTTTGGTCAGGCCTAACTCGCCCAGCTCAAGCCTGTAGGCCGGGTCGGACCAACCCCTGTTAAACCAGCCGTGTATGGAAAGCAAGCGCGTGGCCAGATAATACAGGTATAAATGGGTCATCCCCAGACCCCCATCAAATGAAGGAATCCTACATATGCTCAGGGCCAAGCGAACCCTCCCCTTCCCCCAGAGGAACTTAGAGGCCATGCTGTCCAACTCCCGGAACCAGGCCCTCGGAAAGCAGAAGGGGGTGTTTGAAGAACATAGAGGAACCTGGGGAAAATCATCATTTTAAACAGGGGACTATCCCCATGGGGTTCAGAGGTAATGCTTGCCATTTCTGGAGATCTGCCTTGACTTTCTTCACCAGAGGAGTAACGTTGAGGGCCCAGCCTAGCTCAGGGAGCAGAGTCACCCATATCCCCAAGTATTTGAACGACTGGTGTCGGAGCGGTATGTTGGACTGCCAGTCGTAGCATTCTCGAGACAGGTGGAGAGGGACCAGGACCGACCTGTCGGGATTCAGCCGGAGGCCGGAGGCCCGCTCAAAGGAGTGTAGAATCTGGAGGCATTGAGGGCCGGATCGAGCGGGGTCTGCTAGATAAATAAGGACGTCGTCTGCATAGAGAGCGATCTTATCAGCCTCTACATTGGGCCATTCCCATCCCTGCACACGCCCTCGGACCGTATCAGGGCCGCCAGGGGCTCCATCGCCAAGGCGAAGAGCAGTGGGGGAAAGGGGACATCCCTGCCTTGTTCCCCTGTGGACAGAGAAGGGCTCCGACAAGACCCCATTGACTAGAACACGCGCCCTCAGGTGGGCATACAGGACGCAAACCAGACCCCGAAAGTGGGGACCAAAACCCATCTGAGCGAGGACAGCATCTAAAACCCCCAGTCCACCGAATCAAAGGCTTTCTCAAAGTCCACAAGGAGGACCGCCAAATAGGGGGTGAGCAAGTGGCGGTGAGCCAGGGCCAGATGCAACCTTCGGAGACAATGCCGGGTACCACGTGAGGGCATGAACCCGCACTGGTCCGGGTGGACCAACACGGATAGGTAGGGTTTTAGCCGCTGGGCAAGAATCGTGACGAAAAGTTTAATCTCCGTGTTGATAAGGGAGATGGGACGGTAGTCCGCACACCGTGGGGAGGGTGGCTGAGATTTGGGAAGAACCACGATGGTGGCCATGTCTGTCTCGGGTGGGAAGGAACCCTTTTTGGTCGCCTCCTCAAACAGGTTAGCGAGGTGCGGAACGAGGGTCTCACAGTATAGAGCATAGTATTCCTGGGGGAGGCCATCCGGACCCGGGGTCTTGCCCGAGGAGGTAAGGGTTATTGCTTCACCAATCTCTTCGTGGGTGATAGGGCGGTCCAGGTCTGCCTGGACAGTGGGGTCCAGGCGGGGAAGACGAGCGCCCCCGGCCCCCAGCAAGCCCGAGAGTGAAAGTGTCGGGGTTTTAGCCGTATAGAGTTGGTGGTAGTAGGAGGCGAAGGCGTGAGCCATCTCCAGTGGGGATCGGTGCACCGATCCGTCCAGGTCTACTATTTCGGGGATAATGCGGTTCGCCCTGGGATAGGTAGCCAATCTATGGAGAATGGAGCCATTCTTGTCGCCCCAGCCATATACTCTGGCCACCGATGATCACCAGAGGAGTTTAGCTGCCTCTAAGGAAAGCTGCTTAATCTCAGCGCGGAGGAGAGCGAGAAGTCTCTCTTTGGAAGCGTCAGCAACCGCAGAGGAGGACTGCTCGAGGCGCAACGCTTGCGCCTCTCGCGCGGTGATCTGCTGCAGCTGCACTTGCCGCTGGCGCTTGAGCTGGCCCTTAGCGACACCCCCGGATCGTGGCCTTGCTTGCTTCCCAGAGGGTGCCTGGAGAGGACACTGACCCGTCATTGGCCAGGAAATACTGCTTGAGCTCTTTCCCCACTACCTTCCGGAACTCCTTATCCTGGAGGAACCACGCGTTCATCCTCCACATTGGACGCACTGAGGAGGGGGCCCCCGTGCTAAGTAGGACCGGAGAGTGATCAGATATACCCCTAGGGAGGATACGGACATCCTGGATCGCGGTGCAGTCCGTTGAGGGGACGAAGATCGTGTCGATGCGTGCCTGCGTGTGGTGGGCTGCAGAGGTGTGAGTGAATTGTTTAGTGTGGGGTGCCAGGGACGCCATGCGTCGCAGAGGCCAAGTGACTCGGACCAGTTCGTTAATTGTTTTCGCTTGCGCGAGTCTACTGTGGGATGGAGGGCCCGTCGTGTCCAGATCTGGAGAGGAAACCACGTTAAAATCACCCGCGATGAAAGTGGAACCCAGGGGCAGGGAGGTCAATAGCTTGGTGGATTTTTCCAGGGTCGCCGTGAGCAACGATGGGGGTGAGTATATGGATATTAAGTTAAGGGGTTGCCATTCAACGAACCACAAAGGGCCACCAAAGTGCCTTGGGAGTCGTGGATGACCCGTGTAAGCACAAAGGGCAGGAACGCTTCAGCAGGACCGTCACCCCACGGGAGCCCCGGGTGAAGCCCGAATGCCATACCCTGTCATACCCATAGCGTGCCAGGAAGGGGCAGTGATTACCCAGCAAGTGTGTCTCCTGAAGTAGGAGAACCTCTACCCCTAGGCGTTGTGCGTATCGCAGTACAGCCATGCGCTTGAGGCAGTCCAGGAGGCCGTTAACGTTCCAAGACAGAACGTGAAGGGAAGCCCCTGGGATGGGCGGGTCAGTCATGGTGGTAGGTGGTCGTAGTGGCGGAACAGAGCCTTACAGAGAGCCGTGGCCATGAGAGGGATCACATGAGTGTGTGACAGGGTGCCTGTGTGAGGCCTTATGTATCCCATGAGGAAATGAGACGGAGTGCCGTGTGATTGCTGGTGCAACAAAACAATGAAAAACAACAAACACTGAAAAAGAACAATCCCAACCCCCTGACCCTACCCCACCCTATACTTCGAGAACAGAAGCATCTGTCGGCCCCCAAATAGAACCAAAACCAAACTAAAACGCTCGGGTTGAGTTGCGTGGAGGACCCCTCCATGTGGGCAGATATGCAGTGTCTCGGCAGAAAGACTAAAGATCAGAGCAAGAAGTCTGCCAGAGCCCCGGGTTCCCATGGGGCCGGAGCGTGCCCTCGGAGTGTTCACTTTATCAGCAGCCACCCACAGGATTGTTAGAGGGCCGGGCTGCATGAGAGATCGGTGTCTGCCCTCGGGGAGTCATGTTGGGCCGACAGTGGGGGAGCCATGCATGGGCCGCCAGACGAATGGTGCCTTAGGTGGGGAGGGAGTCCGAAGGGCTTGAAGAGTCTTGGAGTCTTTGGGCAGCCAGGCTCGAGGATCTTGGGACGCTGCCTGAGACCGGCGCCTCCTGCGGGATTGTGTATGTCGCCTGCGCTGGCGCCCTGGCGATCGAGGTTGCGTGGACTGGCGTCTGTTGGCCTGGGGGACAGGTTACGTTGTTGTTTGAGGGGCTGGTCTTCCGTTAGCCAGGTCCAGGCCGCTTGAGGAGAGTCGAAGAAATGCGTGTTGTTCTGAAAGACGACCCGCAGGCGCGCTGGGAACTGAAGCTGGTATTGAAGGCCCAGGGTTCGCAGTTTCTTCTTGACTTCTATGTATGAGCGGCGTTGGTCTTGTACTTCCTTGGTGTAATCCGGGAACACCATGATAGTGTGATTTTGGAATTTGAGGGGACCCTGAGAGCGCGCCTCGCGCAGGATGGCATCCCTGTCTTTGAAATTAAGAATTTTCAGGATGATAGGGCGAGGTGCGGCCCCGACTGGTGGTTTCGGCGCGAGGGACCGGTGTGCCCTCTCCACCACGAACCAAGCAGAGAGGGAGTCTTTAGGCATCCATGAAGTGAACCAATGCTCCACAAAGGCGGTTGCCTGGGTCTTTCGGCTCCTTCAGGGAACCCCACCAGTCGGAGGTTGCTGCGGCGTGCACGGTTTTCAGCGTCCTCCGCACGCCAGTGGAGCTCCTTGGTGTGTGATCGTAGGTTGGCCACCTGCTCTTTTAGTTGATGGATATCATCCTCCGCTGTTGAAATTCGGGATTCGGCTTCTGTTATTCGGGCCGTAGCATTGCGGAGGTCTTGTCGGAGGAGGGACACATCCACCTTGACCTCTCCAATCTTCCCCTCCACCGACGCCTGCGAGGCGCTGATTGCCTGCAGGATGGCCGCTAAGTCTTTGCCCGGGATGGGGGGAGCCCCATCGGCCTGCCCAGGCGGCTCGTGCTCCGAAGTGGTGAACCGGTCCATCTTTGTTTGTGTGGGGGTGGCTGCGGACATAGAGGCCCTGTCTCTTCCCATGGTCAGTGACCAGTCAAAGGTCCGCGTGGGCTGCAGGGGCCGGACAAAGGAGAGTGGGCCCGAGCACACGCCTCGGCTGTGATCGCACGGCTCTTCCGGATCCAGCGCCACGGGACCAGGATGAAGCGATACCAAAGGGGATGATGGACGGAGCGCTAGAGCAAATCAAACACTCACCCCCAGTCAACTGATCTGGGTTTAATCCATCATCATTCTTTAGCTCACTCCACCACCCCAGTTCAGACATGGCCATATGCAAATCAGTCTGACCCTGTGCCTCATGGGAACCAGGATGGACGCCACTGTTCAGGAGATCAATGGAGGGGTAGGCCGCAGCCTCTCCGATCCCATACGCCGGCAGAGCCCTGCGGTGCGGTTGGAGATGAGTGGAGCGATGAGCGAGGCCGCAGGCACCCCGCAGTGAACCCCCTTCGGGTGAGGCCCGGTGAGGAAGGAGTTGGGGACCCCCAGAAGGGCAACAGCCAACCAGCGCACCGCTGCCCGAAGTGGCAGCCGAAGGAGGAAGAAGGGGCACCACCCTCCACGGGAGGCAGGCTGGATGTGCCGGAAGTAGGCCCTCCCGGGCCCAGGTGATAGTGGTAGGCCCAGGGATGCCCCGGCCCCTCGCGACGGTGTGTTATCCGGCTCTTCGTATCTCCAGCCCGAAGATCGGTGAGAGCCAGGTCAGGGGGGGCAGAAGGCCCGCAGGAGTCCGTTGGGGGGGGAAACCCCGCCACCCGAAATGTACAGCCGGTAGGCCTCTCCAGCGCCCCACCAGGCAAGTCCCAGGGCCAGAACCAAGGAGCAGGGACAGCAGATCGAGCGTCTCTCGGGACACCACAACGCCGCAGAGGACAAGAGGGTGGGGGGGCCCAGAAAGTGTGGCTCCGACCTCCCTTCCCGCTGCCCGATATGGCAGCCGGACCCCCGGCTCGCCCCCCACTCACCGGATAGTTTCTTCTTCCCGGGCTCCGGGCCGGTCGCCGCCGGTGAAGTGAAGCGGCATCTCCCTGGCATCTCTCACACGGTTCAGGGGTGGAGGCCCTCAAAGGGTCCCCTCTCATGGGCCAGCCGTTTCTTCATGGGTCAGGACAGGAGTGAAGTTGGAGAATAGGCCCTCCAGGGGCACCGGCCTCTCAGGCGCGGTCACCGAAGGCCGCCGCAGGCTGCCAGGCCCCCGGAACATCCAACGAGAGGGAGCGATGAGGACCAGGCCCGGGCGGTGGCGAGGGCCGGTAGGACTTGGCCCGGGGGGGGAGTGCCCGCTGCCCGAGTGCGCAGCGGGTGGGCCTCCCACCACCCCCAGAAAGCGAGCCCCGGGGGCAGGGAGGGATGCAGCGGTGGCAGATCCAAGGGTCCCAGGGGGCCCCAGCACCGGGGAGGACCGAGAGGATGGTGGGGGACCAGGAGGCCAAACGCCAACCTCCTGCTCCGCTGCCGGATACGGCAGCCGATCCCTGAGCACCTCCTCCTCACAGATAATCTCTCCTCCTGGAATTCCGGGACGGTCTTCGGAGCCGAGGTGAGGCGATTCCGCTCCCGGCCAACCCGTCCTCGATTCCGGCGTGAAGCTCCCCAATGCATCGCCGTTTACACTGCGGTCGCCTCCTCAGGCCACACAGGCGGGGGATGAGCTCCGGAGGCTCAACATCCGTGGGCGCCGGGCACCGCCATTTTGTGCTCGCGGAGCGCGAAGAGGTCCCCGCTCCAGAGCGGGCAACGGGAGGCCAGAGCAGGTCCCAGAGGCCAAGGCGTCCGCTGCGGAGAAGGACAGGAGCTGGGGCTCCGATCGGTCCTCCCAGGGCCAGAGCGCCGGGATCACCGACGGGGCGCGATGGAGGCCGCCATCTTGCGACTCCAGGGCCTCGGCAATTCGGGGGCCCAGCCGGGTGCCCAGAGCTCCGATTCGGCAGGTAGATGGTTCCGGGCAGAGCTCCGCATTCAGGGAACCGCAGCAGGCAGGTGTGGATTGTGGATGGGTGCCGCTGACTGCAGGATGCGAGGCGGATGACGGAGGGGTCCCGGAGCACTCTTAGAGTGCGACCGCCATCTTGACGTCTCAGGCCACGCCCCTCCGCCTCTGCGGGTTTTATGTCTTGTCCTCCCCGTGTAGGTTGTGTTCTGTTCCCTTTCCTTATTCTTTGAACCTCCCTTAAAAAAAGAAGATTTTGTTTGTTCTGTACCTGGTGAGTTTTCAGCCTCACTTTCACTAGTGAGGGGGCGCTCAAGGAGGTGGAGCTTGAGGAGATGGATGTGGTTCCCAGTCTGGTGGATCTATCCCCTTGTGGACCACTATAAACCAATTGATCGTATTTCCTAGCATACGTAAATACTCTGCCTATATTGTAGTCTATTTCATCCCTTTTAAGTTGCCTTGCCTTCCTATTCTTGATTTCATTCTGATGTTTAAGGAGGATGTCATTAAGAATAATGTAATTCTTCTCTGTTGCCTCCTGGATGTTAAGGTCTTTGATTTCCTTTTCTAGAGTGGAGATTTCTATCTGAAGTCTACTTACTTTGCGTTCTGCACTCTCAACTAGTATATTCACATGTGTGTTGGAATTAGCCGTTAAGGCCTCTTCCCATTTCTCTAGAAGGTCCTCATCCAGATCGTCATAAGTAGGGAAGATCTGGGAACTTAGCTCCCTTGGAACTCTATTTAGTCTTAGATATTGTTTTAAAGTGGCCCCATCCCACCACTTAGAATTTTCTAATTTCTTAAGTCTCTCTAGTTTGATGAATTTGTCTCTAAGTCCCTCTCTGCGTGAGGGGTTTCCACTCGTTGAGGCAGTGCTTATTGCGATGCACCTCGCTAAGTTTTCAAAAGCTCCTCTGCAGCTTTATCCCTGTCCATGATGTGAGAAAGCAAACAAGTGTATGTCTAAATAACAGCGTTGCGGCAGCCCTTCCTGAAAACCTAATGATTCGCTCTGACTGAAGGGTTTTTAGTGACTCAGGAAGTATGGCGCTCAGCCATGTGAACGCTAAAGTTATTGGTGAGGTCCGTTCGGTACGGTGCAACCAGGTAAGGGAGACTCCGTTTAACCCCTAGATGTGTGTAGGAAGAAATCCTGCACCACGTTATGTACAACAAAGTCCTGGGCACACGTAAAGTAGTATTACAGTAAAATGGTATAGTTCAATTCCAGTAGAATCCAAAAGAAATGTCAATGTTCATCTCAGGTGAATTAATTCTTTGTCTTTTATTCTTTTTAAAGTAAGCAAGAAAAACCAGCCAACACGTGTTTCGTCGCCAAAGGAAATAATCCTGCGACTTCCTCAGGGCTGGGAAAGATACAAAGGGTAATATGAACACCATGCAGTGTTTGTCCAAACATATTGGGGAGCGAGAAACTCCATATGTTGCAATGGTGACATAACACCTTAAAAAGTGGAAACCCTAAATGTCAAATAACAAAGTTACCTTATGTGACATAAAAAAATAAATGCAAGTGGAATTCGTGAGCATAGTGCATGGAACATATCAACAAGTTGTGAGTGGTGAAGTGTTTTTTTATAGAACCAAGCAGGACTTGGTACAAGTAAATATTATTGCACTTTTCAAGCCAGATTGTTAAAATGTAAGCTGTATGAAATGACTTTTCTTACAGGTTTGTAAACATGTACAAATACAGTTGTAATTACTTTTGGATTACTTTTAATTTCTTTTCAGGGTTACGTTTTTGGATTACTTTTTCTACTCAGTGTGATATTTCACAGGTTAACAGTCAATGCAGTCCTGTGGGAGAAAATCAGCTTATCCGTTTTAAGGTAAGTACTCGGTCTTAGGGGTTGCATTTCTGGGGTTAAGAACCAAGTCTCCCCCAGGGTGAAGGATGCACTCAAAGAGCACCCTCAGCTGCACTAGGGCGGCCGGGTGCAGAGTGCTGAGGCCCAATGTTATCCAAAGGGGAATAGGGAGCCTCCGGTTGGTGGCTGCTCACGGGCACGCCACTTCGATGTGGGAGCAAAGCTCCTAAAGGTAAGCTTAGGGCAAAGGGGGATCCAAGATAGCACACAAGGTGCACCCACAGGGTTGGCTGGGTGCAGGGTGCTGGATCAACGTCAGGAGCCCTGTTGGTTTCAATGGGGAAGCTCCGGTCAGAACAAACACTGCAGGCTCTGGCACGAAGATCTTCTGGCGGCGACCACCGGTTGGAGAGGTCAGTTGGGATGTCGAGGGATGCCGGGACATCGTCGGTTGGGCCACCCAAGGCCATTGGGCGTCAGGTGCAGGGTGTCTTTTGGTGTCGGGTATTCCTTACTGGCTCTGGTCGCGGTTGGGGATATCCTCCAGATAGGGGCTGCAGGCATCATTGGGAGACTTGAGGTAGGTCAGAGATCACCAGATCCCAGATCAGGATCACTGGGAAGACCCCCTCATGGTGTTCGGCCACTCGAACTCGGGCCGTGGGCGTTGGGTGCAGAGTGGTGCAGACTCATGGATTTGGCCGGAGCCAGAGTCTGTTGGTGAGCAAATCCGGTGCTCACGGGAGACAAAGTCTTTTTGGGGAAGGCAGGGCAGGTCCTCCAGGTTCCAGGGGGTTGCTGGCTGCAGGACACATCAGGATTTTGCTGGTGCAGGTTGAGGTTGGGACAGGTCGATAGGGCTGGGGCCAAGTCAGTTGGTGTCCTCCTCTTCTTCGTTCAGCACAGTTCTTTGGTCCTTCTTCTCTTCTTCTTGCTTGTCTGAGGAGGCAAGGTTCAGGGTAACCCCTAAATACTCAATTTAGGGGTGTTTCAGGTAGGTACAGGTCAGGCCCAATGGGACCCTTCCTTGGGGTGGGTACACCCCTATTATGCCACCCTCTGGTGGGAGGGGGGCATAAGCCTCACTCTGGTTGGCTGGGTACCCCCATCTTCAAGATGGCGGGAACTGAGAGTTTTGCTTCGCCTCGCCTCCCCCACCTGAGGGGTGGGGTAGGCAAAGGTAGGCACACCTCTTCTCCTATCTTGGTTTTCCCCCCGATTCTCCCACCCAAAGTGGGGGTCAGAACCGGTGGGGGCCAGTTGCTGGGAGCAGCACATGGCTGGGTCAGCTCACAAAGGCAGCAAGCCTTTGAAGCTTCCCCTTCGTGGACCCTGCCCATCCTGGGGGAGGAGGCTTGGTACCTCTGCCCAGGATGTGCTTTGTTTCAGGACCCAGAGAGCGGGAGGCTCTCAACCCAGGGGTCCAGAAACATGCCTGGGGGTGGCAGCTGGTGAGCAGCCACTCAGCCAGGACACTAGAGTTAGGTCGTTTTTCAGAGGGCATTACTAAGGTGCCCTCTGAGTGCATTTGGCATTAAATTCCACAATGGTATCAGTGTGGGTTTAATGTGCTGAGAAGTTTGATATCAAACTTCCCAGATTTCAGTAAAGCCATTATGGTGCTGTGGACCATATCCTCTTTATAGCTTTACTGTACTTACAATGTCTAAGAATGGACTTAGACACTGTACGGATACAGGGCTCATGCACCTGTACCCTCACCAGTGGTATAGTGCACCCAGCTAGAGGGGTGGCTTACCTATGCCATGGCAGGGGATTGTAGGCATGGCACACAGGGATGTGTGCCGTGTCGACTCTTCACTTTGCTCTGCACCAAAACACACAGCCTGCAATGGCAGTGTGTGTGTGTTGAGGTACAGGGCCTCTAAGGATGGCACAATATGTGCTGCGGTCCTTAGAGGCCTTTATGTGCTGCAGTCCTTTGAGGCCTTCCCTGGTCACAGTGCCCTTGGTATCCATGGTACCTTTTACAAGGGACTTACATGTGGCCAGAGAGTTGACAATTGGGTTTGCAACAGTACAGTTTTAGGGAAAGAACACAGGCCGTGGGTACCTGGTTGGCAGGAACCCAGGGCACACTTAGTCAAAGAGCATCAACATCAGGCAAAAAATGGGGGCAACCATGCAAAAGAGGCACTTTCCTACAGGACACCAGCACTGAAATGCATTAGTCTAAACCCTGATGGATGGTACTTGGCAGGGCTGCTCATCTGAGTCCTATGTAAGTAATTTACTATAAAAAGATATAACCGTAATTATTGTTTTCACTGTTCTAGAAAAAAAGTACATGTCAAAGTGAAGGAAAAGGTAAAATACAACAAGAGGACAGTAAAAATATAAATGGTGTGTTTGTAGCAAACAACTCTTCAATTTGTATGAGTCCATTGGCATTATATGCCTAGCCTGATGATGGTTCAGGCCTCACACAGTTTGTTTGTTGTTTTCTGAACCCCTTTCAGAGGGCTATGGGCATGTAGGGGTTACTGGGCCCAACCATGGAAGTTGAGGACTTTTACTCTTGATGTCTCAGGGCCCGACTTACTATGGATCACGAGCAACTGTGCCATGTACTCCTTGTGCACTTGACTCTCAGTGGTAGCTACAGTTGAGCAGTCCAAGGCTTCTTCGGGAGGAGTGTGAATACAGGTTAGTGTTAAGAATGGATACGCGCTACAACCGAGTTCAACAAAGTTGTATTTCAGTAATTAGTGTGATGTGTGCTCCTGGGGTAACGTCTTCCGTTTATGGCGCCTTGTAATATGTGATTGCTGCACATCCCAAGTTGGGTGTGTCCCCTAGGCACAACGTTATGTCCTGGTCCCAGGCTCCTCAGGTTGTGTATCATGAAGTAATCCAAAATATAGATTAGATCCGTCTTTTGGTTATACTGTTTATTGATATTTCAATCCTTATTCAATTCTTATAGAGGTTCATATAGCTGAACAATGAATCATGAATGACTGGCTTACGATATCCAATGCATTTCGGGTATTTTTACCCTTCATCAGGGACCAGTCCTAAAACAAACATATAATACTATGAGGACTAAAAATGTTCATTCAGTCAATTTTACTTATAATTCTAGTATTGTGTAAAGGTGCATGCAGTCACCCCTTACACCTGCCACATGCCGGTGCATCTGTTGAAACTTCGATGTACTAACTACGTTGAGCGTGAGGAGCTAATCAGACAAAATAAGTGGTTGTGGGATTATGAGGTCGTTTTGACCTGAAGCGAATCTTATTTAAATGAATACAACGTGATACAGTATTAATGTGTTAACGAGTGTTGTTGTTAAGCCGTTGTGGGTGTTTAAGAATTATTCTTAGATGTGCCTGGTGTGTTTAAGTCAAGGTATTGCCGATGTGCATTTTGTGTGCGAGAAGCGCGTGAGTGCTTTTCTGTGCCGTAAGTTTATTAGCGTGCACGCATACATCGGGTTTTAAAAAAACGTACTGTGATGTGCTCGTGAGACCGAGTTTAAAATATTGTTTTTGTGCGGTGTTTAAATTAAACGCATATCGTGCTCGTGAGCGTGAAGTTAAACTAAAGTTTTGTGCTGGTATACAGCGGAAACTTACATTATGTTCTTAGGTTCTTAGGCTGTTGTCATCGACTGACATCAGTTCGGCGTGGTGGATGCCTTCGCGTCTGTGCATTCGTGTTTAAACCCAGTGTAATAAATATCGACGGACTATACCTCCTCTCATTTTTGGCAGACATCTTAAAGTGGTGTGTGTTAGTATGCTTAATAGTGTAGGTCAGGTTCCTTCGTTGTTAAGGGTTATATCGAGGTCCTAACTAAAGAAAATCTCACAAGTCTGTAATCATTTTCACGAACATCGTCACAACATCAGCCAATACAATTCTTAATCCTTGAAGTAATCGCTAAAAAGGAAGGTCGTGACAACAGAAAACACCTTCTCCAGTGAGAGAACTGCTGGATAAAAACATTGGACTGCTTGAAACCTAATGGGATGAATGATCGCATAGAATATTTATGTTATCTATGATTTTGACTTTTATAATCACGCATAGTATCTGGAACACCATCATTGTTGTTGATACAATAGGAATAAGTCAATACACACACTTTTTATATTTTTTCATCTTTATTTTTTTATCTTTAATTTCACAAGGACCTTCACGGATTGAATGGACTTTTCCATGTATATGAGCTATTACAGACTTGTGAGATTTTCTTTAGTTAGGACCTCGAACTGATGACAACAGCCTAAGAACATAATGTAAGTTTCCGCTGTATACCAGCACAAAACTTTAGTTTAACTTCACGCTCACGAGCACGATATGCGTTTAATTTAAACACCGCACAGAAACGATGTTTTAAACTCGGTCTTACGAGCACATCACAGTACGTTTTTTTAAAACCCGATGTATGCGTGCACGCTAATAAACTTACGGCACAGAAAAACACTCACGCGCTTCTCGCACACAAAATGCACATCGGCAATACCTTGACTTAAACACACCAGGCACATCTAAGAATAATTCTTAAACACCCACAACGGCTTAACAACAACACTCGTTAACACATTAATACTGTATCATGTTGTATTCGTTTAAATAAGATTCGCTTCAGGTCAAAAAGACCTCATAATCCCACAACCACTTATTTTGTCTGATTAGCTCCTCACGCTCAACGTAGTTAGTACATCGAAGTTTCAACAGATGCACCGGCATGTGGCAGGTGTTATGGGTGACTGCAGGCACCTTTACACAATACTAGAATTATAAGTAAAATTGACTGAATGAACATTTTTAGTCCTCATAGTATTATATGTTTGTTTTAGGACTGGTCCCTGATGAAGGGTAAAAATACCCGAAATGCATTGGATATCGTAAGCCAGTCATTCATGATTCATTGTTCAGCTATATGAACCTCTATAAGAATTGAATAAGGATTGAAATATCAATAAACAGTATAACCAAAAGACGGATCTAATCTATATTTTGGATTACTTCATGATACACAACCTGAGGAGCCTGTGACCAGGACATAACGTTGTGCCTAGGGGGACACACCCAACATGGGATGTGCAGCAATACAGGTTAGTGAACATGACTCATAGCTCCAAGAACGTGCTGCAGTGTCAATAAATTGTTTGTCCAGTCAAATACTTATTTTTACATTAAAGAGTGTTTTATTTCCAACTCTACGCATTCAAAGTAGTATTCCGACACACATGAACAATAACACATTCCCCATGAGGTTGGGGCTCTAGTGTTCTGCTGACAAATCCCTGCCCCACTCGCTCTTCGTAATGTGGTAGGGGATATTCCCCATTCACTGGTATCCGTCATCCAGGGAATGCTCACTAGTAGGCCTTAACTCAAGAGTCCATTCTGACTCTTAGCAAAGTTGTCAAAAGTGTCTTGGCAGCATCCTTAGCAGTGAGTCCCCCGGGGCCAGTAACCGGTCCTACCCGCAACAGAAGCAAGGAAACTTGCAGTGTCTCAGCAGCTGCCCCAACCACAGGAACTCACAGTTTTCCAGTCCTGGTGAAAGAGATGACTGCATGCGGGAGGTGCAGTAACATCCCGCACGTAACCTCTCTCTCCTGAACTCACGTGGCCGGCTCCAGAAGAGATCAGAGGTGTTGCGAAGTTCCAGGGAATGGGAGGGGTCGACTGAATTCCGATGCTTCCCGTGGGGATCCCAGTAATGTGGCGATGCATTTACGGTGCCCTCTACAGTTCACTGGCAAACTCTGGCACAATCCTCGAAGCTCAGTGGTGACCCATGGCTCACGTGATTCTCAGTTCTCAGGCAACAGACCTATCCTCAGCAATCCTTCATAGCTGCAGCCCCTCCTGGCATACAGGGTTACAGTACTTCTAAGAGCCAAGATGCTGGCCCTTACCATTCTGTAGTCAATACTTTGGCAGCCCCTCCTAGCATACAGGGTTTCTGCTAGGCTCTGTGCCTGCCTCAGCACTTGTACTCCAGCAATACTTTCACGGCGGCCCTCATGGCATACGGGGTCGATGCAACAGACACAACGCAGGCTTCCCTCATCTCACATGACATTCCACTCACGGCTATCTTCACGCCTGCCCTCTCCTGGCTTTTGGGGGGTCGCTGACTAAAATCTGCAAATGGGCAACGACCCGATCGGTGCAGCACCCATCTCCTCATACCTCGGAATTTCTTTTCATTGCATTTTTGTGAATCTAGAAGGCTTTGCTTCAATTGATATGTTAATATCTAGATCCTTAATGGAAAACCCAAAGAGAGGCACTCAAATACTAGTTACTTCTTTGATTTACTTGTGAGAAAGTGTCACACAATTAACAGCGGAATGTCACTCATATTCACACTGAAACTACAGAAATGTCACACATAAGCAATCTGAAAACTTGGCAGCTATAGATCAGTGATAGTAATATGTTTGTTATAAGCATTGGTTGCATATTGCGATTTTACTAACCACCAAAATCCTCTTTCTCTTCAGCAGTTTTCCGCTACTCTTTCACCAAGAGCTGGGAGTACCGCTTACTTCACAGGCTCAAGTTGGGCCCCCCACCACCTTCCTTTACTGCTGCTGGAGCGAGAGCCATGATGTGATTGCTCTCCCGTGGCACGTTACCAAAACATCTTGCGCCCGCTCGACAACCTCTACACAGTACACTTTGAGAGGTCATGCCACTTTGCTTAGGCGGCTGCAGGCAGGGAAGAAACTGACGATCCACCTGAGTCATTGTGGCATGTGTCTGGGAAAATAACAAAAGGCATGAGATTCGCGTGAGGCTGTGTCTGGCGCATGTTGTTTATTCAGTGATTTATTTGAAAAAATGGTATGCAGTTCCTAAGTGTGGGGGAGAGTTTCATTTCAAGGTTATTGTTATTCAAATGGGTGTAGAATTCCTCCAATTTCTCTTGTGTGCCTGACCAGAGTAAAAGGCAGTCGTCTATGTAGCGACCCCAAAAGATAATGGAGTCAATCCACGGTGCTCCTTTTTCGCTCCAGATCCATTCTGCTTCGAGAGTACCCATAAACAAGTTCGTAAAAGATGGTGAGAACTTGGAACCCATGGCAACCCCCCTGATTTGTTTATACCAACGTTTATCAAACAAGAAGAAATTGTTGTCTAGGATAAGGTCCATCATGGAGATGAGCATAGTGGTGTGTTGCCATTGTGTTGCTGGCCTGTTGTGTAAGAGGCGAGCCACTGCGCGTAGGCCAAGATCTGGTTTGATGCTAGTGTACAAGGACACTACATCTAAGGTGACTAGGATCATCCCTGGTTGCCATTATAAGTCTGATAAAATACTAAGGATGTGTTTCGTATCTTGAATGAAGGACGGTAAGTTACGTACCATCGGTCCAAGGAAGAGATCAACATATTCCGCCATTTTCTCTGTCGGGCCCCCTATCCCCGAAACAATGGGTCTGCCAGGAGGGAAAGGGAGGTGTTTGTGTATCTTTGGTAAGGTGTACAACCAAGGAAAGGTAGGTCTGAATACCTTCATGTAACTGTGTTCGTCTTCGTCTATTAAGCCTGCAGTGTGCCAATCAGTCAAGAGCTTATTAATTTTAAGAGTTAATGGCCCTGTCGGGTTGTGTGCGAGTAGTTCATAGCATGCAGTATTTTGTAGTTGGGTCAAAATTTCTTGGTTATAGTCATCACGGTTCATAATTACGACATTGCCCCCTTTGTCAGCTTCCCTGATTAGAATGTCGTTATCCGTGCTAAGTGTCTTAAGGGCTAGGCGCTCGCCAACGGCAAGGTTGTCTTTATGTTTGTACCTTGTTTTAGTTGTCCTGCTGTCATATTTGTCAATGTCTTCCAGTACCCATTTGTAAAAGGTATCAATTGGAGTTGCCCCCAGGAAGAGTAGGTGTCCATTTAGATTTAGTTTTGAGGCCACTGGCTATAGTGTAATCAGTGTCTATGTTTAACTCCTCTAGGAGTAGTTCCATATCGTATGGTGGTTGTTCAAGATCTGTAAGTGATAGAAGCAATTGTGTGGCTTGCACATCCTGTATGGTTAGTACATTGGACACACAGTCAGTAGGGATATTCTTAGTGTTTTTATTCTTTATGGGGTTACAAGAAAAATGCTTCTTAAGTTTCAGACCCCTGATGAATTTGAAAAGGTCAATTTTGAGTCTGCAAATGTCCCCTGGTTTGTATGGGTTAAAGCTCAAGCCTTTGCTTAGAAGAGAGATCATGTCTGGTGTAAGGGATTTAGAGGATAGGTTAACCACCTGTACTTCTCTTTCTTGTTCATCTATTTGTTCCTCCCATCCCCTGATCTCAACTTCTTTTTGTATTCTTCTTTGTCCTGATCTCTTGCCTCTGCGGGTTTTTTTTTTTTGATAAACAAATTTTTATTGTTTTCTCGACAAACAATGCCAGCCAATCATCAATATACAAAGAGAAGAAAAGATCACAGTCAACAGCTCGACTTTTCCTCAGCTCGGAGACGGTAAGGTACAAAATTAAATGCAATTGAACATTCCCTGCATGGCTATTCCAACTCCCCCAACCACCTTCCCCACCCCCTACGATACGTTTTAGGACAACCACGTGCCTCATACATGAGTTTCTCTTGTGTGGCACACCAGTCAACCCCTCTCCGCCATTTCCCAATGCACGGGGGATTAGGGCATTTCCAAGATGCAGCTATGTCCCTCTTAGCCACCACCATCGCCGTAGTGAGAAACAGCTTTTCATTTCTGGACCCATCCAGCCCATCTGTAATACCCAGGAGTGCGTGTTGTGGGTCGTGAGGGACTTCCCACCCCAGTATTTCCGTGAGTTCTTCCTCAATGTCACCCCAGAACCGTGTCAAACGGGGACATGCCCATACCATGTGAAAGAAATCAGCCGGTTCATGGTCGAACCTGGTGCAGGCGGGGTCGGGCAAAAACCTGCCCGGTGAAGGCATGTCTGGGTCAGGTAGGCTGCATGCAAATAGTTTAGCTGGACCATACGGAGCCGGGCTGAGTCGGTGACCGTCCTGGGGGCCATAAGAGCATCGCGCCAGTCTTCCTCCTCTAATGGGCCCACCCACTCCTCCCATTGGTTTCGGAGTCGATCTAGCGTGGTCGGGGTGTTATTGACCAGTGTCTGGTAGATGCGGGAGATACCCCCCCTCCCCAGCATAATCTGCGCCTCTGGCGGGCTGTGTTCAGGTATCCGCGTGTCCTCCGTGAGCTGTATGTGGAGGGCATGGCGCAGCTGTAGATATTTATAAATTGTGTCTGATGAAGGGAGTACCGGGTGCGGAGGTCCTGGAAGGAGCGCATGTGACCGCTTGCCCATACATCACCCAACTGTGAGATCCCTATAAGGTCCCAGGATCTAAAGCCCTGTAGCCCACTAACCTCTCTGAGCCAGGTGCCTTGCCAGAGGGGCGTGCACTGGGTCAGCTTTTGTGTCCACTTAGTGTGTCGCAGCGCTGCCCGCCAGGCCAACAGCGCGGAGCGCGTCACCCCCAGTAGTCGGGACGGAATGGGTTCCCCATATAACATAGATTGGATTTTGGTCAGGCCTAACTCGCCCAGCTCAAGCCTGTAGGCCGGGTCGGACCAACCCCTGTTAAACCAGCCGTGTATGGAAAGCAAGCGCGTGGCCAGATAATACAGGTATAAATGGGTCATCCCCAGACCCCCATCAAATGAAGGAATCCTACATATGCTCAGGGCCAAGCGAACCCTCCCCTTCCCCCAGAGGAACTTAGAGGCCATGCTGTCCAACTCCCGGAACCAGGCCCTCGGAAAGCAGAAGGGGGTGTTTTGAAGAACATAGAGGAACCTGGGGAAAATCATCATTTTAAACAGGGGGACTATCCCCATGGGGTTCAGAGGTAATGCTTGCCATTTCTGGAGATCTGCCTTGACTTTCTTCACCAGAGGAGTAACGTTGAGGGCCCAGCCTAGCTCAGGGAGCAGAGTCACCCATATCCCCAAGTATTTGAACGACTGGTGTCGGAGCGGTATGTTGGACTGCCAGTCGTAGCATTCTCGAGACAGGTGGAGAGGGACCAGGACCGACCTGTCGGGATTCAGCCGGAGGCCGGAGGCCCGCTCAAAGGAGTGTAGAATCTGGAGGCATTGAGGGCCGGATCGAGCGGGGTCTGCTAGATAAATAAGGACGTCGTCTGCATAGAGAGCGATCTTATCAGCCTCTACATTGGGCCATTCCCATCCCTGCACACGCCCCTCGGACCGTATCAGGGCCGCCAGGGGCTCCATCGCCAAGGCGAAGAGCAGTGGGGGAAAGGGGACATCCCTGCCTTGTTCCCCTGTGGACAGAGAAGGGCTCCGACAAGACCCCATTGACTAGAACACGCGCCCTCAGGTGGGCATACAGGACGCAAACCAGACCCCGAAAGTGGGGACCAAAACCCATCTGAGCGAGGACAGCATCTAAAAACCCCCAGTCCACCGAATCAAAGGCTTTCTCAAAGTCCACAAGGAGGACCGCCAAATAGGGGGTGAGCAAGTGGCGGTGAGCCAGGGCCAGATGCAACCTTCGGAGACAATGCCGGGTACCACGTGAGGGCATGAACCCGCACTGGTCCGGGTGGACCAACACGGATAGGTAGGGTTTTAGCCGCTGGGCAAGAATCGTGACGAAAAGTTTAATCTCCGTGTTGATAAGGGAGATGGGACGGTAGTCCGCACACCGTGGGGAGGGTGGCTGAGATTTGGGAAGAACCACGATGGTGGCCATGTCTGTCTCGGGTGGGAAGGAACCCTTTTGGTCGCCTCCTCAAACAGGTTAGCGAGGTGCGGAACGAGGGTCTCACAGTATAGAGCATAGTATTCCTGGGGGAGGCCATCCGGACCCGGGGTCTTGCCCGAGGAGGTAAGGGTTATTGCTTCACCAATCTCTTCGTGGGTGATAGGGCGGTCCAGGTCTGCCTGGACAGTGGGGTCCAGGCGGGAAGACGAGCGCCCCGGCCCCCAGCAAGCCCGAGAGTGAAAGTGTCGGGGTTTTAGCCGTATAGAGTTGGTGGTAGTAGGAGGCGAAGGCGTGAGCCATCTCCAGTGGGGATCGGTGCACCGATCCGTCCAGGTCTACTATTTCGGGGATAATGCGGTTCGCCCTGGGATAGGTAGCCAATCTATGGAGAATGGAGCCATTCTTGTCGCCCCAGCCATATACTCTGGCCACCGATGATCACCAGAGGAGTTTAGCTGCCTCTAAGGAAAGCTGCTTAATCTCAGCGCGGAGGAGAGCGAGAAGTCTCTCTTTGGAAGCGTCAGCAACCGCAGAGGAGGACTGCTCGAGGCGCAACGCTTGCGCCTCTCGCGCGGTGATCTGCTGCAGCTGCACTTGCCGCTGGCGCTTGAGCTGGCCCTTAGCGACACCCCGGATCGTGGCCTTGCTTGCTTCCCAGAGGGTGCCTGGAGAGGACACTGACCCGTCATTGGCCAGGAAATACTGCTTGAGCTCTTTCCCCACTACCTTCCGGAACTCCTTATCCTGGAGGAACCACGCGTTCATCCTCCACATTGGACGCACTGAGGAGGGGGGCCCCCGTGCTAAGTAGGACCGGAGAGTGATCAGATATACCCCTAGGGAGGATACGGACATCCTGGATCGCGGTGCAGTCCGTTGAGGGGACGAAGATCGTGTCGATGCGTGCCTGCGTGTGGTGGGCTGCAGAGGTGTGAGTGAATTGTTTAGTGTGGGGGTGCCAGGGACGCCATGCGTCGCAGAGGCCAAGTGACTCGGACCAGTTCGTTAATTGTTTCGCTTGCGCGAGTCTACTGTGGGATGGAGGGCCCGTCGTGTCCAGATCTGGAGAGGAAACCACGTTAAAATCACCCGCGATGAAAGTGGAACCCAGGGGCAGGGAGGTCAATAGCTTGGTGGATTTTTCCAGGGTCGCCGTGAGCAACGATGGGGGTGAGTATATGGATATTAAGTTAAGGGGGTTGCCATTCAACGAACCACAAAGGGCCACCAAAGTGCCTTGGGAGTCGTGGATGACCCGTGTAAGCACAAAGGGCAGGGAACGCTTCAGCAGGACCGTCACCCCACGGGAGCCCCGGGTGAAGCCCGAATGCCATACCCTGTCATACCCATAGCGTGCCAGGAAGGGGCAGTGATTACCCAGCAAGTGTGTCTCCTGAAGTAGGAGAACCTCTACCCCTAGGCGTTGTGCGTATCGCAGTACAGCCATGCGCTTGAGGCAGTCCAGGAGGCCGTTAACGTTCCAAGACAGAACGTGAAGGGAAGCCCCTGGGATGGGCGGGTCAGTCATGGTGGTAGGTGGTCGTAGTGGCGGAACAGAGCCTTACAGAGAGCCGTGGCCATGAGAGGGATCACATGAGTGTGTGACAGGGTGCCTGTGTGAGGCCTTATGTATCCCATGAGGAAATGAGACGGAGTGCCGTGTGATTGCTGGTGCAACAAAACAATGAAAAACAACAAACACTGAAAAAGAACAATCCCAACCCCCCCTGACCCTACCCCACCCTATACTTCGAGAACAGAAGCATCTGTCGGCCCCCCAAATAGAACCAAAACCAAACTAAAACGCTCGGGTTGAGTTGCGTGGAGGACCCCTCCATGTGGGCAGATATGCAGTGTCTCGGCAGAAAGACTAAAGATCAGAGCAAGAAGTCTGCCAGAGCCCCGGGTTCCCATGGGGCCGGAGCGTGCCCTCGGAGTGTTCACTTTATCAGCAGCCACCCACAGGATTGTTAGAGGGCCGGGCTGCATGAGAGATCGGTGTCTGCCCTCGGGGAGTCATGTTGGGCCGACAGTGGGGGAGCCATGCATGGGCCGCCAGACGAATGGTGCCTTAGGTGGGGAGGGGAGTCCGAAGGGCTTGAAGAGTCTTGGAGTCTTTGGGCAGCCAGGCTCGAGGATCTTTGGGACGCTGCCTGAGACCGGCGCCTCCTGCGGGATTGTGTATGTCGCCTGCGCTGGCGCCCTGGCGATCGAGGTTGCGTGGACTGGCGTCTGTTGGCCTGGGGGACAGGTTACGTTGTTGTTTGAGGGGCTGGTCTTCCGTTAGCCAGGTCCAGGCCGCTTGAGGAGAGTCGAAGAAATGCGTGTTGTTCTGAAAGACGACCCGCAGGCGCGCTGGGAACTGAAGCTGGTATTGAAGGCCCAGGGTTCGCAGTTTCTTCTTGACTTCTATGTATGAGCGGCGTTGGTCTTGTACTTCCTTGGTGTAATCCGGGAACACCATGATAGTGTGATTTTGGAATTTGAGGGGACCCTGAGAGCGCGCCTCGCGCAGGATGGCATCCCTGTCTTTGAAATTAAGAATTTTCAGGATGATAGGGCGAGGTGCGGCCCCGACTGGTGGTTTCGGCGCGAGGGACCGGTGTGCCCTCTCCACCACGAACCAAGCAGAGAGGGAGTCTTTAGGCATCCATGAAGTGAACCAATGCTCCACAAAGGCGGTTGCCTGGGTCTTTTCGGCTCCTTCAGGGAACCCCACCAGTCGGAGGTTGCTGCGGCGTGCACGGTTTTCAGCGTCCTCCGCACGCCAGTGGAGCTCCTTGGTGTGTGATCGTAGGTTGGCCACCTGCTCTTTTAGTTGATGGATATCATCCTCCGCTGTTGAAATTCGGGATTCGGCTTCTGTTATTCGGGCCGTAGCATTGCGGAGGTCTTGTCGGAGGAGGGACACATCCACCTTGACCTCTCCAATCTTCCCTCCACCGACGCCTGCGAGGCGCTGATTGCCTGCAGGATGGCCGCTAAGTCTTTGCCCGGGATGGGGAGCCCCATCGGCCTGCCCAGGCGGCTCGTGCTCCGAAGTGGTGAACCGGTCCATCTTTGTTTGTGTGGGGGTGGCTGCGGACATAGAGGCCCTGTCTCTTCCCATGGTCAGTGACCAGTCAAGGGTCCGCGTGGGCTGCAGGGGCCGGACAAAGGAGAGTGGGCCCGAGCACACGCCTCGGCTGTGATCGCACGGCTCTTCCGGATCCAGCGCCACGGGACCAGGATGAAGCGATACCAAAGGGGATGATGGACGGAGCGCTAGAGCAAATCAAACACTCACCCCCAGTCAACTGATCTGGGTTTAATCCATCATCATTCTTTAGCTCACTCCACCACCCCAGTTCAGACATGGCCATATGCAAATCAGTCTGACCCTGTGCCTCATGGGAACCAGGATGGACGCCACTGTTCAGGAGATCAATGGAGGGGTAGGCCGCAGCCTCTCCGATCCCATACGCCGGCAGAGCCCTGCGGTGCGGTTGGAGATGAGTGGAGCGATGAGCGAGGCCGCAGGCACCCCCGCAGTGAACCCCCCTTCGGGTGAGGCCCGGTGAGGAAGGAGTTGGGGACCCCCAGAAGGGCAACAGCCAACCAGCGCACCGCTGCCCGAAGTGGCAGCCGAAGGAGGAAGAAGGGGCACCACCCTCCACGGGAGGCAGGCTGGATGTGCCGGAAGTAGGCCCTCCCGGGCCCAGGTGATAGTGGTAGGCCCAGGGATGCCCCGGCCCCTCGCGACGGTGTGTTATCCGGCTCTTCGTATCTCCAGCCCGAAGATCGGTGAGAGCCAGGTCAGGGGGGGCAGAAGGCCCGCAGGAGTCCGTTGGGGGGGGAAACCCCGCCACCCGAAATGTACAGCCGGTAGGCCTCTCCAGCGCCCCACCAGGCAAGTCCCAGGGCCAGAACCAAGGAGCAGGGACAGCAGATCGAGCGTCTCTCGGGACACCACAACGCCGCAGAGGACAAGAGGGTGGGGGGGCCCAGAAAGTGTGGCTCCGACCTCCCTTCCCGCTGCCCGATATGGCAGCCGGACCCCCGGCTCGCCCCCCACTCACCGGATAGTTTCTTCTTCCCGGGCTCCGGGCCGGTCGCCGCCGGTGAAGTGAAGCGGCATCTCCCTGGCATCTCTCACACGGTTCAGGGGTGGAGGCCCTCAAAGGGTCCCCTCTCATGGGCCAGCCGTTTCTTCATGGGTCAGGACAGGAGTGAAGTTGGAGAATAGGCCCTCCAGGGGCACCGGCCTCTCAGGCGCGGTCACCGAAGGCCGCCGCAGGCTGCCAGGCCCCCGGAACATCCAACGAGAGGGAGCGATGAGGACCAGGCCCGGGCGGTGGCGAGGGCCGGTAGGACTTGGCCCGGGGGGGGAGTGCCCGCTGCCCGAATTGCGCAGCGGGTGGGCCTCCCCACCACCCCCCAGAAAGCGAGCCCCGGGGGCAGGGAGGGATGCAGCGGTGGCAGATCCAAGGGTCCCAGGGGGGCCCCAGCACCGGGGAGGACCGAGAGGATGGTGGGGGACCAGGAGGCCAAACGCCAACCTCCTGCTCCGCTGCCGGATACGGCAGCCGATCCCTGAGCACCTCCTCCTCACAGATAATCTCTCCTCCTGGAATTCCGGGACGGTCTTCGGAGCCGAGGTGAGGCGATTCCGCTCCCGGCCAACCCGTCCTCGATTCCGGCGTGAAGCTCCCCAATGCATCGCCGTTTACACTGCGGTCGCCTCCTCAGGCCACACAGGCGGGGGATGAGCTCCGGAGGCTCAACATCCGTGGGCGCCGGGCACCGCCATTTTGTGCTCGCGGAGCGCGAAGAGGTCCCCGCTCCAGAGCGGGCAACGGGAGGCCAGAGCAGGTCCCAGAGGCCAAGGCGTCCGCTGCGGAGAAGGACAGGAGCTGGGGCTCCGATCGGTCCTCCCAGGGCCAGAGCGCCGGGATCACCGACGGGGCGCGATGGAGGCCGCCATCTTGCGACTCCAGGGCCTCGGCAACTCGGGGCCCAGCCGGGTGCCCAGAGCTCCGATTCGGCAGGTAGATGGTTCCGGGCAGAGCTCCGCATTCAGGGAACCGCAGCAGGCAGGTGTGGATTGTGGATGGGTGCCGCTGACTGCAGGATGCGAGGCGGATGACGGAGGGGTCCCGGAGCACTCTTAGAGTGCGACCGCCATCTTGACGTCTCAGGCCACGCCCCTCCGCCTCTGCGGGTTTTATGTCTTGTCCTCCCCGTGTAGGTTGTGTTCTGTTCCCTTTCCTTATTCTTTGAACCTCCCTTAAAAAAGAAGATTTTGTTTGTTCTGTACCTGGTGAGTTTTCAGCCTCACTTTCACTAGTGAGGGGGGCGCTCAAGGAGGTGGAGCTTGAGGAGATGGATGTGGTTCCCAGTCTGGTGGATCTATCCCCTTGTGGACCACTATAAACCAATTGATCGTATTTCCTAGCATACGTAAATACTCTGCCTATATTGTAGTCTATTTCATCCCTTTTAAGTTGCCTTGCCTTCCTATTCTTGATTTCATTCTGATGTTTAAGGAGGATGTCATTAAGAATAATGTAATTCTTCTCTGTTGCCTCCTGGATGTTAAGGTCTTTGATTTCCTTTTCTAGAGTGGAGATTTCTATCTGAAGTCTACTTACTTTGCGTTCTGCACTCTCAACTAGTATATTCATATGTGTGTTGGAATTAGCCGTTAAGGCCTCTTCCCATTTCTCTAGAAGGTCCTCATCCAGATCGTCATAAGTAGGGAAGATCTGGGAACTTAGCTCCCTTGGAACTCTATTTAGTCTTAGATATTGTTTTAAAGTGGCCCCATCCCACCACTTAGAATTTTCTAATTTCTTAAGTCTCTCTAGTTTGATGAATTTGTCTCTAAGTCCCTCTCTGCGTGAGGGGTTTCCACTCGTTGAGGCAGTGCTTATTGCGATGCACCTCGCTAAGTTTTCAAAAAGCTCCTCTGCAGCTTTATCCCTGTCCATGATGTGAGAAAGCAAACAAGTGTATGTCTAAATAACAGCGTTGCGGCAGCCCTTCCTGAAAACCTAATGATTCGCTCTGACTGAAGGGTTTTTAGTGACTCAGGAAGTATGGCGCTCAGCCATGTGAACGCTAAAGTTATTGGTGAGGTCCGTTCGGTACGGTGCAACCAGGTAAGGGGAGACTCCGTTTAACCCCTAGATGTGTGTAGGAAGAAATCCTGCACCACGTTATGTACAACAAAGTCCTGGGCACACGTAAAGTAGTATTACAGTAAAATGGTATAGTTCAATTCCAGTAGAATCCAAAAGAAATGTCAATGTTCATCTCAGGTGAATTAATTCTTTGTCTTTTATTCTTTTTAAAGTAAGCAAGAAAAACCAGCCAACACGTGTTTCGTCGCCAAAGGAAATAATCCTGCGACTTCCTCAGGGCTGGGAAAGATACAAAGGGTAATATGAACACCATGCAGTGTTTGTCCAAACATATTGGGGAGCGAGAAACTCCATATGTTGCAATGGTGACATAACACCTTAAAAAGTGGAAACCCTAAATGTCAAATAACAAAGTTACCTTATGTGACATAAAAAAATAAATGCAAGTGGAATTCGTGAGCATAGTGCATGGAACATATCAACAAGTTGTGAGTGGTGAAGTGCTCAATTTAAATTTTGCAAAACATCATGTCTCCCGTTCAAAGTAGAGTTACATTAAAAATATTTAAAAAAAGGGGGGCAAAATTCGGGAGGGGAAAAAAGGCCCAGTGCACTTGTGGGAGAGAAAACGGAAGCACATTCAGAGTATCATAAAAAATAAGGTTAACCATTCTAGTTAATAAGGATAGAAATGCTACCTGTAATTGAAGATAGGACATCTTATTAATCTGTGGAGGTAAAATGGTGTAAAACCATAAGAAGGTATAAGTAATCTAAATCAAAAGTAAGTGGAGGCAGGAGATTGTAACTATGTATAGGTAAAAGGAAAGGAGAGCGCTCACCGCTCATCCGGTGATAATTCTGACCCGGCTGGCCAGGGTAATCGTCACTTATGGTAGACGGGTAAAAAGTATACAGTTCAGGGGATGTACCTATATTGAAAGAACGAGGACGATCAGATAAAAGGCTTCCAATGGTGTAGCAGAAGACATCGCAGCATATCAAAGCAATGCGGAAAATACACAGGATCTTACCACAATAATGGTGATCCCCCATGTGAACGTGCCATGAATATTCAGGAGAACGGAGAGTAGTCCGTGTTCTGAGCGTGGATCTGAAATATAGATCCCACTTCAGTGATGGTAGGCTTAGAATCGCTAAGTGAAACAAAGGGGCTAGTATTAAGTACTAAGTGAAGAGAGGAGAAGATCTTACCTCCAGCGAGTGCGCTGTGGTCCTTCACGGCGACGGGCTTGTAAGGAAGTGTTCCGGGTGTGGACGTTTAAAATAACCCGGAAGTAGTTTTTATATTGCCTGAGTCATTGGAAGACTAGAGCGACTACCAGTCGCCTGACAGATAAATAAAACTTTATTGATACTGTATCCAGGAGGACAGTGTGGAAATGTGGCGGTTGCTGGATATATATAGAGAAGAATAATGTGCGGAAAGTTCCCATTTATCTATAGAATACGAGTAGATACTAAGAAAAACGGAAAATCCAAAATTATACAATTAAAAGTCTCCCGCCGCTTTGAACGGAAAACATGTGTTTGCAAGAGTATGTAGGCGGGAAATATTTGCATATAACGTCACACGCAACGGAAGAATATTTTGAGGCCCGTACAATACATATCAAACGTATCCGCATTTAGTCCAATTACAATCAGAATTCACTCTCAGGTGGTGCATGGGATGTGAGCATGAAATTGTAACAAAGTCTTTTCACCTGAGTTGGCATGTGGTACTATATATGCAACGAGCAGCGTTAGACCATTTTGAGTAGAAATTTTGAAAACATTTGAATATCACACTGTGATGGAATGTGGTTACTATATATGTGACGAGCAGCGTAAGACCATTACGAGTAGAAATTTTGAAAACATTTGAATTTCACAGTAACTTGCTAAAGAGCACAAAACACACCAAAATGAAGTTAAGAGATATTAGTAATAAACAAGTAAAGAAGTGTCGCTAATTCAATCCTACTCAAAGTCTTATGACATGTATTTACAAACAAGGTGGAATGTTCATTGAAAGTATGTTAATCTCCCAGGAAATATTGCATTTCATGATCACAGTTTAAGCCGTGTTCAACTGTGCGGAGGCGCATGATCCAGGTGGCCTCTGTACGTCTCAGCTTGAGCTCTCTGTTGCCCCCTCGCACACTTGGTTGTACTACGTCGATTCCAAAGAAGGCGAAGCGTTTGTGTATTCCTTGCGATGGACATATCGCTGCGTGTAGTGCCACCGGATATCTGGGATCTTGTTGGTGTAAAGCTCTTACATGCTCGATAATTCTGTCTTTCAAGGGTCGGATGGTGCTCTCAACGTATTGTCTTTTGCATGCACATTCAATGATGTACACCACGAATTTGGTGTTACAGTTGATGTTCTGTCTAATCTCATATCTTTTTTTGTCAAAACTGGTAAAATTGCAGGTTCCGTGTTTGGCCCATCTGCAAACACCACAGCAACCACATTTAAAAAAAACTATGGTGTGTTGGGTGAGCCATGTTGAGTTGTTGACGGTGCGTGGGACAGTAGGGCTCAGTCTGTTTCTCAATGTCCTACCTCTACTAAAGGTAATCTGTGGATAGGTAGTGATGTGGTCGGCCTGTAACATTCCCCAATGTTTGGTGAGGCTCTTTCTGATGATATGGCTCAAACTGTTAAAGTCCGTGACAGGTCTCACTGGTTGGTTATGTTGCTGCATCGGAGTCTTGACCCGTAATGTATCTACTCTTTGTATATGGCCAATTCCATTCTCTGCTTTCTTGATAGTTTCTGGTGTGTACCCTCTCTTAATAAATCTGCGTTTCATGTCTGTGAAGCATTCTTGGAAGTCTGTCTCCTCACTGCAGTTCCTTTTTGCCCTCATAAATTCCCCATAGGGTATCGCTTGAATCTGATGTACAGGATGAGAGCTTTTCGCATGTAGAATTGCGTTACATGATGTCTCTTTGCGGAAAAGTCTACTGTGCAATTTGTCTTCCTTGATGTAGAGTTCCACATCCAAAAATGTGATTCTGGATGTGCTAGATTCTATGGTGAATTTCATTTCAAGGTTATTGTTATTCAAATGGGTGTAGAATTCCTCCAATTTCTCTTGTGTGCCTGACCAGAGTAAAAGGCAGTCATCTATGTAGCGACCCCAAAAGATAATCCACGGTGCTCCTTTTTCGCCCCAGATCCATTCTGCTTCGAGAGTACCCATAAACAAGTTAGCAAAAGATGGTGAGTACTTGGAACCCATGGCAACCCCCCTGATTTGTTTATACCAACGTTTATCAAACACGAAGAAATTGTTGTCTAGGATAAGGTCCATCATGGAGATGAGCACAGTGGTGTGTTGCCATTGTGTCGCTGGCCTGTTGTGTAAGAGGCGAGTCACTGCATTGGTTTGATGCTAGTGTACAGGGACACTACATCAGGGACACTACATCTACGGTGACTAGGATCATCCCTGGTTGCCATTGTAAGTCTGATAAAATGATGTAGTTGTAACCAGCCTTGCAGTTGAATACCCAGGGAACAGAGCCAGGGTAGGAACACAGCTAGTTGCCGCGCCTCCCTACGTCGGAGCACCGAGGTGCTCTGCCATAACGCCCCGTCAACTCAGACCTACTTATTTAGGGGTCTCAGACCACTAGGCCAAATTGGACCTGGTATTCAACTGCAAGGCTGGTTACTACTACATCACGCCAATCAAAGAACCAGCATTGCGGTAGTGCTAGAGTTAAGATTAATTTCTCTGAATAAAACACGGTCCTGATGAATTGCCACTAGACCCGCTAGGGGCTACCTTTGGCATGAAACATGTCGACCTCACGCACTACACAGGCCCTGTAGGATCATTACATCCAGTCTGGGCTACCTTCTTTTAGTTAGGCTAATGCCCCCCTAGGAATAAAATTAATAGAAAGGGTTTCCCTAGACCTATTTAAAAAAAAACCTTACTGCACACTCACCGCACTACCCAGCCCACACACCCGCACGCACCATACGGCTTCATCTATAAAAGATCTCCGCTAAAGAGCACCTTCGCGGGTGCCCGTCGGGCATTGCAGCGCCGGCCCGATGAGGAGCAGGCCCAATGATGAAGCATGACATCCTCCGGGGGGGTGTGTGAGGGCACTTCTTAAAGGACCTGAACTCTCCCCCACACTTAGGAATTGCATACCATTTTTTCAAATATATGACTTAGGAGTACGTGTGCAGGACCTGTTTAAAAAGCTCCTGGTTCCTCTTGTTAAAAGAGTTTATTCAGTGATGCCATCGCTGGATCCACATGATCCAGGGAGATCTTACTGCAGGCACGCAATTTATTTTTTTAATGTAACTTTCGCCACACTGCCTCTAAATAAACAAAAGTATAATTTTACTCTGGCCAAAGAAACTAATCCAGGCCGGGCCTGTGGTACGCAGCATCACAACAAGCTGTCAAGCGGGTTCAGCTGGCTGTTTTTAGGTCTCGACTAGACAGTGCATGCGCTGTCTCAAAGAGACATGTACTCAATATGTGGGCTTCTGCCTGCTTATAGGCTTCCCATTTACTGGCTCCATTGTCGCTCTCATTTTCTTTCTCCCCATTTCTCCATGGCATGCATGTGCTATGTCTCTTTCTGTGTTTAGCCCTCCCCCAGAGCATGGACCAATTACTACTATTCATCCACTGTTTACATTTTAGGAACTGTTTTAGGAACTACTTTTTTGTTTGTTAAAGAGCACTTCACACAAGTGCTCGTGTTTTTACTTGCTCCGTTGCTGTAAACAGGCCTGTAAATCTTGTTCTTATCTCATCAAATTTGCTGTGCATTGAAAGACCGAGCTCAAATGTCAGACTCTGTTTTCCGAGGGCACCTGTTTACTTTTTTTTCTCTGACTTCAAAGTGGGAGATATTTTTTTTAATTAATGTCCCGGAGTTGCTTGTTTCAAGTTAGTTTGGAAGTGGTGGTACATAAAGCCTCGCTCTATGACTCTTCCTCGCATTGCCACCTGACCAGTATTTATCAACTGCATGCCACACGCAGTGGTTCTGGATACCATTGTCTGGAGGGGTGGGGTTTACCGACAGTCATTGAGAGCGTGTGTAATGTGACGGAAGCCTGCAACATGGCAGTGAGCTGTGTCTGACTGCTGGTGCACAGCTCAGTCTTTCTCTTCAACCTCTTTAAAATCCTGCTCCCCTATTTTTCATCTATAGTAGTAAACCAGCTGGAGGAGCTAGTATGCTAAAATACTTATGGTTCCAGGGACTGGGTTATTTTGTGCGGAAGCTAACTTGGCTTCAGCTGGGTCTTACGAGAACACATCTATTGATATCTGTTTGTGTTTCTTTTCAAGTGCCCGTCCTTTCTATGATGGAAACAAAAATGGCAAACGCTGCACCTCTCTATTTCCTTTTATTACTATCATTGAAACATTGATGCCGAATTTAAATAAAAACAACATTTACCCAAAATCTCAATGAAGCAATGTAAATCCAGGCTGCATAAAAGGGCTGGTGGTGTAACATAGTGTGATGAAAAGGCAGGTTAGCACAGCACTATAAACATGTTGGTTTTCAGTCCAGTAAAGAGCATTTAGGGTTATTTGATGCACATTTCTTATTTGCAAATCACAAACTGAGTGGGCAAAAGATTTAACACATGATAGGTTGCCCTTTCTTTTGGCACGGTCGATGCCCCAGTGCTGTCTTGCTTTTCCCACACCTGCTGCCAGACAAACATGCGCTATGACATGGCCAACACCGGCCACGCTTTAGCAATTTTTCAAGGATTTCAGCCATGCTGAACAGCAGCTGTACTGCTATACAACATGGCTAAAAGACATTGACAACGCCAATAACTCTTGCATTGCAGAGACCTATTAGCTTTGCCAATGCTTGTTGTTCATAAGTGCAACGCCTCAGTGCAAGTCCGAGCAGCTGCAATTATGTGTGACTAATGCATTTTAGAGTGGTGATATGGACACCAGCACTAAAATGCATTAGTCTAAACCCTGATGTGTGGTACTTGGCAGGGTTTGTAGAAGTGTCGGTGCACATCTGCTCTACAAACTTTATTGAACCCATGGCACCATGCCTGGGGGTCAGGATTAGGGTTGCCATCTCGCCAAGAGGAAAATACTCGCCATTTGTTGTTTTAAGAGTCTGAAAGGGCCAGACATGATACTAAATAGGACTTTAAACAAAATTATAAGTATTCATTTGCAACATGACTTTTCTTCTTTAGTTTACTTTAATTATTAGTCGAGATAGTTAATGCAGCTCTAGAACATATTTAAAAGTGCTTTCTATTTATAATTGCTGTATGAAGTGAGAATGCTCTAAACCTGTCTGTATTTTCTCTCCTTGGACGGTGGACCTTTTATTAGTTGACTGGGAGGTGAGAGGGAGTAACCATACATAGCAAATCTCAATAACAGTGTAACCAACTAGTCAAGCAATAAGACTAGGACTAATGTTAAAGGGTTTTATTACAGACTCAGAAAAAGCTGATATAGATGAGTCTCAAAAGCATATTGTAGAAATATAGTATCACAAGAATGAGTCCAAATCTCCTGATAAAATTCAGTCTAAACAATAGGAAGCACACCAACAACTCGGTGGCTGCGATACAAAAGATGAGAAAGAGAATCTGAAGGTTTAATTCCAGAATTCGATCCTCCTCATAGTCATTAGTATCTCTAATAAAATCTAACTTATCCTACTCTATGCTAACATCGGGGAAACCATAATAAACTATGGGAAGCAAGGAGCAGGTGTTAGTATGATAGAATCTTTCGTAAAAGTACTCCAAGTCTAGAGATTATAGCATGAAGCTACACAGTGACAGGAATCACCTAAGAGGTCTGTTACGCATGAAATCCTAAAGGTCTCTGCTCCCTGACTAACATTACATTATCTATTAGCACACAAAGTATTTAAGGTAACCAGTGTCATCACTTTCCAGTTCATTTCCATCGTCGTAGGTAGAATTTATCAAAATCCAGCTCTTCTCCCACACTTTTAATTGAGCACATTCGATTGTCCTTGAGCGTCCCTTCTCTGCCATGACAACTTGCCTCCCACCTCCTTAACACATCTTGTTGTCAAGAAATTTCTCCCGTACCTTACTATCAATACAAACAAACAATACCTTACTCTAGCTACCAAAGCCTTGTATCTGCACCTGCAACGGAAAGAACATTCAAACACAACAATTCTCATGTGAAAATTAGACATTTAGGGCCAGATGTACGACCATTGATGTTTGCGACTCGCAAATTGCATTAAATTGCGAGTCGCAATTTACGAGTCGCAAACATCAATGTACAACAGTGTCAGAGACACTGTTAGCGATTCCTAATGGGGTCGCAAATTGCATGCCTCATGCATAATAATGAGGCACTCGCAATTTGCGCCCCCATTAGGAATGGCTGGCCCTCCCAGGTATGATGGCCTGCTGGGCTCAGCAGACCTCCATGTCTGGGACTGCTTTTAAATAAAGTCGTTTTTTTAAAAATGCAGCCCGTTTTCCTTAAAGGAAAACGGGATGAACTTAAAGAAGGAACAATGAAACGTTTTCGTTTCATTTTTTAAGGGCAGGTAGTGGTCCCTGGGACCACTGCCTGCCCCTAAAAATATTTTCCCCTGCATTCACAAAGGGGAAGGGGTCCCCTGGGGACCCCTTCCTGTTTGCGAGTGCTTTACCACCTTTATGAGAAGGGTGGTAAACTGCAACTGTTTTGCGACCGCAATTGCGGTCGCAAAACAGTATTACATAGGGTTCAGACTCGCTATTAGGAAGGGACGCCCTTGGAACGCCCCTTCCTAATAGCGAGTCGCTAATCCTATTTAGCGAGTCGCAAATCATTTGAGACTCGCTAAATAGGGTTAGTACATGGCCCTTTTGTTTTTTGCATGCGCAAACGGGTTGCAAACCCGTTTGCGCATGCAAAAAGGGGTCGTACATCTGGCCCTTTAATTCGGAAACTTCAGGGGCTTGGTTATGCCAATTTAACACAGCAGTTACAGTGCACTTGATGTTTGAATATGTGCAAACACATTTACAATTAATAGACAGATGAAATATCACATGGAATAAATCATGACTACATATAATTGTGAGTTACCTTATTAAACATTGGTGTAACTAAGAACAAGAAATACATTTCTAGTAAACATTAGTATGCACAGGTTAAAGATTCCTACTAAGTTTTATCATGTAGTGTTTCAGTAATACATTTGTAATCCCTCTTGTTTATTAGAATATTAGAACACACGAAATAAAGAAACGTTAATCTACATAAATCAATGTAAATAAGTGACGTGTAAGGGTGGAGTCAAGTGAAGCTGCTTCAGAAGTATGTACAGGGAGGGTTTAGGTGATTTTGCTTATTTTTGTACCAGCTGGAACATTAAAATACTGGTGGAGTCGGTTGAAACCTGGTCAGGTGGCAACCCTTTTTATTTATTTATTTATAAAGTTTTATATAGCGCGAACATGACCCACGCGGGTATCAGAGCGCTTTACAATATACAGTTATTAAACATTAGATGGTTGAGGTAGTATACATACATTCGGTATTCGCCATTCAGTACAAAGAGGTAGATAGTAGTATATGGGTAGCATAGGTGACTAGTAGTCAGCATTTGAAAGGATTTATATAGCGCTGGCTAGACCCGGAGGTATCAGAGCGCTTTACATGAGAATCAGAACATAGTTGCAGGTTACATCGTTACAAAGGTTACACAGTTATTAGAGCATAGCTACATAATTACATGTTAGGTCGAGAAACAGTAAGGACATATATGTAAGGGGAAAAAGCAGGCAAGGGGAGAGATACAAGGGGAGAGGGGTAGGAGCAGGGGGAGTAGACATAGAATGAAGGGGGAAAGAGGAGGGGGAGGGTGAAAGACACAGCAAGAAAGAGGGGGAGGGTGACTGGGGCACCAACCGGTAAACGCGTAATAGCTGCGTCCAAAGTCCAGTAAACTGTGATCCCAGGGGAAGTGGCATCATTCCCCCATCTCCGTTGCGAGAGGCTCCCTATTAAGCAGTGGACTCTCTCAGAGGGGTCTCTGAGACTCCAAGGTCTACCTACTGGATCCTTCCCCAAAAAGGGGAGAGGGAGTGCTTTGGCAAGGGGCGCCATACCAAACCTCAACTGTGAGTGGCTCCCTTAGCACCGTGGACTCTCTCAGAGGGAATACTGAGACTCCAGAGTATAAATATTGGATCTTTCCCCAACAAGGGGAGAAGGAGTGCTTAGTCAAAGGGCACAAGGGACAGGGGGCTAGGCGGCGTAGCAGACAGGGGGAGAGATTCAGGGGAGAGGGGATAGGAGCAGAGGAGGTAGACAAAGAATGAAAGAGGGAAAGCGGTGGGGGAGGGTGAGAGACAGAGCATGAAAGAGGAGGGGGAGGGGGAAGGGGGTACAAACCGGTAGACGAGTAAAAGCCGCGTCCAAGGTCCGGTAAGCTGTGCTCCCATGGGAAGTGGTATCATTCCCACATCTCCGCTGCGTGAGGCTCCCTTTACGCAGTTGACTCTCTCAGAGGGGTCTCTGAGACTCCAAGGCCTACCTACTGGATCCTTCCCCAACAAGGGGAGAGGGAGTGCTTTGGTAAGGGGCGCCATACCATACCTCAACTGTGCGTGGCTCCCTTGACACTGTGGACTCTCTCAGAGGGGGTCCCTGAGACTCCAGAGTATGAATATTGGATCTTTCCCCAACAAGAGGAGAAGGAGTGCTTAGTCAAAGGGCAACAAGGGACAGGGGGCTAGGAGGCGGGTCGGAACTGGCAGGTCAACAGAGGGGGAACAGATGATAACACATTCAATACCAGGGTAAATTAGCGATCTAGAAAAAGACAGGATCCGCGAAAGGCAAGGGTCAGGGAAGACAGAGGGAGGGAGACAGCGAGTTGAAGAGTCCCACAAAGAAGAGAAACAGATAGCAGAAAAGGAAATGTGTACATTGTAGAGTCACTTAGGAGAGAGATGCAAACGGGAGAGCTCAGAATCACAAAATAGTGATATTAAGTACAAAGAACTACTGCGTATACTAGTGGTTAGAGTTGTAACTATGCAAATAGTAAATTCACTCAGGGAGAGGGAGAGGACGAGGGGGAGGAAGGAATAAGAGACAGAGGTAAAGTCAGCCCAAAGACCGAATGGGTAGGTGACGGCTAGTGAGGTAGTCCGAGGCCAGTCTCCCCTATAGCTCTCAAGGAAGCACCAACGAGGTGGACGAGGGGGAGGGTGGGCAAGACAGGGAGAAAGGGAGAAACTGTGCCCAAGGTCCGGCTGGGCAGGTGATGGTCAGGGGGTGAACCAAGTCCGATCTCCTCATTAGCTGAACAGAGCAGCTCCACCGGGCGTCGGACAAATCCTCGGACTCCGCTGTCAGGAAAGAGGTCATGTGTCCTCAGGGAATGTCAGAGTGGTGCGGGGGGTGGGGGGGGGGAGGGAGGCCATGGTCATAAAGAGATCTAGAAGTCCTCTTGAGGTCAGGCACAGTCCAGGAAGGGTTGAGTAGGTAAAAGTTCAGCAAGGGGGAAGAAGTCACCAATGTCGGCCATGTTGGGGTCAGGCATCCTGGGACCCTTTTCCAAACCGAGAGTGTGCCGAGTACGACAGAGCTTTGTGGGGAGGGGGGACCGCTCACCTCGATCTTCGGCAAACAGGTGCCTCTAGGCTCAGGGCCAACAAACCGGCATGTCCGCTGCGGCCAAGGGATGTTTTTCACGCGCTGCGGACGGGCCACACAGCTCCGGTATTTCAAACGCGGGTCTGTTCCATCCCGGGCGCAATGGTAAGGAACACAGTGCTTTACAGCAGGAGGGGCCCCAATAAGTCGGGGGCACCCTGTATGAATGACGATTGGCCATTTTAGATGATCCATAGATCCTGGGACTCTGTGTCTGCCAAGTGCCTGCAGCCTAGCGCCTGTACAGGGGTCTTTGCCCTCTAGGAGCACTGGATGGACGTGTACGGCCAATTGAAGCTGCTCCCGGACAGCAGCATGTCCTGGATTAGCGTCTCGATGGGAGTCTTACCTACCAGGCGCACAAAGAAGAGCTTCTTGATGACCGAGAAGGACACGGTGCGCAGGGAGGGCAGCCGTAAGAGCAGTTTGCCGAAGCGGCTCGGCTGGTTCGGGTACTGGCTGCGCACGTACTCTTCCAGGGCGCACTGGGACTTTTCCTGCAGGCTCTCGATGTGGGCGGCATCTGACAGGCCGCAGGCGTCTGATGTGAAGAGCACGATGGCCTTGAGGCAGCTGTACTCGGCCGAGTCGACGTGCAGCGCCTTGAGCTTCTCCACCTGCTCCTGGAAGATGCGGTCCATGAAGGCCACCACGCGGTCTGCGGACATGGGCGAGGCGTGCAGGCCGGCGGCGGCCAGCAGCGGGGCCACGTGCAGCGGCATGGCGCACTGCGCGGCGTTGAGCACAAAGAGCTCGCTCCAGGTCAGCCGCAGCAGCGCCACCTGGTCGGTGATCTGCAGGTCCGGGAAGTTATACCGCCTCTCCTGGGGTACTCGTACTGTAGATGCAAACCAGTCTACGGATTTCTGTAGTGACTGGAAGAAGCTGTCCTCAGCTTTGCCGTAGTGATCCAGGAGCGAGGGCAGGAGCGGCAGGATCAGGGTGAACCCCAGCAGGTCGATCAGCAGCGCCACGAACACCACAGTGGTCACGCGGCCGGAGCCCTCCTCGTCCAGGGGCTTGCCTTCCACAGGCTCCCGGGCTTTCCTCCCCTCCGCCATGCTCCTCTGCATCGTCCTGCACAGCCGTCTCCTGGGTTACAGCGAGTTCCAGTAACAGTAATTAAACTCGGACGTATACATCGGTAGATGCGTGTAGTAGGAGTTACCACACGAGACAATTGCAGCAGTTGGTCAAAGCAGGTCGTACACAGCCTCATATAGCAATCCTAACTCCTGGTCGGATTGGGGGAGCACCAAATAACAATCTTCCAGCATCTTAGTCAGAATGCTTGTCTGCATGTGTCTGTGGTCACATCATACATGTTTCACATGCCTCACTATAATCACCAAGACTAGAGACAGTTAACTTGTGGACACCTCACCGTTATATTTTTTCCTGCTGTCAGGGTCAAAGTGATCTGCCACAGGAGTAGCTCCGAAATGACGAATGACTAGACTATCTTCTGTTCACGTCACAATGTTATTATTTCCTTGGACTTGTTGTGTTCGATTTTATCCCCCATTCATGAGTGAAACACTGTGCATCAAGAGAATGTAAGTATCTTTAAAATCCCAGGGTATCACAGCCACTCCATTGACAGACATTTAAAAAAAATATCAATCTGCATTTTGAAGTCTATCTAGAATCTGTCTTTACAAAATGCCACATAACTTCCTTTTCTTATACTACTTGGGGATTTATATGGCACTACTTCCACTACAGTTTCTCGGTTGGGAATTTCCACCATTTTGGCTGATAGTAGCCTAGTGATGGATTGAACCAAAAGGAAGGTGCTCCCAGAGGTGATTAGTTCATGTACTCCACAGCCTTCTGCTATTGTCTGTGAAAAGACATCTTCTTTGTAGTAGGGGTAAGTTTATTGGTACAGATCATAAGGCAATCGGCCAACTTGCCAACGGAGCAGCAACAGGCAACTCCTAGAATATCCCCATCATAACCATCTATCTATAGAATACCCTCATTATATGCCCTCATTATAGAATGGAACTTAGCACCTCCCAGCTCATCAGCACAACCCTACATATATCCCTTCCTTAACATTAACAAAAAAAAGAAGAAGATGAAAATAAAATAAAAAAAGACATAATGGAAGGTAACACTACATACACATTAATCCAGCATGGATGGCAAGGAATACAATTCAAAAATGTTATGACATCATCAGATAATCTTTGTGCCAAACTGAAACTGAACTAACCTACTCCTGTTTCACCTGTTATCCTTCATTAAATTACATTGTCTGTACCGTCAGAGAAATGACAGTAAGCAGCTTCACAACTGCTAACAATTTTAAAGAAATCATTAAAGTACCTTTTAAAAATACTATCAAATAGTAGACATACTTCAAATGGAGTTACTGTGTTCTAGCTGTTCTTTTATAAGCAACAAAACTCACCAAGAATTTATCCAAAGAGATATTGCCTGAAGCTAGAATCCTAACCACTGCCTATCCATTAGCATTAAATGTGCTTTAGTCTTCAGATTTGCATGTAAATGGGGCTGAAGGTGAATGATGCAATATGCAAATGAGTTTTGATCCTTGTATGAGACAAACAAAAAGTTACAAACAATGTTGCTTTTTGTGCAATTTTGCAACCTGTTTTTACATTTGCAGTGTCACTAGTGCTTTGAACAAGATTAATTAAAATCTGACATACAGGTGTACATCTATTCACATTAGCACCTTCCGTCATAACCAGGTGCAAAACAAGAAACCATAAATTTTAAAACACATACCAAAGCACCATAAGAGTTAAATATCATATATATATATATATTCACTGAAAAAACCATAGCTTTTAGGGACAGTTATAGTTAGTTGGACATTTCACTCGTACAAAACCCGTGAAATTCCCCCGTTATAGTTAGTTCAGCTAACTATAACTCGCGCCCCCGCAATGCACTGCTGATGACGTCACATATTACATCACTCATGACATGGTCAGTGACATCACTGATGACATCACTGATGACATCTCAAATGACATCACTGATGACATCATGCAGTGACTGTGTGTTTCTATAAAGTTTAAATATGTTTAATATATATGCCAAGGTGTATTGAAGAATGAGTGGGTGTATAAGTGTCTGGATGGATGATTTAGTAGGTGCGTGACTGACTCTATAAGTGAGTGATTAAACGTATCTTACTAAATGCATGGGTTAGTGACTAAACTGTGTGAATGTCTTTATCCGTCTGTCTGTTGCTGTGTAAGTGGCTGCATGGGTTTGTAAATAGCTACATGAGTGTCTATATGAGTTATTGATTGGTTGTCTGAGTATCTGTATGGGTGTCTGAGTGTTTGTGTGGGTGGGGTGTGTGTGACTGCGCATAGATGTATGAGTGGGTGATTCACTGGGTGCATGGTTTCAAGAGTGCATCTGTGATGGACTGTATGGGTGGGTTAGTGTGTGTATGGGTGTGTTAGTGAGTGAATGTATATCTCTGTGGTACATGTGTGAGTAACTACATATGTGAAAGGCAGTATATATGTGTGTTGGAGTATATAAATGGGTATAAGTGAGTGTGTGATTGTGAGAGTGGCTGTATGGATGAGTGTGTATTTGTATCAGTGATTGTATAAGAGCGTAAGAATGTGCTAGTATTTGTATGAGTAAGTGAGCTGGTGTGTGTATAACTGTATAGGTGAGTAAATGGCAGTGTGATTAATTATTTGCATGACTGACTAGGTGTGTGAGCACCTCTATGGATGAGTGGCGGTGTGTGAGTGTCTATGTAGGTGTATGAGTGCATATGATAGTCCTGTACTGAGTGACCATAAGTATGAGTGACTTTACAGGTGAGTGAGTGGATGTGTGTGTAGACCTAAGAATCAATGAGTGTGTATGTAGTTATTGGTGTTGGAGTGTCTATGGTTTTGAGAATGGCAGTCTGTAATTTACAGTGGGTGTATCAAAAGTTATATTAGGGTGTGAGAAGATGCATCAAATTATCACATGGATGATGTCATCAGTGATGTCATCAGTGATGTCATTTGAGATGTCATCAGTGATGTCATCAGTGATGTCACTGACCATGTCATGAGTGATGTAATATGTGACGTCATCAGCAGTGCATTGCGGGGCGCAAGTTATAGTTAGCTGAACTAACTATAACGGGGGAATTTCACGGGTTTTGTACGAGTGAAATGTCCAAATAACTATAACTGTCCCTAAAACCTATGGTTTTTTCAGTGAATTTCAAAGGTTTTTAAATGCTAATTTCTAACTATAACGTGTTTGAAACCTATGGTTTTTTCAGTGAATTTCAAAGGTTTTTTAAATGCTAATTTCTAACTATAACGTGCCTGAAACCTATGGTTTTTTAAGTAAATTTCAAAGGTTTTTTAAATGCTAGTTTCTAACTATGCCTACAGAGGTAGGACCTGAAGAAAGGAGAAAAAACGCACAGAAAGAAGCAAAAGAAATGCAGAAAGAAGCAACAGAAGTCCACAAAGACGAAGAAAAGCGCAGGAAGAAGCAAGACATGTGCAGAAAGAACCAACAGAGGAGCAGAAAGAGGCCTTGTTCCAAAATCACCCTGTGCCCACAACTTTTTCCGACGTGTACTGGTGGTAACTGACTCTGACTAACCAGAGCCAGTGCTATGCTAAAACACACTTAGAATACAATGAAAACACCTACATACACTAGGGAACACTATGCGTTGGGGTACCCCTGTGATTAGCATGACCTCCTCTGTAAGTCCCTAGTACATAATAGGGCAGGGGATTAAAACTACCTCTTAAAATGCGCTACAGGGCGCGTTTGCACAGTGGTGAAGGGAGGGGGGCCTGAGGTGAGATGTGTGCAAACGCGCCCCGTGGCACGTTTTAAGTTGCAGGATTAAGTCCCCTTGAATCCTGAGTGTCCCTGGGGCCCAACTAGCCCCCAGGTACCTACAGTTAGGACCACAGAGCTGAGTTGCAGAGAGGCGTTCCGAGGCCACGCACCTTTTTCACCTCTCTGCAACGCAACTCTGTTGTGCTTACTGAAGGTACCTGGTGGGCTAGTTGGAATCCAGGGACCCTCAGGATTGAAGGGGACTTAATCCCCCAAATTAAAACACGCCATGGGGCCTGTTTGCACACATGTCACCTCAAGCCCCGCCCCCTCCCTTCACCACTGTGCAAACGCGCCCCGTGGTGCGTTTTAAGTTGAGGGATTAAGTCCCCTTGAATCATGAGGGTCCCTGGGGTCCAACTAGCCCACCCTGTACCTCCAGTATGCGCCAGGGAGCTGCGTTGCAGAGAGGTGTTCAGAGGCCATGCCCCTTTTTACACCTCTCTGCAACGCAGCTCTGTGGCGCTTTCTGGACGTTCCTGGTGGGCTAGTTGGCCCCCAGGGACCCTCAGTATTGAAGGGGATTTAATTCCCCATCTTAAAACGCGCCACGGGGCCTGTTTGCACACATGTCAACTGAAGCCCGGCCCCCTCCCTTCACCACTGTGCAAACACGCCCCGTGGCGCGTTTTAAGTTGGGGGATTAAGTCCCCTTGAATCCTGAGGGTCCCTGGGGGCCAACTAGCCCACCAGCTACCTCCATTAAGCACCACAGAGCTGTGTTGCAGAGAGGTGTAAAAAGGGGCGTGGCCTCTGAACACCTCTCAGCAACGCAGCTCCCTGGCGCATACTGGAGGTTCCTGGTGGGCTAGTTGGCCCCAGGGACCCCAGTATTCAAGGGGAATTACTTCCCTTCTTACAACGCGCCAGGGGGCGCGTTTGCAGACTGCTGCAGGGAGGGGGCGGGCCTCCGGCACGATGCCGGTCTTTTTTTTGTTTTCTTTCTTTTCTTTTTTTTGTATGGGAGGGGGGCTGCGTGGCCCCCCTTCCCTCGGCCACTTTTGGCCCCAGGGACCCCACCCCCCGGGGCCTGAGGATTTTTTTTTTTTGTAAAAAAAAAAAAACGGGAAGGAGGCCGCGTGGCCCCCTTCCCTGGGCCTCTATTGGCCCCGGGGACCCCATCCCCGGGGCATGCCCTCTTTTTTTATTATAAAAATATTTGGAGGGGGCTGTGTGGCCCCCTCCTCAGGCCATTTAAGGCACCGGAGACCCCATCCCCCGGGGCCGGCCTTGCCCTTTAAAAAAATTGGGGGGAGGGGGCTGCGTGGCCCCCTCCCAGGCCACTAATGGCCACGGGGACCCCATCCCCGGGGCCTGGCCACTCGTTGGGGACCGTGGGGGTCCCTGATCCCCGCACGGTCCCGCCGGCTCCCCGCGTCCTGCGGGAGCCGGCATTGCTTTCCATAAGGGGAGCTGCTGACATGCAGCTCCCCTTATGGAAAAGCAATCTGCTTGCTTCATTGAAGCGAGAGCAGGTTTCCCTGCTCTCGCTTCAATGAAGCAAAGCAAGTTTGCAATGACAGGACAGGAGCCGCGAGGCTCCCGCCCTGCCATTGCAAACAGCAGTGTCCCGGGGGTAGACACCCCGGGACACTGCAGGAGCCGGCCCTGGGGGGTGGCGGTCCCCAGGGCCATCAATGGCTCCAGGAGGGGGGCCGCGCGGCCCCCCCTCCCATCCTGTGCACAGCCCCGGGGAGGTGGTGGTCCCTGGGGCTCGGGGGTCCGAAACGGACCCCCACATTTTATTATTTAGTGCCCTGGGGAGGTGGCGGTCCCCGGGGCGTGTGGGGGGGCTCGAGCCCCCCACACAGGTAATTTAAAAATAAAAAAAAGAAGCCCCGGGGGGTGGCAGTCCCCGGGGCTGCGGGGGGGCCGTGTGCCCCCCGCCACCATTATTTTTATAAAGCCCTGGGGGGTGGCGGTCCCCGGGGCTTGGGGGGCCTTAGAGGCTCCCCATGTTATTATTTAATAAACCCCCGCATTTTTTTTGTATGGGAGGGGGGCTGCGTGGCCCCCCTTCCCTCGGCCACTTTTGGCCCCAGGGACCCCACCCCCGGGGCCTGAGGATTTTTTTTTTGTTAAAAAAAAAAAAAAAAAACGGGAAGGGGGCCGCATGGCCCCCCTTCCCTGGGCCTCTATTGGCCCCGGGGACCCCATCCCCCGGGGCATGCCCTCTTTTTTTTAATTATAAAAATATTTGGAGGGGGGCTGTGTGGCCCCCTTCCTCAGGCCATTTAAGGCACCGGGGACCCCATCCCCCGGGGCCGGCCTTGCCCTTTTTAAAAACAAAATTGGGTGGGGGGAAGGGGGCTGCGTGGCCCCCCTCCCGGGCCACTAATGGCCACGGGGACCCCATCCCCCGGGGCCTGGCCACTCGTTGGGGACCGTGGGGGGGTCCCCGATCCCCGCACAGTCCCGCCGGCTCCCGCGTCCTGCGGGAGCCGGCATTGCTTTTCCATAAGGGGAGCTGCTGACATGCAGCTCCCCTTATGGAAAAGCAATCTGCTTGCTTCATTGAAGCGAGAGCAGGTTTCCCTGCTCTCGCTTCAATGAAGCAAAGCAAGTTTGCAATGACAGGGCAGGAGCCGCGAGGCTCCCGCCCTGCCATTGCAAACAGCAGTGTCCCGGGGTAGACACCCGGGACACTGCAGGAGCCGGCCCTGGGGGTGGCGGTCCCCAGGGCCATCAACGGCTCCAGGAGGGGGCCGCGCGGCCCCCTCCCATCCTGTGCACAGCCCCGGGGAGGTGGTGGTCCCCGGGGCTTGGGGGTCCGAAACGGACCCCCACATTTTATTATTTAGTGCCCTGGGGAGGTGGCGGTCCCCGGGGCGTGTGGGGGGGCTCAAGCCCCCCCACACAGGTAATTTAAAAAAAAAAAAAAGAAGCCCCGGGGGGTGGCGGTCCCCGGGGCTGCGGGGGGCCGTGTGCCCCCGCCACCATTATTTTTATAAAGCCCCGGGGGTGGCGGTCCCGGGACTTGGGGGCCTTAGAGGCCCCCCATGTTATTATTTAATAAACCCCCGCATGACCCGGGACTTGGCCCACCCGGGGCCAATTAACCACGAAGCGCGGGAGCCCGCGCTTCGCTTTTTTTTATCGGCAGGTTCCGCGCACCCAGGAACAAGATGGCTGCCAACACTTCCTGGTTTGGAGTGTTGACAGCCAATTAGCATACAGCTCGTGATCGGGAGGGTACGCGGACCCTACGCGGCCATAGATATATATGTGATTTTATTTTTGATTTATTTTCTCAGGAACTACTGAACGGATTTACACCATTTAAGCAAAAGGCACGACTCTGAACCAAGGGCTACCTTTTTGGCAAATTTGGTGTAATTCCGTTCAGCAGTTCGGGCTATAGCTGCGATGAAAGGTTGCTATGGAAAATTGCATGGGGAAAACACGTTTTGGGACCCCCCTTTTTTCTCGGCCCCCGCTTGCCGAATCACCCCAAAACTTCCAGGATAGGAGCGGACCGGAGCGGGCCACAAAGTTTGAAAATTTCGCGAAGATTCGTCAACCGGCACCAAAGTTATTTCAAATAGAATGCTGCGGATTTCCTATGGAAAATAGGTCCTAACTATAACTATCTACTGGCGACCGCCAGTAGATTATATATATATATATATATATATACAGTCCAATACTCACTCAGAGTCCGAATGAGACCGACACATGCCAAGGATTTGAAACAACTGGATTTATTTCAGCAATTCATTGCAGCGCGTGGTATGCATAGTTCATGAAACGCTGTGGCAGACGTGTTTCAGCCACTTAGGCTTTCACCAGTGCCTGGTTTCAAAGCCGGTTCTTGCACCTGGAGCTGATTTAAGTCTTGTGGTGGTGTTATAGCCACTCCCCTTAATTAGATGTTTTCAGCTCCTCCTCTGCTTTGCTGTGATGTTCCTCGCGCTGGCCTTAGACCCGCTGCATGCTGGTAAACGGAGTCCGATGTGGTGACCCGTTCAGTGAGGGGTTCAACCAAACACCTAGTGGCGTCCCAAATGCTGTTGGCAACCTGACTTCACTCACCGCCAGCCACGAATCCTAGAAGAACAGGTGTTACAGTAGAGACCAGTTGGTTCCCCTGTAGTAAAAGCTACAGCCTCTCTCCCCGTGCAGTAAGTGAAACACTGTGGTAATGCATCCGCTTGGGGGGGTAACGCGTTGTATTTTTGTACAACAGTCCAAAGTTGCTGGCTTCACGCGTCACACCAGACCGAGAGGGGTGTTGGAGACCAGTGCCTGCTTACTGGCCCAAACATACAGTCCAATACTCACTCAGAGTCCGAATGAGACCGACACATGCCAAGGATTTGAAACAACTGCATTTATTTCAGCAATTCATTGCAGCGCATGGTATGCATAGTTCATGAAACGCTGTGGCAGACGCGTTTCAGCCGCTTAGGCTTTCATCAGTGCCTGGTTTCAAAGCCGGTTCTTGCACCTGGAGCTGATTTAAGTCTTGTGGTGGTGTTATAGCCACTCCCCTTAATTAGATGTTTTCAGCTCCTCCTCTGCTTCGCTGTGATGTGATATATATATATATATATTACCTACTGGCGGTCGCCAGTAGGTAGTTATAGTTAGGACCTAGTTTCCATAGGAAACTCGTTTTTTGTTTTCTCAATATCTTTGGCGCCGGTTGACGAATCTTCGTGAAATTTTCAAAACTTGTAGCCCACTCCGGTCAGCTCCTGTCTTGAAAGTTGGGGGCCGAGAAAAAAGGGGGGTCCCAAAATGTGTTTTCCCCATGTTAATTTCCATTGGAAACTTTAGACACGGCTGCAGCCCGAACTGCTGAACGGAATTACACCAAATTTGGCAAAAAGGTAGCCCTTGTTTCAGAAAGAGACCTTTTTGTTAAATGGTGTAAATCCGTTCAGTAGTTCCTGAGAAATTTAAATAAAAGAGGTCAAAAAATGCATTTCCCATAGGAAACTTTAGACACGGCTACAGCTCGAACTGCTGAACGGAATAACACCAAATTTGGCAAAAAGGTAGTGCTTGGTTCAGAAAGCGCCCTTTTTTTTAAATGGTGTAAATCCGTTCAGAAGTTGCTGAGAAAATCAAAAAATAAAAGTTTCGATATATAGAGGCACAGAGGATTCACGCACCCTCCCGACCACGAGCTTTATTCTAATTGGCTGTTAACACTCCAAACCAGGAAGTGTTGGCAGCCATCTTGTGCCTCGGTAACCGAGGCACAAGAAAACAGAAAAACAAACGTGTAAAAACAAGAAAAGGGGGCAGGGTAGAAACACCCTGACCCCCTAGGCCTGCTCAGGGAGTCCCACAAGGACCCCCAGGGCCAAAAAAAAGCATTAAAAAAAAAAAAAAAATCGGCGAAATTCGCGCACCCAGCGCGAATTTCATTATTATTTAGCCCCCGGGTGGGCCAAGTCCCGGGGGCATGATCAAATGTAATTGCGGGGGCCCAGGGGGACCCCTGCAGCCCCGGGGACCGCCACCCCCCGGGGATTTTCTTAAATATTTGCAGGGGGCACACTACCCCCCGCAGCCCCGGGGACCGCCACCCCCCGGGGCTTGTTTTTTTAATGTTTGGGGGGGCCTCCAAGGCCCCCCCAAGCCCCGGGGACCGCCACCCCCGGGGATTTTATCAAATATTTGCGGGGGGCACAAGGCCCCCCCGCAGCCCCAGGGACCGCCACCCCCCAGGGCTTGTTTTTTTTTTTAAACAAACCTGTGTGGGGGGCTAGAGCCCCCCCACATGCCCCGGGGACCGCCACCTCCCTGGGGCACTAAAATGCAAATTTGGGGGTCCGTTAAGGACTCCCGAGCCCCGGGGACCACCACCTCCCCGGGGCTGTGCAATAGGTGGGAGGGGGGCCGTGTGGCCCCCCTCCTGGAGCCCGTGATGGCCCTGGAGACCGCCACCCCCCAGGGCCGGCTCCTGCAGTGTCCCGGGGTGCCCACCCCCGGGACACTGCTGTTTGCTATGGCAGGGCGGGAGCCGTGCGGCTCCCGTCCTGCCATAGCAAACTGTGGTTTGGATTTTGGAAGAAAGAGCAGGAAACCTGCTCTCTCTTCCAAAATCCAAACCAGATTGCTTTTCCACACGGGGAGCTGCATGTCAGCAGCTCCCCGTGCAGGAGCCGGCATGGAAAAGCAATGCCGGCTCCTGCAGGACGCGGGGAGCCGGCGGGACTGTGGGGGCATTGGGGCTCCCCCCATGGTCCCCAACGAGAGGCCAGGCCCCAGGGGATGGGGTCCCCGGGGCAAGGAGTGGTCCGGGAGGTGGGCCACGTGGCCCCCCTCCCCCATAATAAAAGTAAAAAAAAAAAAAAACACGCAAAGGCCGGCCCCGGGGCCATAAATGGCCTGAGGAGGGGGGCCACGCAGCCCCCCTCCAAATATATATTTTTTTTAAAAACCACTGGCCATGCCCCGGGGGATGGGGTCCCCGGGGCCGAATATGGCCTCGGGAGGGGGGCCACGCAGCCCCTTTCCATTTTTGAAAAAAAATTAAAAATAGGGTCAGGCCCTGGGGGATGGGGTCCATAGGGCCCATAAAATAGGAAATGAAGGGGGGCCACACAGCTCCTCTTCTTAAAAATAATTTTTTTTTAAAAAGACCGGCATTGCCGAGGCCCCGCCCCCTCCCAGCAACACTCTGCAAACGCGCCCTGTGGCGCGTTTTAAGTTGGGGAATTAATTCCCCTTCAATACTGGGGGTCCCTGGGGGCCAACTAGCCCACCAGGTACCTCCAGTAAGCGCACAGGGCTGCGTTGCAGAGAGGTGGTCCAAGCCACGCCCCTTTTTACACCTCTCTGCAACGCAGCTCTGTGGCACTTACTGGAGGTACCTGGTGGGCTAGTTGGACCCCAGGGACCCTCAGGATTCAAGGGGACTTTATCCCCCAACTTAAAACGCACCACGGGGCGCGTTTGCATAGTGGTGAAGGGAGGGGGCGGGGCCTGAGGTGACATGTGTGCAAACACGCCCTGTGGCGCGTTTTAAGTTGGGGAATTAATTCCCCTTCAATCCTGAGGGCCCCTGGGGGCCAACTAGCCCACCAGGTACCTCCAGTAAGCGCAACAGGCCTGCGTTGCAGAGAGGTGGTCCAGGCCACGCCCCTTTTTACTCCTCTCTGCAACGCAGCTCTGTGGCGCTTACTGGAGGTACCTGGTGGGCTAGTTGGACCCCAGGGACCCTCAGGATTCAAGGGGACTTAATCCCCCAACTTACAATGTGCCAGGGGGCGCATTTGCAGAGTGGTGGAGAAAGGGGGCATGGCCTTTGTCCACCTCTCACCAATCCACTGCGTGGGGCTTACTGGAGGTAAAAGGTAGGCTAGTTGGCCCCTAAAGGACCCCCAGCAGTGAAGGGGACTTCAATCCCCATCCAAGAGCGTGCCAGGGAGCGCGTTTGTAGAGTGGTGGGCAAAGTGGGCGTGGCCTGGTACGAGTACTTACCAGTGCTGCTGTGTGGGACTGACTGGAGGTAATAGTTTGGGAAGTTGGCCCCCAAGGATGTCCTAGGGGGCCAACTACCCCTCTTGTTACCTCCAGTAAGTCCCACATAGTGGGATTGCTAAAACGTCTTCGGAGGCCATGGCTCCCTTTCTCTATCACTCTGCAAACGTGCCTCGTGGCAGACTACGGGATGGGGGATGAAGTCCAATTTAGTCCTGAGGGAGTTTGGGGCCCAAGAATCCCTCCTGGTACCTCCTGTAAGTCCTACGCAGCGGAATTCCTGAGCGTTGGTTGGACGCCCAGCACCCTTTCTCCACCACTCTGCAAACGCGACTACTAGTTAAAGTAGCATATTTCTGCACCTCTGACTTAGAGGTAGTTTTATTCCCCCTGCCCTATTATGTACTAGGGCCTTACAGAGGAGGTCATGCTAATCACAGGGGTACCCCAACGCATAGTGTTCCCTAGTGTATGTAGGTGTTTTCACTGTATTCTAAGTGTCTTTTAGCATAGCACTGGCTCTAGGCCTGGTTAGTCAGAGTCAGTTACCACCAGTACCCGTCTGAAAAAGTTGTGGGCACAGGATGATTGTGCAACAAGGCCTCTTTCTGCTCCTCTGTTGGTTCTTTCTGCACATGTCTTGCTTCTTCCTGCACTTTTCTTCGTCTTTGTGGACTTCTGTTGCTTCTTTCTGCATTTCTTTTGCTTCTTTCTGTGCGTTTTTTCTTCTTTCTTCACATGTCCTACCTCTGTAGGCATAGTTAGAAACTAGCATTTAAAAAACCTTTGAAATTCACTTAAAAAACCATAGGTTTCAGGCACGTTATAGTTAGAAATTAGCATTTAAAAAACCTTTGAAATTCACTGAAAAAACCATAGGTTTCAGGCACGTTATAGTTAGAAATTAGCATTTAAAAAACCTTAGAAATTCACTGAAAAAACCATAGGTTTTAGGGAAAGTTATAGTTAGTTGGACATTTCACTCGTACAAAACCAGAGAAATTCCCCCGTTATAGTTAGTTCAGCTAACTATAACTCGCGCCCCAATGCACTGCTGATGACGTCACATATTACATCACTCATGACATGGTCAGTGACATCACTGATGACATCACTGATGACATCTCAAATGACATCACTGATGACATCACTGATGACATCATCCAGTGACTGTGTGTTTCTGTAAAGTTTAAATATGTTTAATATATATAGGGAAAGGCGTATTGAAGAATGAGTGGGTGTATAAGTGTCTGAATGGATGATTTAGTAGGTGCGTGACTGACTCTATAAGTGAGTAATTAAACGTATCTTACTGAATGCATGGGTTAGTGACTAAACTGTGTGAATGTTTGTATCCGTCTGTCTGTTGGTGTGTAAGCAGCTGCATGGGTTTGTGAATAGCTACATGAGTGTCTACATGGGTTATTGATTGGTTGTCTGAGTATCTGTATGGGTGCCTGAGTGTTTGTGTGGGTGGGGTGTGTGTGACTCTGTGCATAGATGTGTGAGTGGGTGATTCACTGGGTGCATGGTTTCAAGAGTGCATCTGTGATGGACTGTATGGGTGGGTGAGTGTGTGTATGGGTGTGTTAGTGAGTGAATGTATATCTCAGTGGTACATGTGTGAGTAACTACATATGTGAAAGGCAGTATATATGTGTGTTGGAGTATATACATGGCTATAAGTGAGAGTGTATGATTGTGTGAGTGGCTGTATGGATGAGTGTGTACGTGTATCAGTGATTGTATAAGAGCTTAAGAATGTGCTAGTATTTGTATGAGTAAGTGAGCTGGTGTGTGTATAACTGTATAGGTGAGTAAATGGCAGTGTGATTAATTATTTGCATGATTGACTAGGTGTGTGAGTACCTCTATGGATGAGTTGCGGTGTGTCAGTGTCTATATAGGTGTATGAGTGCATATGATAGTCCTGTACTGAGTGACCGTAAGTATGAGTGACTGTACGGGTGAGTGAGTGGATGTGTGTGTAGACCTAAGAATCAGTGAGTGTGTATGTTGTTATTGGTGTTGGAGTGTCTATGGTTTTGAGAATGGCAGTCTGTAATTTAGAGTGGGTGTATCAAAAGTTATATTAGGGTGTGAGAAGATGCATGAAATTATCACATGGATGATGTCATCAGTGATGTCATTTGAGATGTCATCAGTGATGTCATCAGTGATGTCACTGACCATGTCATGAGTGATGTAATATGTGACGTCATCAGCAGTGCATTGCGGGGGCGCGAATTATAGTTACCTGAACTAACTATAACGGGGGAATTTCTCTGGTTTTGTACGAGTGAAATGCCCAACTAACTATAACTTTCCCTAAAACCTATGGTTTTTTCAGTGAATTTCTAAGGTTTTTTAAATGCTAATTTCTAACTATAACGTGCCTGAAACCAATGGTTTTTTCAGTGAATATATATATATATATATATATATATATATATATATATATATATATATGTGTGCAAAAACGAAACAGAGAACTCTGTGTAGTTCTCAAGTTTAGGTGGCAAGCAGCTCCTGTATAGAGCACCCTCAACACTAGCGACACTCTAAATTTGCTCACCTTAAATGTCAGCTTTTCTATCAAAGTCTTTAAGCATAGGATTAGCACAGTGCCATCCATGCCGAGATAGAAAAGAACAAAGTCTTTTACCATTTCTACAGCAAAGTCTTTAAGCCTAGGATTAGCGCAGTGCTATCCATGCCGAGCTGTGAAATGGGCAAAGCCTTTTACCACTCCAGGCACAGTACCACAGCCTTGATATATATACATCCACAATGCTTTCCACAAAAATGCCCATGAAGAAACGGACCTGCTCTCTGAGTGCATGTCTGTTTCCTTACATTCAGGGAAGAGCTGAGTTTTTCGCCAAGGCCTATGATTGGTCTCCAGAAGTCTGTAGCACTAGATGTATTTCTTCTCAGAGAACTGAAGGCATAATTAAATCCTCACTAAGATCTCAGGCCAGCTGAAGTGTAATGAAGGATTACTTGATGGTGCTTTTTGCAAAGGTTCCCGGGAGACTTATACACTGTGGACACCAAATCAACGAACACACAATCAAATGATAAAGTGCATTTACTCTGCTCCTATGTTAGGAAAATTAAAGCCAACAGAGCACCATGCACAAGTTGTAAGTGATGTCACAGGGGCAAAGAGACATAAGCTTAATAAGGACAAAATAACGCAACTCAAAAGAATATTTCTCAAGTGCGTTTTCAAACAAAAATCCATCCATGAACTATATCTCTTACAATCACTGAACATTTAATTTTCGTCTAAAGATCCAGAGAAACGGAAGCCACTATATTTGTTTCTAATTTATTTACTGCAATAGTGATATAGATATTATACAAACATACTGCAAATCTTCATATATACACCATATATTAAATAGATATTGAATTGATAAATGTATACTGCAGTTTTGCTCCAGAGTCTACTAGTAACCCTCACTCTTTGTAGCATCATGCAAGCCTGCTGTATCCTGGATGCGTGCAGCACCATTACATATCTGGATATGTAATGTAACCAGATCTCTGTACTGGGGTGAATGTATGACATTGTTCTGCATTCTGTCCATCAATTGTTCTTTTTGCATTTGTCACCCCGAGTGGGACGGGTATGCCCAGACGTGGGTCCCGTGCTCTCCATGCCACTGGAGTCAAGCTATCCTGGCTGATGAGGGCTGACAGCCCGAAACCGGTCCTAGGATGCTTGTTTCCAGTCCAGGGAGGACCTGGCCTGGCAGTTCGGGCTGGACTGTTCCCATTGGGCGCAGGGTCAAGACTGATTTGCATATGGCTGAGTCCAAACTGGAATGGCATGGTGAGCAAAAAAACGATGGATTTAGGCCCAGATCTCTGTACTGGGGTGAATGTATGACATTGTTCTGCATTCTGTCCATCAATTGTTCTTTTTGCACAAATATAAAATAAAGCAGCATATTGTAACCTCTGTATCTACACTGTCAAAAGAACTTTCAGCGCTTTGAAGCCTGCCTCAGCTCTACGCAAATAATGAATTACCCTATGTAAGTAGGGACTACAAAGAGACATCATTTTAAAGTCAAAGCTGAAGCAGTTTAATTAAATACTGTATTCAAAGCCCAATAGAGGGTGGGTTTCGGGACCCTAAATAGTGCACAGTATTGTATGTCCCAGCATGTTCTATCAGATCATGCCACAGGTAAATTTTTCATTGTATAATGTAGACTCCGGAAAATGTGGACTGGGCCGAACTGGGAACTGAAGGCAGCCCTGGAAACTTTCTCGGACCAGTCCTGGGGTGAGGGTGTTGGGATGGCTGCCCGGCCCCTGAGGAAGCACTGCCTGCCCCGGGAGGCTGGAAACGCTTTTTGTTACTGGGGGCCGATTATGCAACACTGCTGCAAAACCGGCCCCCACCTCTTCAAAATCGGCCGCCGCCCTTCCAGCCTCCTGGGAAAACGCCTGATGCCCGCTACGGCCAGTCCGGCCCTGGATGTGGAGTATGTACTCCAGGGCTAGATCACGAGTCTGTCCTTTTCAACTTTCAGCTGATGAAGAGGAGGGACAATGGTACAATCACTCAGCCACTGGTTAGAGTGTAAAGGCGAATATAGGGTGCATTCTTGGGCGTTTGACGTGTACACATTATTATCGCGAGGGTATGATTAATATTGCACATTCATAATGTATCAGTTACTTGCAAGAACATCAGAGCATGGATGTCTGGCAGTGAGAGTAAATGGATACTTCTGGTGAAGGAGATGGAATAATTCACGCCGGTGCAGGCAGGCTGAGAATTACTAGCTGCTTCACCTCAAGCTTCCTCCTCTGGCACCTGGAATGGTGGAGGATCTGTATAGACATGGCCTTTAGCTTGGGGCTCCCCAGGATCAGGATGACTGACTGCACAGGGGAGTACAGGTAAATCACAGCCAGACACACAACCATCCAGGGACTGGCGGGTGGGAACATGTCCAGGAACATAAAGACCTCAGACACGTAGAACAAAATGTAGATCAACAGCAGCGATGTCACTGTCCTGGCCGCCCTTAGGCCTGCCTCACCGCGAGGAGCGCCAGAGGAAGAGCCCCGTGCCATATTCTTTGCATGGCTACAGAGCGATCTTATGATGAGAACGTTTGAGATACAGACAAGAATTAATGGCAGTGTGCAGCCAAGCAGATTACTGAACAGCAGGAAGTAGGGGTTTAATCTGGGTATCACACCTTCCAGAGTAATGTTCACTGTGACACTGTATGTCATATTTTCAGAGACTCCTTTGTCCACGCACCAGGCTGCTGGGAGACTGATGGTTAGCGAAGTGAATGTTGACCCCAGAAGCAACCAATGAACCAGTTTGGCAATGTTCTGCTTCAGCTTAACGAGGAAAGGCCGGGTGAAGATGAGGATCTGGATGCAGTAAAAGACACAGAGGCAGACGGTGAACCAGAAGCTGGAGACGATGGTGAAGAGGATGAGGACATTGATCACTGCGTAGACCTCAAACGAGAAGTAGACCTCGTCCCACAAGAAAGCACAGAAGTCGTTGACAGCCATGGTGAGCTGGAAGCAGATGTTGGATAGACCTAGGGTTGTAATGATGAGGTCACCAGGCTGAATGTAGAGGGAATGAAAGCTCACCATGAAGTTCACAACCAAAATGAATGCATTGGTGATGATCCCCGTGACAGTGCCAATCCCAAAGATGGCTAGTGACACAACAGCAAATGCAGACAGCATCCTGCTCCTTTACAAGGTAAGATTGTCTGACCTGTCTTAGCAATACTGCACCAAGCCTCTAGGGCAGAAAGGATAATGGATGAGAAGGTACTCATGAAGGAACATCTAAACTTGGGTCAGTAGACTTCTTCCAAGCACCATATCAGAAGTGGGACCTGAATCTGAGAGAGAGGAAAACACAGTTACAGCTTCTCTTGTCCAACACACCCACCATCTATCACTTTATTATTATTGAATACATTGCACAATAAATAAACCAATCCTCTCTTATCAAGCACCTTCTGCTAGAGGTAGCCAATACCAAAAGTAATAGATCTGGCATATGTTAAACAGAGGTTTTTGTTTGTCTAGTGCTAGATACTGATGCATAGTATGTAGATAAAGAAATGGTACAGAGGATGGATGCACTGATTTGCTCTCTGTCATGAATGGGAGGCTGATCTCCGTACAGTGTACCCGGGAAGGGAAAACAGTTGAATGTTGAATCACCGATTAGTGTCTATCAGCTCTTTAATGTAACATTGGATGAGGAATAAAGTAGAGAGAATCTAAATAAAAGCGGTAACAAGAAGCAATGCAACACCCAGGCAGAGCAGCTCAGCTTCTTTACAGAACTTTGGCCCATCTAGCAAAACTGTGCGAACAACAAGTAAAAATGGCTATTTTGAGCTTGTGTCCTGTGAAGTCTTCAGCATGAATCAAGCACATGCAGACTATGTTTATGAAACCACTGTACTTTCTCAGTTCATGCTCCCTCAGACCACCTTATCTAATTTCACTAAGAGGTCGCAGCTTAGGAAAGCTCACTGCTTCTCAGCATTTAAACTCGGGAATTGTGCGAAACAGATTATTACCATTCTGTTAACCACTTCATTGACCTGACTCACGATTCCATCAAATAATTCTAGGAAAATAACTAACCAGTATTGTCTCCACAGAAGGTGTTCGGCAGGGGTGCATTTTAGCTCCATTTCTCTTTTTATTGTACACCTATGGCCTAGAGGCATTTCTAATAGAGAAGGAACTTGATTTTCCCAGAATAGGAGGCAACCCGGTATCATTGTTGTCATATGCGGAGGACACAGTGTTAATGGCCTTGACAGCCAAGAGCCTCCAAAAATCACTGAACACTTTTACAGATTTGATGTCAGCATTGGACCTAAAAGTTAATTTTAATAAATCATATATCATGGTATGTGGCCCCAAACCAACTAAAACAAGAAAATTAGCTGTAAGGTGTAAGACCATTGATAAACTGTCCAATTTACATATTTGGGGAACATTTTTAATAATAAAATGAACTGGGATTCCCTTATCACTGCAGGGGTACAACACACTAACCGGGTAGTGAAGGGTTTATTCCGCTTCTCCTGCAAGTTAGGCCACAAGCCGGTCACAGAGTTGATTACCCTGTATAAAGCTAAATGCTTATCTGTCGCATCTTATGGGGCAGGAGTGTGGGGTCATCACAAAATCCGCCATTTACAAGTTTTAGAAAATACATTTATAAAAAGGCTATTGATGACCCCAAAGAGCCCGTCAACACTTTTTTGTCACTCCGAGGTGGGGTTGGATTATCTTGAGGATCGAATTGATATTGCCCCCTCGCTCCTCTGGGCCAAAATCTGGGTGCCTGAGGACTTAATGTTCTCAAGGGAAGTCACTAAGGACTGTACCAATCTTGATAGTGCTTTGGCGATCCCTTGGCTACGATTCGTGAGAGAAAAAGTCCATGAGATTGGTCTGGGGAACTACTACGATAATCCTGCTAGCATCCATACAAATGTGAAAACCATCATAAAAGAGGCACATTACTCTGAGGCAAATATGCGCCGCCAACAATTGGTAGTGCCAGGTAACCCATGCTTGTGCTTGTTCCCTATACAACAGCAATTTTACCTATCTTTTACCACCAATGTACAGACACGATTTTTTATGACTAGACTCCACCCACGTACTTTGCACTTTCTAGTGGCCTTTCCCACACAGTCAGGATGGGTTGATAAACTTATCCCTTGCCTGTGTGACAATTTGGCCGCTCAAAGCACACTGCACACTGCACTTTATGCTGTTCTGCCCTCTTTATAAAGAGCCGAGGGTACAATTTTAGCCCACTTTTGAGGGAAATCCGTCCCTGTACCTACATGGATGGATTTAACTTTTTGCACTCTTTGTCCACTGTTTCTATTTGCACTGCCGTCTCCAACTATGTTAAAGTTGCAATGTCAATAAGAAAACGATATGAGTCACAATAGATAAACAGGCCTTTTATTCTTTTAAACTTTTTATATAAAAATCATTTATATTAATGAACTTTGACGATTGATATTATAGCCTGTTGCTCTGGGTACTAGGCATGTGGGATTATATTTCTTTGGAAATTACAAATAGTTTAAACTCTGTGAAATGTTGGTTTTTATTGATATTTATTTATGTTACCGCACAAACTTGATATGGATTTTATGTATGTCTGTCAAACTTTTATGGTCCATGGAACCGAATAAAGTTACCTTTGACTTGTCTTCAATCAATCAATCAATCAGGGAATTGTAAGCGCGCTACTCACCCATGAGGGTCTCAAGGCGCTGAGGGGGGGTCCGCAGAACTAACAAATACTGTTTCCAGGTGCTTGACAAGTGCTCCTAAAGACAACTCCAACAACATACAATTTGGCCTTGCAGTGCTCTCATTGGATGTCTTCTGGTACCACAATCAGCAAAATAGCCAGTAGAGTGCATCCACATCTTGAAGGCAGATGTGAGAACTGCAGGGTTGTGGGGATGTGTTTGCTGACAAAGCAGGTTTTTAAAGTCTTTTTTAATAAATTGTGATGAACATTTGTTAAGCGGAGGTGAATAGGACAGCCCTCATAGAATCATAGTATTGCAATTACGTAAGAGTGCTTCACCTCAAACCACGTCTTGGAATACTGAGGGGTAGATTTACTAACATTTTCCACAACTCAGTACAGCGGCTAAAATTGCTGCGCTCCGTTACCTGAACCAGAGAGAGCAGAACAGCACTATTTCTACTATGATATGGAGATGTTTCTGTCTCACTCTATACTGGCGCTCTTTGAGCCTGCCTTGCACCATGGAGACACCTTCGCAACACAGCAAGGGTGTGTGCATGATGTCTAGCATAGGTTTTTTATTGGAAGGGTACCCTTCCAGTACAAACAAATTAGGCTTATATGTAGAATAAAACTTTTGCCATTTTGTATATGTGCTGTTCAGTGCAAGAAACAGGCAATGTTGGAAAAGTTAGGAGAAATGGAAACTTTTCTCCCTATTAACGCCTGCCTCGAAGAGGTGTTATTTTTTGACACATAGTCCTGTCTAGCATTTTTAGTAGACAAGGCTTTGTGTTGAAAGCCATGGTACGCCCCTGATGTAAAGTAGTGCAAAGTAAGTGATAGAGCTACTTTGTATTACTTTAGGGCTACTTTCCAGCACAAAACCTAGTAAATCCCATTTGTACACTTTACTGCTGTTTGCCTCACTTTTGTGACTCAAACCTGTTGTGTTAGTAAATCTGCCTATGAGTTTGAATTCCAAGTGCCCATTGACTAAGGCCATCTTCATTGTATGGAAGCATAAACCATGCCTTAAGTGTGGCATGGTGAGCTGACTCCAGGCTTAATTGCCACAACATTGAACTTGAAAATAAACAGATATGCAACACGAGAATCACGTGCTACGAATGGGTCAAAAAAGTGGCAAGATTTCACCAGTTCCAAATGTGTGCCTTTGTATTACAAAAGTTTTCTTTCAAAATAATTTTTTTTTAATTGGTTTACAGGTATTACAGAAGTTAAGCTCCAAAAACTAGTTGCCTAGCTAGCATTGAAAACTGCATTGAGTAACAGGATCAAGAGAGAGTGACATCTTCCAGAGGATTTAAGGGGGTTCTCCAACCACAACAAATTTGAAAACCGAACCACATGCTGCATTTGTTAGGATAATTTTACGTAAAGAATTAACTTTATATTTTACTGGCAGTTCAAATAATTGGGTATGTTATTCGCCACATCCCTCTATTATCTTTCAACATTTATGTAGTATTTTCCTTCAGTTCTACATTCCACTTCCTTTCATTTACCTCAAAATTAAGTCTTCCTTTCAAAAGGACACAATCCCCTCACTCACACATTCATGACAGACGTCATCACAGCGTAGCACACAGGTCGTCCATAATAACAAAAAAATAAAGGGAAAGGGGCACAAGAAAATCACATCCAAACTTAATCGTAATTCTTTCTAATATAACCCTTCCAGAAGCACAAAGAAATAAGAAATGCACTTAAGAAGGGACTTGGTTTCATACCCATAAGTCAACAGGATTTTTTAAAATCTAGTTTGAAATTGCACAAATTCTTCAGAATTAAAGGTTACAGTTTTTCTTTGAAGCTAACAAATATGTACCACCAGAGAACGAAAAAGGCTGCAAGGAAAAAAACAATTTTCTGTCCACCTGCTAATAACATTCCTCCAGATGTTATTGCATTTGAAAAAGTCATACTCAATGACCTACAACAGGCAGAAAGTAAACAGAAGAATATTTACAATGACCTGTTGAAAATAGGAAGATAGGAGCTAACAGATAATGGAGGTGAAATTGTCATACAAGACCGAGAGGCCAGTAAGGTATATTGTAAGGCACTGCTATTGAATAATACACCTTAAAAGAAACTTCAAGACAATACTAATGAAGAAACTAAGACAAAGATAGAGATCTTAGTCAAAGAGGCCAAACAAATGGTGGATTTCTACACAGGAAAATACATTCATACGAACTGAAGATCCCAAAATACCTTGGCCTAGATTTATTATATTGTTTTGTTGCACTTGTGTCACGCATAGTGTCGCAAAGGCAACGCAATACTAAAGTCCGATTTGCCTTGCGTTACTCTGACCTGAGAGTGGGTGGAGCGTGGGTGTTCCCACGCATCCACACATGGAGTTTCCTGCCTTTCCATATTTACCAAGACTGGCAAACCTGGGAATGCATCAAAATGATACGCCTTACCAGGGGAGGTGCAACGAGGAGAAATATCTTTATTTCTACTCATTGTTTCCTCTTTCTAAGTGTGCTGCATTCTGCAGCACACTTAGAAAGAGGGAAAAGCCTCAGAGGATTGTTTTTGTGCAGGAAGGTGTCCTTTGCTGCAGAAAAACAATCCCCCCTGCAAAGCAGGAACCCTTGCACCATGGCAAAAGGATGCCTGTGTTGGTGCTAGGCAGCAGATTGCGCACCAGCGCTGGCAGAGAACAGGAATGTGCCCTGTATTTGGTAAATATGGCACATTCCTGCCCTCTCCCTTTCATGCAGCGCAGCAAGTTTCTTTTGCTGCGTTGTATTGTGTTGCGTTAGGTCAAAGATTGATCAACCTGGCCCCTTATTTTTACAGACTTCCAAAAATCCATTACAACAGGAATTTAACACCAGGCCAGTAGTAGAGATCTGCTTTAGAATCCTTAATACAGTTTCTAGACTACTATTTACAACCCTTAGTGAGCAACTTACTTTCATCCATGAAAGATACTGAGGAGACAAGGATTTTGATCCGGCTATGCAGATGCAACTTAAATCTAATATGGAATCACTTTACATCAGCATCCCACAAAAGATTACTCGAGAATTGATAGAAATATTATTGAATACCTCACTGTGGTCACACCAGATCCCAGTTAAATTAATTGTAGAATGTACGAAAGTGTTCCTCACCTAGGGGCCGATTCTGATTCGGGCCGGAAATCTCTCCGACCGAGCCGGACTCGGAGAGATTCCCGACCGAATCGGACCCTAGCAGCCCGACCGAACGAGTACGATGCGCACGTATGCCCTCGGACTCGATTCGGTCGGACTCCCATTGAAGTCAATGGGAGCCTGTCGTACAACGCGTACGCGGGCTCCCATTGACTCAATGGGTGCGAGGCGAACAGGGGCGCCCCCTACAGCGTGTACGCGGCGAAGCGACTCGCGCCGTACACGCACAGGTAGGGGGGACCCATGGGTCCCCCCTGTGTGCGACTCGTGCGGCTACGCGTACAGGGGGGTCCGACTCGGACCCCAAAAGTACGGCTCCGACTGCTCCTTCGAGCCGGACGGCGCGAGTCGGTCGGACTGCTCGCGGCGCGCATCGTACTTGCCCGGCCGGGGAACGTCTCCATTGCGCGGTGCGAGGCGTGTCCGCGCGAGTCGGTCGGAGCGGTCGGCTTTCGCGTACGAGTCGGTCGGTGCGGTTGGGTCTCGCGAACGAGTCGGTCGGAGTTTTCGCATCGTACTCGCTCGCCCGGACGCACGTACGAATCGGTCGGGTAACAGGGCTCCGAATCGGATCCGGTAAAGCCGAATCCGATTCGGAGCCCTACCGGCCGAGATCGGAATCGGCCCCTAAATATTATTTCCAATTTGAACAGACATTCTTCCTGCAAATTGGGGGCATGAGCAAGAATTATTCCTGTGCGCCCAATGTAGCAAAACTTTACACACACAATTTTGAAATGGAAGTAATTTTATATGAACAACCCCTTTCTATGAGAATGTTAGATGCCACATAGATTTTTTTTTTTTTTAAAGTTTTATTAGGGAAGAAACATCAGACATACAATTGACAATATCATCATTTCTGAAAAAAATTCCAAGTTGCTACATTAGCCATATATTAATTGACATTGCCTTGTTATAAATCATGCCTATAAAACACAATTTGTAGCAATCCAGCGAACTGTTGTGGAAAAAACAAAAACATCATACAGAACTTCAGTACACATAGTGGAGGGGAGGGAGAAGAGGGGGGGAAAGACAGTTATGTGTGCTCTCGGAGTCAGTCGATTTGAGTGATAATGCAGTTGTGTGGTATATCGATGCAGAGTCTGTGTATGCCCGAAAGTGAGAGGGGAGCCCTGATGTGACAGCATTACGGAACGGTGAGAACTATCAACTGGAGGGAGGAGGGGTGTGGACTGGGGGTGGGGGAATTGGCGCTGTGGTCATGATTGGGAGGGGGATATGTCGGGGAGTCGGATTGGAGGGTAAGTAGGTAGGCCCAAAATTTGTGTCAAATATGCTTGGGACGTGACGTGGGGGTATTGAAGTGTAGAATATATCTCACTTTGCATGCCGCAGTAGGTCATACTTCAGAGCCATGCTTCTTTTGTGGGACGGAACCGACTTCCCCAGTGCAATGCAATTTCCCTTTTGGCTAATAATAGGGCAATAGCTATAAATTTGCGATGGCAAACCGGGATGTTGGAAACAATGCCCAGCAGGGCCAGCATGGGAGATTGTACAAGCGTTGTCCCCGATGCCCAATATGTGGCGATCTCGGGACAGGTCCATGTCATGTGGGCAAAATCTGCTTCTGATAAATGGCATTTGGGGCATTGCAAGGATCTGGAAGCGTCGTACTTGGCCATTTCTTAGGATTGACATAGGATCTATGGATGAATCGGAAATGGAGGAGCTTGTGGCGATGGTTAGGAGATACAAGTTTTATTTGCGTGCATCTGTGAGCCCAATCCTTGTCCGAGAGTGGGTGTCCCAGGTCTTCCTCCCAGTGACAGCAGGCCCCCCCACTGCGAGTGTGTTTTAAAGCTATGCATGAGCTGTAGAGTTTGGTGATCAGGTGGGAGCCGTCGGGGTCCGCTATGAGTAGTGTGAGAGGCGGAAATTACATAGGTGATAACGGATAAGAGGGCATTACTGTACGTAGAGTGCTGTGCAGTCTAGTAAGGATGAATCTGTCCATGTATGATAATTCTATGCCCTGAGCCATGTCAAGATGTGTCCCAATATGGCCATCTGGGAAGAGGTCCCCAAAGGTGTGCAGACGCAATTTCTGCAGGATGCGTTGCACCAGTCTCTCAGATGTAAGTGGAATTCACGGATTTTGAGTCAAGAGTAATTTAGGGGAGTACAGGGAGTCAAAGCCCAGCATTCTACTGAGTTTGCGCCAGGCCCAGCACATTGTGGATAGTGCTTGAACGTCAGTTGGGTCTAGTCGGATGCCTCGCGGTAATATAGCGTTGAGGGGTGTAGGGTCTGCTAAATCCTGCTCAGGCTTATTATACGGAATGTGGGCATTTAGATGAAACCAGTAATAGGCAAACTGAGCCTGTGCCACCAAATAGTACAAGCGGAAGTCAGGGACGGAGAATCCACCTCGTTTGTAGGGGAGCGTAGGAGGGTCCCATGCTATGTGCGACTGGCGGCCTGCCCATACCAAGCGCAGCAATAGGCTACGGAGCTGCAGGAAGAACACGTTTGTCAAAGGGATGGGGATATTTACAAAGAGATATAAGAAGCGGGGGATATTCATCTTGTTGAGGGCTATGCATCCGGCAATGGAGAGCAGTAGGCGGATCCAGCGGTCCACCTGGGTAGCAAGCTTATCCATGGCAGGGCATTAGTTGAGGCGTATAATCTGGTCCCTGTTTCTGTGGAGCGTAATCCCCAAGTATTTAGTGGTATCAGCAGCCCAACGAATGGAATGCCCACTTGGCGGGGGAGTTGTGGAATCCGTCAAAGGGAAGAGTTCAGATTTCTCCCAGTTGATACGTAGGCCAGACATATCACCGAAGCAGGCGATTTACTCCACTAAGGGATTTAGGTTCTCAGGGCGGTGCCTGATAAACAACAAAATATCGTCTGTGTACATGGACATTAAAAGAGGGTCTGGTCCGAACCGCAGGCTCCGATGCAAGTGCTTTTCCTGGAGATGTCTGGCCAGAGTGTCCATGGCTATGATTAATAGTAATGGTGATAGCAGGCATTCCTGTCGGGTGCCCCTGGAAATGGGGAAGAGATACGAGAGAGAACCGTTTACCCGCAGCCGAGCCGTGGGAGAGAAATACAGGAGCAAGACTAATGCGTTAAAGCTTTTGGGTATACCGAGCTTATGGAGCGTTGCGTTAAGGAAGAGCCACTCAAGCTAATCAAACGCCTTCTCGGCGTCCAGAAGAGCTACCGCCGCAGGCGTCGTAGGAGATACTCTGTTCAATACTGAAAATACTGTCCTAAGATTAAGCGCAGTTGATCTGTGTGGAATGGAGCCTGTCTGGATCGGCGAGAGGATTTGGTGTAAGAGAAGTGACAGCCTATTCGCCATTCCCTTGGCTAACATCTTATTATCGAAGTTAAGGAGGGATAAGGGTCTATAAGAGGTCCTATTAGGATCCTTTCCAGGCTTCAGTAATAGTGTGGTTGCGGCCTCTCACATCGTAGAGGGTAGTATACCATTATCTAAGGATTCCGAGTATACTTCCAGTAAGTGAGGTACCAGGGTCTGTTTGAATGCTTTGTAGAAGGTGCCAGAGAGGCCGTCTAAGCCAGGGGCCTTCGAGCCATCAAGTAAGTCTATTGCCTGAGTGATTTCCTCAGCCGTAAAGGGTTCACTGGAAAATTGAGCCTGTCCAGTAGTGAGCCAGACCATCACAACTTCCTCAAGATAGGCCATGTGGGCTGTTGAGTCAGGGGCAGCCTGGAGGTGTATAGGGATTTGTAATACAAGACTAGTTCGCATATTATGTCAGCTTTGTCTGAGACATTAGTGCCATCTTCCAAGCAAAGGGTCGCGATGTGCCCTGCTCCACGAGAGGGGCGCAGGAGCCCAGCCAATATCCTCCTGGGGCGCTCCCCTTCCCCATATTTGCGCACTGCACTATATTTACCTAGTAGCATGGCTTCCCTGTCAGCCAGTTCGTTAAACTCTTCAAGGAGGGTCGTTCATTTGTACAGTGTACTTGAGGGGGAACTTGGGTCATCTGCACTGTCAATGGCCACCAACTCTTTTTCCAACTGAGTCAGGCTGCCGCGCAGTGCCCACAACACGCCTGACTGCTTGGAGGTGCAAATTCCGCGAATGTACGCTTTGAAGACATTCCATGAAACGGAGTACTGAGTAACGGATCCCGAGTTGAGTGCGAAGTATTCAAGAATGGCGCCGTGCAGTTCCGAGCAGAATACCTCATCCAGCAGTGCCGTTGCGGGGAATGACCATCTACGCTCCCAGCCCGTGGTGCAGGGGATCATGACCTGAATGAGCACAGGTGCATGATCCGAAAGATTGAGCAGCAGCGTCTTTACGTTCTGGAGCCAATGACAAGTGGCTGCGGAGATGAACCAATATTCGATGCTCGTCCACACCGAGTGTGGGGCAGAATGGAATGTGTAACCTGGGACTCCAGGGTATCGCATTCGCCATGCGTCTCAAAGAGCCATTGAGTCCAAGAGGTCTCGGACAATACGAAGGGATTGAGGTTTACTACCTGGGCCTGAGCTGGATGTGTCTTGGCTGGGGTCTAGCTACAGATTCAGGTCTCTGCCTATAAATAAGGTATCCAGATTAAATCGGTCAAGGAGAGAGGAGATTCCATTAAAAAAGGATGGTTCATCAATGTTCGGGGCATATACATTTGAAAACAGAGTCTCCCTGCCTAGCATTGTTCCCGCTACCAATAAATACCGGCCCTAGCCATCTGCAATGGTGGTATGGTGTGTAAATGGGAGACTATGATGTGTGAGTATAGTATACACACCCCCCTGGAGTATGTGCTGTACACAGTGAAGTATCTATGAGATCCCCGGGAAGAGGCGAAGGGGGAAGCCTGTAGGGGGAGGTTTGTTTCCTGAAGAAAAGCTATCTTGATGTGGTGTCTATGCAAATAGGATAAGACTAGCTTACATTTTTGTGGGTTGTTGATTCCCCGGACGTTCCAGGTCAGCAGCCGTGTCTCAGCTGCTGGTCTATGGGCTCCCATTTCTCACGCATCTGAATGATGCAGACTTGACATCGAGCATTGATTTGGATATAAATCGGGGGGGGGGAGGTATGAACATGGGGAAAGACCGAGGGATGGAGGGGAGACAATACAAAGACAAGTCGAATTAAACCCCATTTAACCCATCCTCTACCCACACCAGGCAGGGAAAGCCTGGCAAATTTCCTATGCCCAGGACCCAGAAACCAAAGCCCCAACAAGGTAAGATGCAGAATCATCTGTGGGAGGCGGGCAACGCCTCGGGGCCCAACACCCTTACTGTACGAATCATTTTAAGCAACTGTGTTAGTTGAAGGTAGTGCAATATTATTAATAAAAGTTAAAACGTCAGTAACATTAATAACCCCAATATATCTGGTCATAGCTCACATTATAGCAATAGGTGTTGCTGAGTAATGTGGAAGAAACACACGCTAATCAGGAGGAAAGAGTTCCGTGCTGCCATTAGCGGTCTGTTCGATGATGAGTGGTCGGTGTAGAACGGGGGTTGCGGGGGTTACTGTCCTTCAGTTGTTTACAGAAGGCAAGGACATCTGTGGGTGAGTCAAAGAACTTGGGCTTATCCTCCACTGTCACTCGTAGTCTCACTGGATACAGCATGCCATATTTAAGGCCAAGCTACCTGAGCTGCGCCTTTGCTTCAGTGAATTTCCGTATTGCCTCCTGAACTGCGATCGTGAAGTCTGGGTAAAGGGAGAGCGTTGTGCCCTGATATTGCAGCAGGGAACTCTCGCGGGCCAGTCGAAGGATAGTGTCACGGTCCTTATAATTCAAAAGGTGAGTCACAATGGGGGTGTGAGAGGGCCTGGGACCAGTGTGCCCTCTCGACTTTGAAAGTCTTGGAGAAACGTTGGGTCCTAAACAAGTCAGCGAGGAGAGTCACCACAAACAATTGGGGTGCCCCATGTTGGTCGACTCCGCCAGGCCAAGGATACGTACGTTGTTTCTCCGAGATCTTGCCTCCAAATCTTCATTTTTAACCGCCACTGCCTTCAGGAGATGTTCTGTTTTTTCCAACCGGCAGGCCATTGCAGTGGTCTGGTCCTCGTGAGTGGACACCCGTTCCTCCACCGCGTCCAGTCGGGCACCGTGCCCATCCAGTCGTTCCTCCATGCGGTCTAACTGGGCAGCTAAGGTGTCTATCTGGCATCAATGGTGCAAAATCCCATATGAGTTCGGGCATAACGGCTGCTGTACCCTCAAGGGGGGGAGGGGGGTAATCTGAACCCCAGTCACCATCCACATCCAACGCCTGCCCTGGGCGGTCGGCTGTGTCAGGTCTGTCGTAGGTGAGTCACCTCTGCTTGGGGCCCCCACAGCCCATGTCTCCGCAGGGGTGCACTAGTGGGCAGCAGGCCAGTAATTGGAGAGGGGGCACCGTGTAGTGCCCAAGTGAGGTAATAGAAAATGATCAGGTGGGTGCTCCACAAGCTATTGGGCAGGGGTGGCCAACCCCCAGGCACAGCACAGTCATGGCCAGCCACGGGGGGTGCAGCCCCCTAGGTGCAGCAGCAGCTCCTCCAAATGTGTGTTTAGGAGCAGAGGTGGCTACCCTCGGGGGTGCGCCAAGGAAGGAGCGCGATAACAGTAAATGTGGTCCATGCTAGATGTGCTGAGGTCGCATGCTAATGTAGGCCAAGGCCCTCACGCTCTGCGGGATCGGTGGAGTCCATGTGTTTGCACCATGGGTAGCTTGCCAGCAATTGGCTCACTGGTGTTTGTAGGGGAGGCCAGGTGGTGACCTAAGCCGCCCCTACTCTGGGTTCCTCCATGGCTCCTATCACCATGTGGCCGCAGGGGCGGGTCAGGCCGCTGCCTCCCCGAGTTTGGTGTTTTCACCGATCTGTGCTGGCCGCTGCCGTCAGCTTGTACTTACAGGTGGGGCTCTGGAGGGTGGGAGGGCCAGCAGGGCACCCCGGCCTCAGGCTCACCTGTGGCCCCTGTTGCCGCTGGGCCTCCGAGGCGGGCCAGGTCATCTCCCTCCTCAGTGGGCTCGAGACGCTCAGGACCATGCCAGCAGTGTCCTGGGGGGATCAAGATGTCGCACCGGGTGCTCTCGCCCCAGCAGTGTCGAGCCAAATGAGGATCGGGTCCTGGCAGCGTGCAGAGGACTCCGCGGGCAGCGCAGTAGTGGTGGGGAGGGAGCGGGCCCGGCCTTGATATTGCAGTTGCAGACACACTCACCGTGCCCGTCGCTTCAGATGTGTCATGGCTGGCCGGGCCAAGGGCCCCTCACCTTATATGTTCTTAGCGGTCCACACCGGTGCTGCCGCCACTACTTAGTCACCAACAGTGTTGTGGGGGGAGGAGGGAGGGGAGGCCCAGAGGGACACTGTAGCCCCAGCCTCAGGCTCGCCCGCTGCCCCGGTCGTCGCGCGGCCTCTGAGGCGGGCTGGGCTGCCTCCCTCTTCATCAGTCCAGGGCGGGTAGGGGCCAGAGTGGCAACACCTCAGGAGCTCAGGCTGCAGGCCTAAAGGTTGTCTGCCTTGATAATATGGCACTGCATAGCAAAGGGGCTTGCTGGAGGTCCACTACCTTTGAGATTAGGGTGGCGGGCTCTGAAGCTTCAGTGCTGTGCGGCCATGTTGGTCGACGGCCAGGCCACGCCCCTCGATGCCACATAGATGATGGTGTGGTCATAAGATTGGGTACCTCGGAAAGAGCAGATTAATTTTATAATTGCATTAACCATCAAGACCCAGATTCATGCTTCTGAGTGAGGAAAAGAAGAAATGAACGTACATTTCTGCATCTGTAATTAATACCACAAAATGGTCACATTCCGTTGCAAGCATACTATAAATCTACCAAGAGAAATGCTCTTTTGAATCATGAAAGCCATCGCCCTAACTCTTCAAGAGATAATCTAGAGGAGCCAATTTCCAAGAATCAGGAGAAAAAGTTAAGGAAGGACAACATGCATAAAATCTGCGAATGCAATTACCCTCACAAATTGATCAGGAGAGCAGAAAAAAGAGCAACGAATACCAACAGGGAAGCTACACTTGATCTCCTTGAGAAGCCAAGAAATTATAGGATAATGTCTGTTACCGTATTTTCTACCTTATCTAGTGAGGCACAAATAAAAATAATTTGCCATTGGTAAATTCTGAATGTGGCCACCCAGAGACTGAAGAAACCACTCCTTGCCTTCAAAAGAGGATGCAACTTAAGAGATCAGATTACCCACACTAGATCCAAAATTCTAAACAATCCAAGACAGTTTGCTCTGTGGACTACCCTTACTGTAAGGGGACATTTTGCATGTGGGTTAGAAATTGTGTCACTAGTTGACAGAGGTATGCCCCCTGTCCAAGTAGGGACCACAATTCTAGTTGGCGTAAGTCATTTACACACCACAAACTGTCCTGTGCTCACCCTCTGTTAGCTTTGCACAAAGCAGGCAGGCTTAACTTAGGAGGCAAAGTGTTAAGTATTTGTGCAACACAACACACAGTAGCACAATGAAACACCACAAAAAGACTCTACACCAGCTTAGCAAACTAGATATGATTTTATAAATAAGACAAGACCAAAATGACAAAGATCCAATAAGTAGAAGTCGAGATATGAATTGTTAACAATTAAATGTAAAAATAGCGCTTAGAAGCAATAAGCACCTATGGGGTATATCTGGTCACACTGGACCGGGGCAAAGTCAAGAGTTCAGGCCGACTGCGATGGAGCGTAGGCCGGATACAGGAGCCAAGGCATGGCCCACTGAACAAAGTACCCTGATTATGGTTGCAACAGCGAGATGCGGGGTGCAGCCGAGCGATGCGTCTGTGGTGATCCCACAGTCGAGGTTCTGCGTTGACTTTCTTCACGCCGTAGTGGTTATGTGCCAGTTCCGAACATTATGTGCTAAGCCGAGAGGCATTAGTTCCGTAGACAATGCACTGGGTTTCTCCACACAGTCGAGGGGATGCATCGATTTTCCCACACTGAAGCAGCACCAATGCATTGGTTCCGATACATTGGTTCTTTAAGGCGATCCACTGGTTCAGAATGTGATGCGCTGTTTCTGCTCTCGCAACAGCCACAATGCGTCAGTTCTGTTACACGTAGACATAAGATGCGTTGGTTCGACTGGAGCAAGCACCTGGGTCCACTTTCATTGGACCAGGCACAGGAGCAGCTGGTGAGACCTTGATATCCCTGAGTGTCAGGAAACAGGAGGCAAGCCAACAAGCCCTTGGAGATCACTCTGGGTTAAGGCAGAGTCCAGCTCTTCATCAGCAGGGTCAGAGGGCAGCAGGCAGCAGGGCTGCACAGCAGGAAAGAAGTTCTTCCAGAGCAGGAGTCCAGCAGAGTGACTGTCCTTGTAGCAGCACAGCAGTTCTTCTGACAGATGTGCAGATACTCTTTACAGGCCTAGACTTGTCTGATTTGGTGGAGTCAGAGACCCAGTACTTATACCCAGTTCTGCCTTTGAAGTGAGGGTGATTTCAAAGAAGGTTCTCTGAAGTGCACAGAGTTCCTTTCTTTCCAGACCTGGCTCCAGACTCACTACAGGGGGTAATCAACCCTTTGTGTGGGGACAGGACACTGCCTATTCAGGTGTTTCAGCTCCTCCCCCCCATCCTGCCCAGGATGAGCCATCAGGATGCAGATGGGCACTCAGACAAACCTAACCTTCCTTTGTGTGTGACTGTGTAGAGGAAATGCAAAAGTCAAGCTGTCACCCACCCCAGGCGTGTTTTGGAGACAGGCTGCAGGCACAGAGAGCTTTAATAGCAAAGAAATGCCCGCTTTCTAAAAGTGCCATTTCTAAAATAGTAATGTCAAATCCAACTTTACCAGTAAAGAGGATTTGACATCCCTATTCCAAAGAACAAAACATGACAGAGCTACTCTTTTCTAATCAGGAATTGCAGCTTAAAAGTGTAATAAGGAAATCCCAATGTTAACTTATAAGAGAAGTAGGCCTCACAGTAGTGAAAAATAAATGTAGGTGTTTTCCACTACCAGGACAAGTACAACTTTAAAGTACATGTCCTACCTTTTACATACACAGCACCCTGCCTTATGGGCTATCTAGGGCCTAGGGTGACGTGTAATAAAAAGGGAGTTTAAGGCTTAGCAAGGGGGCTTAAATGCCAAGTTGAAATGGTAGTAAACTTGCACACACAGGGTCTGCAGTAGCAAGTCTCAGACATGTTTAAAGGGCTACTTGTGTGGGTGGCACAATCAGTGCTGCAGGCCCACTAGTAGCATTTAATTTACAGGCCCTGGGAACAGGTAGTGCACTCTATTAGGGATTCCAGATAAATTAAATATACCAATTGTAACCATGTTTAGGGGAGAAGCACATGCAATTTAGCACTGGTCAGCAGTGGTAAAGTCCTTAGGCCAACAAAAAGAATCAGCAAAAAGTGGAGGTAAGCAGGCAATGAATTTGGGGGAAGACCACCCTAAGGCTGACAGGTCTAACACATGTCCCTCCCAGCTGAAAGTGGGGAGAGCTATCCAACCTCTAGGAAGTTCTCAGCACTAAGGCAGAAAAACCTGGACAGACCCTCAGCATTGACGTGGTCTACCCCTGGTCTGTGTTCCACCCTGAGGTTTGTACCCTGTTGGAAAACGACCTACCTCAACAATTGTGGATTCTCACCCCTCGTTTGTATTAGCCACTTGAGGGGCCTATGGTCAGTCTGAATCAGGAAGTCAGCCCCAAACAGGTATGGTCTTCTTCAGTGCCCAGACCACAGCAAAGGCTTCTCTCTCAATAGCACTCCACCTTTGTTCCCTGGGAAGTAACCTCCTGGAGATGAAGGCTACAGGTTGTGTAGGCCCTCTTCTTTACGTTGTGAAAATACTGCCTCCATATCATGTCCTGAGGCATCTGTCTCTACAATAAATTCCCTAGAAAAGTCTGGGGCTTAAGCACAGGGGCTGTGCACATGGCCTGCTTTGGGGAGTCAAATGCTTTTTGGCATATATCTGTCCAAATCACATTTCTGGGCTGCTTCTTAGAAGTCAGCTCTCTCAAGGGAGCAACAATTGTGCCATATCCCTTGACAAACCTCTTATAGTACCCAGTGAGGCCTAAGAATGCTCTGACCTCAGTCTGTGTTTTGGGGGGCTCCGAGGCCATGATAGTCTCTATCTGGGCCTGGAGGGGCTGCACCTTACCCCTGCCTACCAGGTGTCTTACATACACCACAGACCTCTGCCCTATCTGGCACTTACTGGCCTTGATAGTCAAGCTCCTACAGCACTTCCTGAAGGTGAAAAAGGTGGTCCTTCCAGCTGCTACTGAAGACCGCAATGTCATCCAAGTAGGCAGCACTGAAGGTCTTCATTATAGCCAGTACCTGGTTCACCAACCTCTGGAAGGTGGCAGGGGCCTTCTGGAGTCCAAAGGGCATTACCCTAAACTGGTAGTAGCCCTCTGGAGTGGAGAAGGCTGACCTCTCCTTTGCTCATTCGGTTACGGCAATCTGCCAGAACCCTGATGTAAGATCAAAGGTACTTAAGTACTGGGCAGCCCCTAACCTGTCAATAAGCTCATCAGCCCAGGGGATGGGATGAGCATCAGTCCTGATGCCTGAATTGAGCCCCCTGTAATGCACACAGAACCTGAGTGCAGATGTGGTGCCCGGTGGGGCAGCCTTTGGTACCACTACCACAGGACTGGACCAGGGGCTATTGGAGGGTCTTTCACCCCCAATTCCAGCATTTTTTAAACTTAGGGCCTGATTTTGCCAGACAGCCTCTAATATTATTCTTGTCAGGAAGGCTGTCTCCTGTGCCCACATCATAGATACACAGGTGGGTAGTCCCAGGTATGAGGGAAAACAGAGAGGAGTACTGCCCCAGCAACTGGTGGCTTAGTCCCTCTGGTATTCAGGAGTCAGAGTGGGGGAAAGGATAACTCCTTCAACTGATCAATCTTTCTCCTTGGAGGCTGAGAGGTCAGGGAGAGGTTCACTCTCCTCTTTCTCCCCTCCATCTGTCTACATGGTGAGTGCTGACCTCTCAAATTGGGGTTTGAGACGGTTGATATGGAGCACCCTGTGAGGGTGCCTAGGGGGTCTTGAGGTCCACAAGGTACGTGGCCTCACCCTTCCTCTCAACAATCTCATAGGCATAGCTGCCAAGGTTTCAGATTGCTATGTGTGACATTTCCATAATTTTTGTGTAATTATGAGTGACATTTCAACGACTATGAGTGCCAGTTTCTCGCGAGCAAATTCAAGCAATGAAGGCGAGGCACACATATAAATATTCACAAATTACACCCATTTGAACAACAAGAAACAGTGTCACCCTAGAGTAACTGTTGTAATGTAACACACACTGCACAACCGGCACCCACTGACTGCAGGCAGCTGCCTGATTGCGCTGCCAAGGAATTTGTTAGTTGACACACACACTTGGCTGCGGGTGGCTTAGTGCACTGCACACTTTCTCACTACTTACTTCACCTTTTGAGGAATCTGCACGACATCTTTCTCTGTGCCTTGGGGCGTCTGGCTTCAGTATTTTCCATTAGGCTGACATTGAGACACAGGGGGCAAGCATTGTTTGATGGATTTGGCTATGGACCCCATTGCAAAGAAGTGTCAAAGCTACTGCAAGAGCGACGTTGTTGGTAGCAGCCCCTATCGTAGCACAACAACTGCTCCATGCTCTGAGTGGCCTGATGGTGAGCGGAGCCATGACTGCTGCAGAGGGCTCCCCCTTCCCGTCATTCGGCCAGTTCACTGGTGCAATAATGATGCAGTGGCAGGCACAGACTGCCACCTGAGACAAGCCGCACTGTCCCAACAGGACTTGAATCTGAGATTACCAGAAAGAAAAGTTAAACGTAGCATGAACAGAAAGAGGTCACTCAGTACGCATTTATTTCCCCAGTGGTAGCACCTGAGGTCACCCTGAAGTGAAACTTCTCATGCTACACACAGCTCATAAAGCAAGCGTCTCTCATACGATGTTAACCTTCACTGTATTTATGTTTGTATTTAAGTTATCAAATTTAAGTTTTGGTGATACGAGGCTGTTATCAGTCACGTCGTGAGCAGACTACTGTTCTCTACACTGGTTCACAGTACAAAAGAGGTGTCGCCGTCACTTCTAGTTGCCAGAAGGAATGCGTCCTGTATATGGGCCAACGCACTGCAAACAATTGCAGACCCCTGCTGCTGGAGAAAGCGCTTTGCCATAGAAGGGGGGTTAATAATTACTGTGCGGGCTCAAGCATTGTTAAGAGATTGAAAAATACTAAAACCGCACAGGCCTAAGCACTTAAGAGAAACCAAAAGAAAGGACTGAATGCTTCCAAGAAGAACAAACAAAAGGTAGAAAGTCGGTCAAAATGCAGCCCTTTTGCATGTTTAAAGAAGGAAAGAGAGGATGTTCCGAAAGGGGGTTAAACAGAGGGCAGGGTTATTGGTCTGCATTTATTAATTATTATCGTGACGAGGCGAGGGAGATGAGTAGTTAATGTAGGCCTAGCCAACACAATTAATGGTTCCAACTGTCATGCGTCACAATAGTGTCAACAACTACAGACGGACTCCACTGTCTGTCAGCTGAGTGGTCTGAGCGCTGCCAGCCCATGGCGGCACAAGAGCAGCCTGAGAGCAGTGAGCTAAGGCATGGACACTCAGTGATGCTCTTATTATATACCATACTGTTGTTGGCTTAAAAGTTAGACCCCAGTGATGACACTCTGACTAAATTAAATATAATTTGAACACGGATAAATAATAGATTACAGACCTGAGAGTGCTGGTGAAAGTCTCACATAGCGAGCCAAAGTACGGGCTGGCCGTGACAAGTCACTGCGGCCGTGGGTGCGGTGTGGACTCACACAGCATTCATCATGAGAGGTTGCAGGCACTGAAATATTGACGGCACAACAGGTAGCGGTGTTAGCAGGTGGCAGGCTGCAGGCTGCCAAACTTATTTGGGATACCTAAACTGCCGCCCAGTCCTGTTTCGCATGCAATTGGGCAAATCGTTCTTGCACTCTCGTGCTGCCATCATGTCACGTGAATGCAGAGGTGAATAGAGAGCTAATGAGAACAGCTGAGCCAGCCCCCAGACTGCAGCAACCAGTCTGTCAATCACACATGCTGCGACTGCCAGAGCAGCGCTCAGTTCCCGCTGCTTTGCACAGTGCTAATTATAGTAGCGCTAGGCTCTAGAAATGCGTGACTTTGCATTTTGGTGCGGTGATGCGGACCGCCACACTAAAATGCATTAGTCTAATGCCTGATGCGTGGTACTTGGCAGGGCTGCATAGGGCCCAGTCCAGTGGTCCTGGAGAGCCCTGAGCTCCACAGGTTCCATCACCCACACTTTCTGCCCAGGTTTCAATTCTACAGTGGTAGAAGTTTGGTCATACCACTGCTTCATCACTTCCTGACTGGCTTCTAAGTTGTCTGAAGCTTAACTCCACAACTTAGCCATTTGGCTTCTGAAGGCCAGTATGTAGCTAATTACATTCTTGGGAATCTTCCTGAGAGCTTGCTCACACCCTTCTTTCACCAAACTCAGAGGTCCTCTTACGGGGTGTCCATACAGAAGCTCAAAGGGGCTAAAGACCACTCCCTTCTGTGGAACCTCTCTGTAAGCAAAGAGAAGGCATGGTAAGAGAGCATCCCACTTATGCCTCAAGGCTCAGGCAGGCCTCTGATCATGCCCTTCAGGGTCTTGTTGAACCTTTCAACAAACCCATTGCTTTGTGGGTGATAAGTGGTGGTGAACTTGTAAGTTACCCCAGACTCCTTCCACATTGACTACATGTAAGCAGACATGAAGTTGGTGCCCCTGCCAGACACCACTTCCTTGGGAAAACCCACTCTTGTAAAAATCCCCAATAGGGCCTTAGCCACTGCAGGTGCATTTGCAGTCCTCAAAGGTGTGGCCTCTGGGTACCTTGTGGCATGATCCACCAGAGCCAGGAAAAACCTGTTACCAGAAGCATTCTGAGGGTCAAGAGGCCCAACAATGTCGACAGTGTCAATTTCTGCCCTATCTTCCCACTGGCCTGGCAGGTCACACAAGTCCCACAGAAAGCATCTGAGGAAGTCTTAATCCTAGGCCAATAAAAGTGGGGGGACATGCCTTGCAAAGGTCTTATTGTGGCCCAGGTGTCCTACCAGGGGCATGAAGTGAGCCAGTTCCATTAGGAAGGCCCTGAAACATTGGGGGACCACCAGGGCCCTTGTTGTCCCATGCACAGGAGCCTTAGGCTCACTGTAAAGGAGGTTGTCCTCCCCGTAGATATGATGACTTCCAGGGGCATCACCTGCTGCTTGGGCTTCAGACTGTTGCCTCATGACCTCCAGGGTTGGACACTCCCTCTGTGCCCCACAAAAAGATGATGGACGGAATGTTGAACATTGTCAAACATTCACCCCCTGTCACAGAACTGAGTTTAATCCATCGTTATTTTGCTCGCCACGCCATTCCAGTTTGGAATCAGCCATATGCAAATCAGCCTTGACCCTGTTCCCCATGGGTACAGTTCAGCCCGAACTGCCAGGCCAGGTGTTCCCTGGACCAGAAAGAAGCATCCTGGGACCAGTTTTGGGGTAACACCCCTCATCAGCCAGGCTAGCTTGAATCCTGTGGTAAAGTGAGCAAGGGACCCGTGTCTGGCCAAAGCTACCCCTCAGGACTCTTCAGAAATACTGTGCACTATTAGAGCCACGCCATAGGCTTAGAAGGATTTGTCTATGTCATACCCCACCACATAACTGGGCACCAAATCTTTTGGGATGCGAACCATTCCTTCTCCAATGGACACTACAGGTATGCTGCCACCATTACTGCTGGAATCCATCTGCTTAGATCTGAGATCCAGCTCTATGAGACTGAGCTCATGTGCCATTCTGCGCTCCTCCATGGCCAGTCTCTTCTCCTCTAGAGCCTGCTCCTTCTCTAATTTTGCAAGCTCTAGCTTTAGCTTTCTCTCTTCCCTATTGTCCTCCAGCTCCTCTGGGGACAGGTTCATAGATGACACACTGCTCCCTGCACGTGGATGAAATTCCAGTCCTGGCAGGATGTTTCCCTCCTCCCCAACAGGTCGCATGACAAGACCCTCAGACAGATCTTGTTCCAATTCCTCCTCAGATTCTGACCCATCCTCCTCATTGTCTGTGGGGGTCTGATGGGCCTCTGTCCATGCCTTCAAAGCCTTTGGAGCTCTGCCTTCTTGATTCTCCTTTTGGCAGGCAACCTCTTCTCCTGACAAATCTGTTTGAGTTGGACCACTGTGTTGCTCTCTACGTTGGCTGTCTCAAACTTCATCTTTACAGAGGTCAGAGACAACATAGGCAGGTAGGAAGGGAGGAAATTTTGAAACATCAAAAAATGTCAATCAGGGAGAATTTCTTCAAATTCGTCTAGATATGGAGGAGTAGTGTACACCAAGTCACTGTAAGGCACTGCACAAACACAAGTCCTATCCTCACCGCTGACCACTAATGTTAGAAATTGGGTTTCTGGTTGGCAGAGGTATGCACCCTGTCCAATCAGGAACCACAATCCTAGTTAGGGTAAGTCAGCTCACCCTCTGGTAGCTTGCCACAGAGCAGGCAAGCGTAAATTAAAGGGGCAATGTGTAAAGTATTTGTGCAACACTTCAAACAGTAACATGTACAAAAAAAGACTCCACATCAGTTCAGAAAACGAGTTTATACTTTTATGAACAAAACAAGACCAAAATGACAAAAATCCATTAAGTATAACCACAGTTATGAATTTCTAAAGAATAAATGAAATTGTAGTGCTTAAAAGATTAAAGTGCTAACCGTGGCTAACTGGTAGCGCAAGATAGGGGTAAATGCAAAGGTTCAGGCTGACCACGATGGGAGCATGGGTCGGATACAGGTACCAGCCTTGTCCCGATGAAAAGTACCTTAAATGCGTCGGAGAAGGAGCCGAGATTTGGGAAGCAACAGGCGATGCGTCATCGTTGAAGCAAAGGGTTAAAGGCAATGCGTTGGCACCAAAGAGCGCGAAGTTGGGATGCGTTGAAAATGAGATGATGCGCAGAACAGTCGACGAAGCGATGTCCGCAGTCCTTGCATCAGCGGTGATGCGCTGGGTTTGAGGGAGATGTACCGGTTCAGATCAGTACAACAGCACCGATGCGTGGGTTCTGGATGTAGCAGGACTTAATACCCACTTCCAAGGGCCCAGGACTGGATTTACACCGCTTGGCAGGACAAGAATCGCAGCAGGCAACGTCCAGATGCTGTTGCAGGTTGATGAGAAGTCTTTGATATCCATGAGACTTAGAACAGGGGGCAAGCCAGTATGCCCTTGGAGTCACTCTAGGTTCAAGTGAGATGGGTCCAGTCCTTCCTCAGTCAGGGCAGAGGGTAGCAGGGAGCAGGGCAGCACAGCAGAAAAGCAGTTCTTCCTGAGCAGCGGTCCAGCAGAGTCGTAGTCCTTGTAGCAGCACAGCAGTCCTTTCTCCTGTTCTTCACAAGTCCAGTAGTGCACTGAAGTGGTAGGGTCAGGTGCCCAATTCTTATACCCAGTGGTGCCTTTGAAGTGGTGGTGACTTCAAAGAAGGGCTTGCTTTGAAGTCCACAGATGTACTTCCTCCAGACTCACTACAAGGGGGTATGCAGCCCTTTGTGTGGGGACAGGATACAGCCTATTCAGGTGTAAAAGTCAGCTCCTCCCTTCCATCATGCCCAGGATGGCCCATCATGATGTGGATGGCCCATCAGTCACACCTAAGCTCCCTTTGTGTGTGGCTGTCTAGAGGGAATGCACAAAGTCCAGCTGTCACCAATTCCTGATGTATATTGGAGAGAGGCTGCAGGCATGCAGGGCTAAGAGCAGGAAAATGCCATCTTTCTAAAAGTGGCATTTTTAACAGGGTAATGATAAATTCAAATTTACAAGTAAAGAGGATTTATCATTACCATTCCAGTTATATGAAACATGACATATCTACTCCTTCTCAATCAGGAATTACAGCTTATAAGGTGTACTAAGGAATTCCCAATGTTAACCTATGAGAGGGGTAGGCCTCACAGTAGTGACAAATGAATGTGGGTGTTTTTCACTATCAGGACATGTAAGGCTTGAAAGTACATGTCCCTTAGGGGTGACTTAAATGTAATAAAAGGTGAGTTTACGGCTTGGCAAGGGGTTTTAAATGCTAATTCGCGATGGCAGTGTAAACTGCATACACAGGCTCTGCAGTGCCAGGCCTGAGACATGTTTAAAGTGCTACTGAAGTGGGAGGCACCATCAATGCTGCAGACCCACTAGTAGCATTTAACTTACAGGCCATGGGGACAGGTAGTGCACTCCACTAGGGACTTATAGGTAAATTACATATGCAAATTGTGGATAAGTCAATCAAGCCATGTTTAGGGGACAGAGCACACATGCACTTTAGCACTGGTTGGTAGTAGTAAAGTGCTCAGAGTCTTAGGGCCAACAAAAAGAATTCAGCAAAATTGAAGGCACGCAGGCAAAATGTTTGGGGGACGACCACCCTCAGGCTGACAGGTCTAACAAATAGCTATTAGGAAAGCAAAAATGCTGCTCACTTTTTTGTAATTCTGAATTGTAATCAAGACACTTTACTTGGTGATGCATAAATGATAAATATTAGCTGAAACCTGATTTCCACACATTATTTTTTGTGCGATATATAGTTTTACCAGTAAATATCTATCTATCTATCTATCTATCTATCTATATCTATGCCGAGCGTTTCAGGGACCCTTTGTATGCCAGCGCAATAACAGCAATAAAGCCGGTATATTGTTCCCCCGGAGCTGTGTCACACTCTTTTCTTGAGTAGGAGAGAGACTGGTTGCTATATTTCGCCAGCTAGCAGGTGCTGGCTTGTGACCGCCCTCTCGGTATGGAGCTACGCGACTCACCTGCCATCTTGTTGGTACTTGCATGAAACTGCATTCGCGTCGCCCCCCGGTGCCGGATTCTCACATGGTGGTTTTTGGCACACGGGGAGAGAGGAGGCAGAATCTGTCTGCCTGATAAGGGGGACAAAGGACGGCTTTTTACCTGCTTCGAGACTGCAGCGGCGTGGGAGCGCCGGCCAAACATTGTTTGGAGGCATCACTTGGTGCTATGGAAATCCCTTCATTGTATGGGCTCCTAAGGTGAACTCCAACGTCCAGCATGCAGCGGTGGGGCAGGCACAGCGCAAGGAGCTTCACACCTGTGAGGCAGAGGAGGGGCATGATCACATGACTGGGAGTGGTCACAGCTTTTAAACACCACAGCAATGGACCTCCTGTAAAGGACACATCTGAAACGGGCACTGAAGAAGCCATTTGAAGGCTGAAACGCGTCTGCCGAGCGTTTCAGGGACCCTTTGTATGCCAGCGCAATAACAGCAATAAAGCTGGTATATTGTTCCCCCGGAGCTGTGTCACACTCTTTTCTTGAGTAGGAGAGAGACTGGTTGCTATATAGATATATATATATATATATATATATATATATATATATATATACAAAAATTAAGTGGCCACAGAAAATCTATATTATATATTAATATAAATATATTGGTGACAGTGTGCTCCAAAACGCACTACCGGATACATACCACACCCTTACCACTCTCCTGGTGAATGCGTATGGATCATTTGCTACACTTGTTCTTTGTGTGACGCTTGGATGTTTCACCATCCCTATGACTTCTGTGATATAACATTAATGGCAGCACACCCCACTCTGAAAATTGTTCCAGCCCCACTGCCTTTGACAGTGGCGCAGGAATAATATGTAGTTTAGATAAGTGGCAGTTGGTAAAATTACATAGCGTGTTTTTACAACAGTGTATGGTGAGTTGGTGGTGGTTGGTTTTAAGGAAGAAACCAACATGAGTACTAAAGTATCTCCGCTTTTATAGTGAAAACAAAGAAAACAATGATGCCTAGATCTAATCATATTTGCAAATATGTTTGGTCAAAACCAACATGAGTACTAAAGTATCTCCGCTTTTATAGTGAAAACAAAGAAAACAATGATGCCTAGATCTAATCATATTTGCAAATATGTTTGGTCAAAACCAACATGAGTACTGAAGTATCTCCGCTTTTATAGTGAAAACAAAGAAAACAATGATGCCTAGATCTAATCATATTTGCAAATGTGTTTGGTCAAAAGGTAGCTATCTACAAGGATAGACATCAGGTTATATTTCATGTGTTGTTTTCAGTTTATAGTCTAGGGTGGAGAACCAATATGAGGTCTATGAGGTCCTGAAGAATGCCCACGACAAAGAGGGGTAGAGGTAGAGGCAGAAACGTTATGGCCAAATAAAAATATAGGCATGTGGAAGATAATCACTCCAGCCTATTAAAATTGTTCTTAACCTTGTGACATTGAGGAATCAAAGCATTAGCATGTGTCCTAATATACACAATTTTAACAGTATTAGATCTCATACATGCACCAGGAGAACAGACAAAATATATGACCTCAAAAGACCTCATGGAGAAGCAGCTGAACAACATGTGTGGCTGGTGCGGAGCACCCCATGATGGAACATGTCACCAATGTGTGAGTGCGGAGATTGCATCTTTGTGAGATAAAATATGTGTCATCCAGTAGGATGTGAGTAGCATAGATGACTACGGTTATATAATATGCAGTGAGTAGACATAGGTACCCTGAGTGATATTGTGTCTGGCACTATAATTTTTTTCATTAGTACTGTGCAACTAGTTATCTTCTGCCACAACTTAGTGCAGGGCTTTCACCTGTGGGTGGTTTAATGAAGTCAGTGGAATAAGAGAAACATGTTAACTATTTCTGTTTACTTTTAACATTTGATAATTGGGACGGCCACCGGTGGGATAAATATAAAGAGTCCTTGTCTCCTAAAATAGGTGCCGGTGTGGCTCTCTGGCAGTTACTGCTTCTCGAGACTAACAAAATACCTCAATAGCCCACCTTGAGAACTCACCTCAAGATCATGGTGGAAAACACCACACTAACCACTTTGGGCCCTTCTTCAATGACTCCCATCATCAATGCCAATACCTATCTATGAACAAGGCTGTCCTGTAATGCGGCAGCAAGTTTTTTCTTTATGTTGCAGCTGCCAATCATAGCACAAGCTCCTGCAGGAGTCCCATGGGCCCAGCCAATCAAAAAAAATGTTTTTTGTAACGTTTTCTAGCTTGAATCCTGCAGGAGTCTCACGGAAGTCCTGTGGCACTACATATCTCGATGTTTTAAACGTTCATTTCACTAACAGGCTGAATATCTTTACACCTGATCACAAAAAAAGTATGCTTTCTCAGTAAATATCTAGCCTTCTGCCAAATTTGGGGAAATTCTGTTGAGCTGTTGTTTTGTCTGTAACACTTACATTTTCCCTATGGAAATTGCATGAGGAAAAAAGTGTTTGGGACCCTGCATCCATTTTTCTAGGTTGCTGCTTGACAGATCACCCTGGACCTTTCCAGGAAGGAGCAGAGATGGAAGTATTATTTTTGTTTTTGAAAGATTCATGAAGATTCGTCAAACGATGGCAAAGTTATTAGGACAACAAAATAAAATGTTCCACTATTTAATACCACACTGGGCCCTTCTTCAATGACTCCCATCATTAATGCCAAGACCTATCTATGAACAAGACTGTCCTGTAATGCGGCAGCAAGTTGTTTCTTTATGTTGCAGCTGCCAATCATAGCACAAGCTCCTGCAGGAGTCCCATGGGCCCAGCCAATCAAAAAAATGTTTTTTGTAACGTTTTCTAGCTTGAATCTTGCAGGAGGTTCACGGAAGTCCTGTGGCACTACATATCTCGATTTTTTAAACGTTCATTTCACTAACAGGCTGAATATCTTTACACCTGATCACAAAAAAGTATGCCGTCTCAGTAAATATCTAGTTTTCTGCCAAATTTGGGGAAATTCTGTTGAGCTGTTTTGTCTGTATCACTTACATTTTCCCTATGGAAATTGCATGAGGAAAAAAGTGTTTGGGACCCTGCATTCATTTTTCTAGGTTGCTGCTTGACAGATCACCCTGGAGCTTTCCAGGAAGGAGCTGAGATGGAAGAAATATTTTTGTTTTTGAAAGATTCATGAAGGTTCGTCAAACGATGCCAAAGTTATTAGGACAACAAAATAAAATGTTCCACTATTTAATACCACACTGGGCTCTTCTTCCAGTGATTCCCATGATTAATGCCAACACCTGTCTGCGACCAAGACTGTTTTTCAGAAGAATGGTATTAATAACTTTCTTTATAAAGTGCTGTATGAATATTATATATCTAAATCTCTCTCTCTCTCTTGCTCTCTCTCTCTATATATATATATACATATATATATAAAATATATATATACATATTATCTACTGGCGGTCGCCAGTAGATAGTTAGAGTTAGGACCTATTTTCCATAGGAAATTCACAACATTCTATTTCCAATAACTTTGGCGCCGGTCGACGAATCTTCGCGAAATTTTCAGAACTTATGGCCCGCTCCGGTCCGCTCCTATCCTGAAAGTCTCGGGGTGATTCGTCAAGTGGGGGCCGAGAAAAAAGGGGGTCCCAAAACGTGTTTTCCCCATGCAATTTTCCATAGGAAACTTTAGACACGGCTACAGCCCGAACTGCTGAACGGAATTACACCAAATTTGGCAAAGAGGTAGTTCTTGGTTCAGAAAGAACCCTTTTGTTAAATGGTGTAAATCCGTTCAGTAGTTCCTGAGAAAATCAAAAGTAAAATCACATATATATCTGGGCGGAGCCTAACCACACATGTCATTGTGAGATCTGATTGGCTGTCAGCACTTCATCCTGGAATTGCTGGCAGCCATCTTGGGACCAATATACATGATAGTACCCCATTGAAATGCATTGTAGTGAATCAAAGATTTTGAGGGTTACCAAAAGGAGAACTATAAAGGGTGATAACAGACTTTAGTTACATTAGAATTCATTTGTTGATGGTACCATACTAATTTCAGGAATTGTGGTGTGTTCTAAGGTGATTTTACCCTGTGAAAAACCTTCTGCTGGGATATCATGAATCATGTTTGAGAGAAAACTATTTTCACATGCTTGTCCCATAGAGTTTTGGAAGGTGCTTAAGAAGCTAAAATGAGAGCATATTTTCTGTAAATTCACATTATCTTTCTCAGTCATGTGAGAATGAAGTCTGACATTCTCAGTAAAACATGTACATCCAACAAGGGCAGAGACTGTCAGTTGATTCCTTTGTGTTCTACTGCAGCTTCCCAGAGTGTTCTAAAGAACAACTAGAGTGCTAACAGCCTTACTTATGACAAAAGTATGGCACACCTGAAGCCATCTTGATTGGAATAAACTGGTAACACTTAAAACATTTAATTTAAAAAGGAACAAAATGATGGGGTTCATTTTGTCATAGAAATTATGGTTAGTGCTGTAGAAAGAAAAATTAGGACATGTTTCAAGTGTGATCTCAAATATCTTCCTGTTATATTTCAACAGGAGCAGCCTGTCAGTTGATGCCTTTGTGTTCTACTGCAGCTTCCCAGAGTGTTCTAAAGAACAACTAGAGAGCTAACAGTCTTACTTATGACAAAATTATGGCACACCTGAAGCCATCTTGATTGGAATAAACTGGTAACTCTTAAAACATTTAATTTAAAAGGAACAAAATGATGGGGTTCATTTTGTCATAGAAATTATGGTTAGTGCTGTAGAAAGAAAAATTAGGACATGTTTTAAGTGAGATCTCAACTATCTTCCTGTTATATTTCAACAGGAGCAGCCTGCCAGTTGATTCCTTTGTGTTCTACTGCAGCTTCCCAGAGTGTTCCAAAGAACAACTAGAGCGCTAACAGCCTTACTTATGACAAAAGTATGGCACACCTGAAGCCATCTTGATTGGAATAAACTGGTAACACTTAAAACATTTAATTTAAAAGGAACAAAATGAGTGGGTTCATTTTGCCATAGAAATGAACAACATTTCCAGCACGACCCCCTACACTACACAAGCACCACTGCACTACCCTAAACCCTAAAACACAACCCCCAGCATGACCCCCTTCACTACCTAAACACAACTGCACTACCCTAAACCCTAAAACACTACCTCCAGCACGACCCCTACACTACACAAACACCACTGCACTAACATAAACCCTAAAACACTACCCCCAGCACGACCCCCTACACTACCCAAACACCACTGCACTACCCTAAACCATAAAACACTACCCCCAGCACGACCCCCTACACTACCCAAACACCACTGCCATACCCTAAAACACTACCCCCAGCATGAACCCCATCACTACCCAAACACCACTGCACTACCCTAAACCCTAAAACACTACCCCCAGCACTACACCCTACACTACACAAACACCACTGCACTACCCTAAACCCTAAAACACTATCCCAGTACTACCCCTACACTACCCAAACACCACTGCACTAACATAAACCCTAAAACACTACCCCCAGCACAACCCCCTACACTACACAAACACCACTGCACTACCCTAAAACACTACCCCCAGCATGACTCCCTACACAACCCAAACACCACTGCACTACCCTAAACCCAAAATCTACCCCCAGCACGACCCCCTACACTACCCAAACACCACTGCACTACCCTAAACCATAAAACACTACCCCCAGCATGACCCCCTACACTACACAAACACCACTGCACTACCCTAAACCCTAAAACACTACCACCAGCATGACCCCCTACACTACAGAAACACCACTGCACTACCCTAAAACACTAGAACCCAGCACGACCCCCTACAGTACACCAACACCACTGCACTACCCTAAACCCTAAAACACTACCCCCTACACTATACAAACACCACTGCACTACCCTAAACCCTAAAACACTACCCCCAGCACGACCCCTATACTACACAAACACTACTGCACTACCATAAACCCAAAACACTACCCCAGCACTACCCCTATACTACCCAAACACCACTGCACTACCCTAAACCTAAAACACTAGCCCCAGCATGACCCCTACACTACACAAACACCACTGCACTACCCTAAACCCTAAAACACTACCCCCAGCACGACCCCCTACACTACCCAAACACCACTGCACTACCCTAAACCCTAAAACACTACCCCCAGCATGACCCCCTACACTACACAAACACCACTGCACTACCCTAAACCCTAAAACACTACCCCCAGCATGACCCCCTACACTACCCAAACACCACTGCACTACCCTAAACCCTAAAACACTACCCCAGCACGACTCCATACACTACACAAACACCACTGGACTACCCTAAACCCTAAAACACTACCCCCAGCATGACTCCCTACACTACCCAAACACCACTGCACTACACTAAACCCTAAATCTACCCCAAGCATGACCTCCCACACTACACAAACACCACTGCACTACCCTAACCCCTAAAACACTACCCCCAGCACGACCCCTACACTACCCAAACACCACTGCACTACCCTAAATCCTAAAACACTAACCCCAGCATGACCCCCTACACTACCGAAACACCACTGCACTACCCTAAACCCTAAAACACGACCCCCTACAGTACACAAACACGACTGCACTACCCTAAACACTACCCCCAGCATGACCCCCTACACTACACAAACACCACTGCACTACCCTAAACCCCCTACACTATACAAACACCACTGCACTACTCTAAACCCTAAAATACTACCCCCAGCACGACCCCTCACAACACAAACACCACTGCACTACCCTAAACCCTAAATCTACCCCCATCACGACCCCCTACACTACCCAAACACCACTGCCATACCCTAAACCCTAAAACACTACCCCCAGCATGAACCCCTACACTACCCAAACACCACTGCACTACCCTAAACCCTAAAACACTACCCCCCTGCACTAACCCCTACACTACACAAACACCACTGCACTACCCTAAACCCTAAAACACTACCCCAGCACTACCCCCTACACTACCCAAACACCACTGCACTAACATAAACCCTAAAACACTACCCCAGCACAACCCCCTACACTACACAAATACTACTGCACTACCCTAAACCTAAAACACTACCCCCAGCACGACTCCCTACACTACCCAAACACCACTGCACTACCCTAAACCCTAAATCTACCCCCAGCACGACCCCTACACTACCCAAACACCACTGCACTACCCTAAACCATAAAACACTACCCCCAGCATGACCCCTACACTACACAAACACCACTGCACTACCCTAAACCCTAAAACACTACCACCAGCATGACCCCTACACTACTCAAACACCACTGCACTACCCTAAACCCTAAAACACTACCCCCAGCACGACCCCCTACACTACTGCACTACCCTAAAACACTACCCCCAGCACGACCCCCTACTCTACCCATACACCACTGCACTACCCTAAACTCTAAAACACTACCCCCAGCACGACCCCCTACACTACCCTAAACCCTAAAACACTACCCCCAGCACGACCCCCTACACCACCCAAACACCACTGCACTACCCTAAACCCTAGAAAAGAAACCCCCACCCCATGCCCAATCCCCCTTACTCCTCGTGGTTCCTCTCTCCTCGTGGTTCCTGCTTCACGTCGTCTCTGAGGGGCGGTGCACGTCGTTGTGAGGAAACGGAACAGCCTCTGTTTCCTTACAATGACGTGGATCATCTACATGTTTTTTAGAACGCATTGTCATTTACCATACATACCTTTACAACAAAATTAGTTGTAAAGGCATGCGTGGTAAATGACCATGCATTCTAAAAAAATGCGTAGTAATGACTTCGCGATGTACAACGCATGCGTGGTAATGCATGCGTTGTAATGGTCTCACGAAGTAAAAAAGTCGTTGTAACGGCTGCTTACCGATCGAAGCTGGCCCCTGTTCTTCAGTGAGACGTTTATTTGATTAATTAGGAGGAAGGAATGTGGTTTTGTACCGAAAAGTGCATTCCCGGCTGTTGTATTGTGAAAGTGTCCGCGTGGCCTGGTTTCACTTCCGGTGAGAGAGTGAAAGAGTCTGTTTGGATCTAAAGGAGTTCTGTTGTTGGACGGGGCCAGCGCGAACGTCATCAGAAAACATAGCTAATGGAAAGCGTCCTCCCTGAAGTGTGGAGCAGTGCCATGAGAGGTCAACGAGTGTGCGTCCCACCGCAGTATGACCGTACCGCGTGACCCATATGCCGCCTCCAGGGTACGGGAGGCAGAAGCGGCATCGCAGGTCCTCTTGAAGACCGTTGTAGCACTAATTCTACATTTTGGTACTAGGGCATTTTAACTTTGTTGTTCCTGCCAGATACATAGAGAAGATCCTGTGTTATTCAGTGCCCTCGTTACCTTTTTTGTGGGTTGTGGTGCTTGTCACTTCGCTGCCCCGCCGGTGCACATGACTGGGCACCCCACCTCGTGTGCCATCTGCAGGGCCTCTGCCCTCTGATCACTGGTTTTGGTTTCTGGAGTGGCAACATAAACAGTTGCTCCCAAAGGACTAGCCTGAACACTTAGGTGAATATCCCCTGCACCAGCATTCCACGGAAATTCTTTCCTAGCTCTCCCAATTCAACGAGAACGTCATAATAGCACGGTTCCGCTTGCGACACCGTATGACGTCATCAGAGCCATAAGAGGACCTCGTCGGCGTGCTGACGTCAGTTCCACCCATTTTTTCCGTGCCACCGAGGCAAACAGGCGGACCGAGACATTTTCACATGTATACATAGTATAATAAATATATATATATTCACTGAAAAAACCATAGGTTTCAGGCACGTTATAGTTAGAAATTAGCATTTAAAAAACCTTAGAAATTCACTGAAAAAACCATAGGTTTCAGGCACGTTATAGTTAGAAATTAGCATTTAAAAAACCTTAGAAATTCACTGAAAAAACCATAGGTTTCAGGGGCGTTATAGTTAGTTGGACATTTCACTCGTACAAAACCATAGAAATTCCCCCGTTATAGTTAGTTCAGCTAACTATAACTCGCAGCGCTCGCAATGCACTGCTGATGACGTCACATATTACATCACTCATGACATGGTCAGTGACATCACTCATGACATCACTGATGACATCTCAAATGACATCACTGATGACATCACTGATGACATCATCCTTGTGATAGAGTGGCAGACCTCCTCTCACCCTAATATAACCTTTGATACACACACTCAAAAATACAAACTGACATTTTCAAAACAATGGACATACCAATGCCAGTTACAACACACCTATTCAGTAATTCCAAGATCTACACACACATCCACTCATTCACCAACAGTCCCTATACAGTCACTCATACATGTACTCACTCATCATATGTACTCATACACCTATACATCCTGTTACACACCGCCACTCATCCTTAGAGTTACTCACACACATAGTCACACATGCAAACAAAGTATCAAACATCCATTTACTTGCCATATACAGTTATACACACACTACCACACTTACTTCTACAGAAACTTACACATACTTACTCTCTTAAACAATCACTTATAGAAACACCTACTTATTTGTACAGGAACTCTTCCAATCTCTCACTCTCACATATACTCACTTATATACACCAATACTCACATATACTAGTTTAAAACATATGTAGTTACTCATAAAGACACTATTGAGACAGTCATTCACTCACTAACACACCCATACACACACTCATCCACCTATACAGTCCTGCACACATGCTGTCTTCAACACATACAAACAGTGAGTCACTCATTCATGCATCTATGCACTAAGTAATACCCCCACCGAACCATACAGACACTCAGACACTCATACTGATACTCAAAAACCAACTAATAACCCATATAGACACTCATGTAGCTACTCACCAACCCATGCAGCCACTTATACACAAAGTGAGAGACTGATACAGATATTTTCATATTTAAACATTACTCACTAACCCATGATTCACTAAGATACACTTAATCAGTCAGTTATACAATCAATTTAACAAAAAAAAATCATCCATTTAGGCACTTATATGCCCATTTATTCTTCCATCGACCTTGAGATATACATATATAAAACATATTTAATTTTCAGAAAAACACACATTCACTGGATGATGTCATCAGTGATGTCATCAGTGATGTCACTGACCATGTCATGAGTGATGTAATATGTGACGTCATCAGCAGTGCATTGCGGGCGCGCGAGTTATAGTTAGCTGAACTAACTATAACGGGGAATTTCTATGGTTTTGTACGAGTGAAATGTCCAACTAACTATAACGCCCCTGAAACCTATGGTTTTTTAGTGAATATATATATATGTATATATATATATATTATTATTTTTTTCTCCCAAACGCCCTTGCGCTCAAGAATGCACTCGACAATGCTCTCGCCCTTTGGGTATTGTTAGCCTTGCTGCAGCACGCTGTCTCTCTGTCCAAACTTGCCAATCATGCTCGACGCGTTTCAAGGCATTCGCCTCTTAATCATGAGCTTCACACAAAGGCATGGAAGGCTCACCTGTTTGTTCACTTCATTTTTATTGTTGAATAAGACAGCCCTCAGTGGGCGTGGCTTGCAGTAAACGCCACATAGCATGATGGTAATTGCAGTTCCACAGGTAAGTATTAGTGTCACTCCTTTAGTAGGCTCCGTGCTCCTGTGTAAAAATAAAAGCTGTGTAAGGTCCTTTAGTAGGTAGGGACATCTTGAGATTGCATGCTTCATTTTGCAAGAGAACATTGTGCCTAACGGAGAGGGATTTTTGCCTTCCATGGCCTTTCAACATTAAGAAATGGTGCACCTCTTGTTCCCGCGGCTCGGGCAGCCGCGTATCATTTTTCCTCCCAAACGCCCTTGCGCTCAAGAATGCACTCGACAATGCTCTCGCCCTTCGTGTATTGTTAGCCTTGCTGCAGCACGCTGACTCTTTGTCCAAACTTGACAATCATGCTCGACGCGTTTCAAGGCATTCGCCTCTTAATCATGAGCTTCACACAAAGGCACGGAAGGTTCACCTGTTTGTTCACTTCATTTTTATTGTTGAATAAGACAGCCCTCAGTGGGAGTGGCTTGCAGTAAACGCCACATAGCATGATGGTAATTGCAGTTCCACAGGTAAGTATTAGTGTCACTCCTTTAGTAGGCTCCGTGCTCCTGTGTAAAAATAAAAGCTGTGTAAGGTCCTTTAGTAGGTAGGGACATCTTGAGATTGCATGCTTGTTGGACTTGGCCCTTATAGTCCCAGAATTTTTCGCTTTTCCCCCCTGGCCTATGTATTTACATGTTGTGTCTAAAATGTGAATGGGTAATACTGTGTAATGGTGTCACTGTCACTTTTAAAATGGACGCCATTCCTGCCTGCCCTTGTGCCGCCTGACTGAGTTGAGTGGCGGTCTAGATGTTGTTTCCCAGCACTCCCAGCTTTTGGAGGGAAACCTGGCAGCAAAGGTGCCCTACACCCCCCCTAATCCAGTTAAGACCGGTTCCCCAGGGAACCTTCCAGAAGTTGCCAGCCTTCTCTGGTAGGTGGGGTGAGGGGCGGATATATAGGAGGGGCTGGGCTGCCATGTGCTCAGTGTGTGACAGAGCAGGAGAAGTGACTGAGGGGGAACTCTGCCAGGAGGTACCGCCACATTGGGCCTGTGTGCTGGCCCCTGTGCCCATCTACACCCCTCTGTTGTCCCCCGGGGCTAGTAAAGAGACATCACCGGAGTGGAGGCTGCTGTGCTGACAGGATTGCCACCTTACTGGAGGATGACCGTTCCGAGGAGCTGCTGCTTCAGGACTGGTGAGCCGCCCTGCTAGCCACTGATCTCGCCCTGCATTACTTGTCTCCTGGCCTCTAGCGCCTCGTGAGCGCCATATTGGGACTGCCTGTACTCAAGGAGGTGAGGAGCATGGACAAAACCCCCCCCCCTCTGTGGGCCCTGGACCTGTGAGGTCCCTAGCGCCTTGGGAGCGCTTCACCGTAATTGACTGTGCCTTTCTGCCTGCTCCCTAGCGCCTTGTGAGCGCTACAGCTATTCCTCAGCACCCCAAGCACCTTTTGTTCCTGCACCCCGGGAATCAGCGCTACAACTTTCTCCCTGCCTGAGGAGAGCGCTTGATTTTAACTGCCCAGGAGGAGTGCTGGTGGCCTGCAGCGCGCGGCTGCAACGTGTGTGGGTTCTACAGCGCTGTGCTGAGAAGCGCCTGTCCCCTGCCGTGCTGCGCTGCCTGAGGGAGCTGATTCTTTAAAAATAGCGGGAGCCCACCCCGCATTTGTGGTCCTTCGCGGGTGCCCACCCCGCGTTATTGCTTTGGAAATATAGCGGGAGCCTACCCCGCGGTTGCCTGCCGTGTGGGACTACTGGCGGGTGCCCACCCCGCGTGTGTGCTTATACCAGGAGGGAGCCCACCCCTCCGTGAGGAAAAGAGGAACTGCCGGGAATCACCGCCGCCGGCCCAGGAGCGCCGCGCGGGCTTCCCCGTGACGTCAGAGGAGCCGCGCTGGGATTGGCGCCGGCAGGAGCGCCTGGCGGAAGGCCCGCCCCGCGACGGAGGAAGCAGTAGGTCCGGAGCCGACGGGCTCCCCACCGAAGTCCCGGGTCCCAGGAAGGGCCCCGGGTGAAGAGGGAGCCTCGTGCCTGCCCAGGAGCCAGGCGGGAGCCTACCCCGTACTGGCCCCAACGCCGCCGGAGACTTCGCTCCGGAAGGGAAGGAAGTGGTGGGGGCTCCCCGTGACCGGAGGAGAGCCCCGAGCGCCGCCGGAGTTGTTTGGAGCCTCGCCGGCTCCAGGACAAAGTCCCGGGACCCAGGAGGGGCCCCGGGTGAAGAGTGGAGTGCTGCCTGAAGCAGCGCGACGCCTGCAGGACTGCCGGTGAGTGGGGCTGTGTGTTCCGACCCACGGGGGGGCGGCCGAGTCACATTGTCGGTGCCTGAGGCCCCCGGGGCCCAGGGAGGGGCCGCCGATATTTCTCTGGTTGGCGAGGTAGCTGCCCCGGTTGGCAGCGGGCAGCTACCCTTCATCCCTCTCCCACGTTGGGCTGCACAGCGGTGCCGCAGTTGCGGGCCGCTGCCATGTTTTTTCCTTGTGGGCCACGTGTGAGTTGAAGCCCCCGTAGGGCTCCCCTTACGGACCGGGCCACAGTGCCCTGGGGGCTACACAGCGACGCCGCAGTTGCGGGTCGCTGCAACGGGAGGCCTTTTTCTTGAGCGTCGGGTCCCAGGAGGGGACCCCCAACTGACCAGTACTTTGTGGGCCACATAATTGTTGTATTCCCGAGTCCCCGAGTGGGGCTCCCAAGGGCACGGGGGTGCCAGTACTCTATTTGGACATTTGTGCCTTCGAGTCCAGGAGAGGGACTCCAACTTACACCGTGGGGCCAGTTTCCGGTCCGAGTCCCAGAGTAGGGGTTCCCCCGGCGCAGTGGCGCCAAAGACTGAACTGCGACAGTTGGGGCAAGTAGAGTTGTTATGCCCACAGGTCCCTGCCTAATGCCACATTGGGATGGTTGCTGTTCATGCCTAATGCATTTAGGATAAGGAGGTTTTGTATGCCCATGTTACGCGGGCGGTATGGTTTATGCCCAATGTGACCGATGCCGCATGACTGGTGCCTAAGAGTATGTCCAGGTGGTTGCCTGAGCCAGTTGGGTACGCCTAATGTTTTCATAATGATGATGCCTCTGTGCTCACATGTGTACGCCCTAAGCTAATGTTTATATGCCTAATACTTTTATGCTAATGTCTCAGGCCAATGTGGTTGATGCTCCAGGGATTATGCAAATGTCATAGTATAATGCTAATCAGGTTATGCCTAATGGTAATGGGTTCAGGCCTGATGTTCTTTTTTTCCCCAAGGCGTATACTGTTGGTGTTCTGCCTAATAATTTCTGCCTCGCCCTAATGTGACCTATGCTAATGTGCTTATAATGATTCTGGCAGCGGCCCGATTAGCGCTGCCCTGTACATAGTCCCCACTGTTATGTCTACCGGGTGCTGGTTGGCGCTGTGTTACCACTGTGGTTACCATCTGTTAAGCTGTTGCATAATACAGATGCTATTTTTCTTACTTAAACTGGTGTGGTCTCCTTTTTGTGGTGCGCCTGGTGTGTCGCCTGTGTGTGCTGCGCGGATGCTTTACACAATGCTCCTGGTTTAGCCTTCCCGCTCTGCACCACGCTACCCCGTTTCCAACAATGCTTCATTTTGCAAGAGAACATTGTGCCTAACGGAGAGGGATTTTTGCCTTCCATGGCCTTTCAACATTCAGAAATGGAGCACCTCTTGTTCCCGCGGCTCGGGCAGCCGCATATCATTTTTTCTCCCAAACGCCCTTGCGCTCAAGAATGCACTCGACAATGCTCTCGCCCTTCGGGTTTTGTTAGCCTTGCTGCAGCACGCTGTCTCTCTGTCCAAACTTGACAATCATGCTCGATGCGCTTCAAGGCATTCGCCTCTTAATCATGAGCTTCACACAAAGGCACGGAAGGCTCACCTGTTAGTTCACTTCATTTTTATTGTTGAATAAGACAGCCCTCAGTGGGCGTGGCTTGCAGTAAACGCCACATAGCATGATGGTAATTGCAGTTCCACAGGTAAGTATTAGTGTCACTCCTTTAGTAGGCTCCGTCCTCCTGTGTAAAAATAAAAGCTGTGTAAGGTACTTTAGTAGGTAGGGACATCTTGAGATTGCATGCTTCATTTTGCAAGAGAACATTGTGCCTAACGGAGAGGGATTTTTGCCTTGCATGGCCTTTCAACATTAAGAAATGGTGCACCTCTTGTTCCCGCGGCTCGGGCAGCCGCGTATCATTTTTTCTCCCAAACGCCCTTGCGCTCAAGAATGCATTTGACAATGCTCTCGCCCTTCGGGTATTGTTAGCATTGCTGCAGCACGCTGTCTCTCTGTCCAAACTTGACAATCATGCATATATATATATATCCAAAACATAAGAGTTACCCCTCGAAGAGCCAGCACTCGCAGGTCGGTAAAATGCTGATGCACCAAAAGCAACACTCGTGGACACAATCCTCTTGGAAATGATACTGCTGACGCGTTTCGGGCATTGCGCCCTTCCTCCTGGGCAGTTTATGCTAAATGAAGGCAAGCGGAGACTGCCAGTATATCCCCTCACATTTATTGGATCATTGCGCTCGGGTGTGCGTTTACCATAGAATTCTGGGACTGGTAGCTTCGTCATTCCCCATGTGGGTCGCCGCCTTCAATTGCATTTTAAACAGTTTATATAGGCTTATACATATCTCACAAAAGTTGCTCTTGTGTTTAAAAAGCACCTCCTGCTCTGCTCGATCCTGCCCAAATAAGCAGGAGCGGATCCGCTCAGATTCCGTGGTGGTGCTGGCTTGTGGCCTGGGCTTGACCACATAACATCCAAAACATAAGAGTTACTTCTCGAAGAGCCAGCACTCGCAGGTTGCTAAAATGCTGATGCACCAAAAGCAACACTCATGGACACAATCCTCTTGGAAATGATACTGCCGACGCGTTTCGGGCATTGCGCCCTTCCTCCTGGACAGTTTATGCTAAATGAAGGCAAGCGGAGACTGCCAGTATATCCCCTCACATTTATTGGATCTTTGCGCTCAGGTGCGCGTTTACTATAGAATTCTGGGACTGGTAGTTTCGTCATTCCACATGTGGGTCGCCGCCTTCAATTGCATTTTAAACAGTTCATATAGGCTTATACATATCTCACAAAAGTCGCTCTTGTGTTTAAAAAGCACCTCCTGCTCCGCTCGATTCTGCCCAAATAAGCAGGAGCGAATCCGCTCAGATTCCGTGGTGGTGCTGGCTCGTAGCCTGGGCTTGACCACATAACATCCAAAACATAAGAGTTACCCCTCGAAGAGCCAGCACTCGCAGATCGGTAAAATGCTGATGCACCAAAAGCAACACTCGTGGACACAATCCTCTTGGAAATGATACTGCCGACGTGTTTCGGGCATAGCGCCCTTCCTCCTGGGCAGTTTATGCGAAAAGAAGGCAATCGGAGACTGCCAGTATATCCCCTCACATTTATTGGATCATTGCGCTCAGGTGCGCGTTTACCATAGAATTCTGGGACTGGTAGTTTCATCATTCCCCATGTGGGTCGCCGCCTTCAATTGCATTTTAAACAGTTCATATAGGCTTATACATATCTCACAAAAGTCGCTCTTGTGTTTAAAAAGCACCTCCTGCTCCACTCGATCCTGCCCAAATAAGCAGGAGCGGATCCGCTCAGATTCCGTGGTGGTGCTGGCTCGTGGCCTGGGCTTGACCACATAACATCCAAAACATAAGAGTTACCCCTCGAAGAGCCAGCACTCGCAGGTCGGTAAAATGCTGATGCACCAAAAGCAACACTTGTGGACACAATCCTCTTGGAAATGATACTGCCGACGCGTTTCGTGCATTGCGCCCTTCCTCCTGGGCAGTTTTGCTAAATGAAGGCAAGCGGAGACTGCCAGTATATCCCCTCACATTTATTGGATCATTGCGCTCAGGTGCGCGTTTACCATAAAATTCTGGGACTGGTAGTTTCGTCATTCCCCATGTGGGTCGCCGCCTTCAATTGCATTTTAAACAGTTCATATAGGCTTATACATATCTCACAAAAGTCGCTCTTGTGTTTAAAAAGCACCTCCTGCTCCGCTCGATCCTGCCCAAATAAGCAGGAGTGGATCCGCTCAGATTCCGTGGTGATGCCCCATAGTGGTGTAGCTAAGGTAATCCTGTCTTTCCAGCCCAACGCCCTTGATGCTGTGTGCCATATCTTGGTTGTCGATGATGTTGGGGGGTAGGGTGGTGTTGCCTGCTTCCCACCATAAAGGGCTCTGAGATATCCCCCTGGCTTCATATTGTACCTGTCCATGTTATAGGCTGGATCGTTGTGGGGTACATGCATCCATCTATTAACTACTATGAGCTGTGTTGCTCAATAGTAGGTCTGCAGCGCCGGGAGCGCAATCCCTCCATCATACCAGCTCTTAGCCAGTTTGTGTAGTGCGATCCACGGCGTACCACCATCCCAGAGGAGTGTTCTTAGTTCCGACTCTACCATTTTGAAATACCCCGGGGCACCACATATGGCGTATTTTGTAAAACGTATATAAAAAGGGGGAGCGCCATCATTTTGTAGAGGGCTGCCCTACCTAACAGTGACAAGGGTAGTGACCTCCAATGACCGAAGGTGACGTAGCAGGGGGTCCAGGTTCTGGTCATGGAAAACTGCCTGCTCTCTGGTTACATAAATTCCCAAGTATTCGAAGCCCTCTGTCACCACTCAGGCCGCACAGTCCATGGGAAGTCTCGGAGTCGCGCCCCACAGGATGTCTATAAGCGACATCCCAGTTTATGGTGTACCACGAGTATTTTTGATATAGGGTGAAAATATGTAGTACTCTTTGCAGGGAGGAGTAAGTTTTGGCCAGATAGAGGAGAATATGGTCTGCATAGAGGGAGATTCTATCCTCCCAATCTCCCGTCCATCTAAGTCCTCTGATAAGAGGATCCCCCCGTATCCACACGGTGGGGGTTCCAGCACAGGGCAAATAGCAGTGGGGACAGGGGGCATCCCTGCCTCGTGCCTCTAGAGAGTTGGAATATGGACGACCTATCTCCATTCACCATCACCTGCGCAAGGGGCTCAGAGTATAGGAGTTTGATCCATGCTACAAAGCTGTCCCCGATGCCCATCCGCTGAAGGACGGCAAACAAGAAGGGCCACTCTATCATATCAAATGCTTTCCTAGCGTCTAGCGATATTACCACTGCCTCTTCTCTAATGCTCCCTGCACTTCCCAGCACTCCATGCAATCGCCTGAGGTTGAGTGCCGTATTCCTATCCGGCATGAATCCTGATTGGTCTGGATGGACCAGTTTATGCATCAACGGGGCAAGCGGGTTGCCAGGATCTTGGCGAGGACCTTCACCTCCGCATTGAGTAGAGAGATCGGCCTGTATGACGCACAGTCCTCTGGAGGCTTACCTGCTTTATGAATCACGACTATATTGGCAAGTCTTTGATTCTCGAGCAACTTCCCCGCCAGAACACTTTCCTGAAACATTTTCAATAAATACGGTGCGGTCACAGAGGCCGTCACCTTGTACAGCTCGATCGGTAGGCCATTAGGGCTGATTGCTTTCCCAGATTTCAGTGCATGAATTGCCTTTATCACTTCACTATCTGTCAGTTCCAGCTCTAGACTATCTCTATCTGACTTATCGAGGGAGGGTAATGAAATGATGAAAAGGAGCATATAATCAAATATAATACATTTATAAATTATAAACAGTATTAAATTCATGCAATTGACACAAAATTAAAGTGCGGAGAGTCTTGAAATCTCTTTTCTTCATATCATCTTTATTTTCATTTCCAATCAGATGCATAAAGCCCAGCCAACGCGTTTCGTCCAATGAATGGACTTCATCAGGGTTGTAATTCAGGTCATGAAGATCATCAAAGCAATCTAGGAGTGTGTAGTCATAAAGGTCGAGAATCTCTTGACGTCTGTTAATAATATATATCCGAGTTGGGAACAGCTCATGCAAATCACCAAAGAAATTTAGTAATGTGTATTAGTATGCATCGATATTCCAATAGCACCAATGTCCTCTGGATTTTCTAAGGATTATTGCCTTTTATCCATGCTGTGTGTAAGACGCATGGAAGATTACGAGTGAGCTCTTAACTCGCTTCCGGAGGTCTGACTCACGGAGACTCTCCCGACTCTTTGAACTTTGACAAGAGACGTGTGCCTTCTTTATTTCAGCCACGAGATAGATTTTATGTATTTGCCGTGTTGAAGTTTGTCTGCACCGGCACGTATTTTAAACGTCAGAAAGTGACCATTGCCATTTCTGCCTGGGATCGCCAGGCTTGGCTTTCTCTTGTATATGTCATCAATACTGAGCTTCTCCTCTCAATTCAAATAGGAGCCTACAGTGAGGCCTTCCGTTTTGTCAATATTCGATCACTCTGGCTCGAGTTAATCACGGAACTAGTGTTGAGGGACTTGTTTTTACAAACAATTGTATGTCCTGAAGATGGTCTGACGGATGAATCCACCAATACAGACCGAAATGTCAACTGTTCCATCCATTTCCTTGGCACTTGTGTTGTTTGAGGATTTGTTCTTTATTGTTTTAGACTCATCCTCTTCCTTATATATTACTGGAATGGTTGTTCACACTCATGATTTGTAGGCTCTTTTATGTATCCTCCATCATAGTGTTCTATTGTGTTTAAATGTACCCCTTACATTCTTGGTTTCACATTAAACTGTGTTTCTAGAAAAAAAGATATACCCGTGCTTCCTTAACTATTCCACTGAATATTCATTTCAGGAATAATTACATTGTTGTTTTGATTTTTACAACGTTCAGTCACTATTTAGGGCTTGACTTTTTAGTAACAAGTTTATATTCAATTTGACTAAGATTTATGAATAAAATCCCTTGAAGGCATCTCTACCTAATAATTACTTATTTGCCCAAGCCTCCAGGGGTGTATTGGGTTTCCCACTGTTTTGTTACAATTTTATCCATGCCGGCATCCTTTCAGGTCAGGTCCAAAGTATGGTCTGTCTGACCGTGGTGATCTTCATGACCTGAATTACAACCCTGATGAAGTCCATTTATTGGACGAAACGTGTTGGCTGGGCTTTATGCATCTGATTGGAAATGAAAATAAAGATTATATGAAGAAAACAGATTTCAAGACTCTCCGCACTTTAATTTTGTGTCAATTGCATGAATTTATTACTGTTTATAATTTATAAATGTATTATATTTGATTATATGCTCCTTTTCATCATTTCATTATTCTAGGAGAAGTTTCTTCTCGCATAGGGTGACTTCTATAGCAGTTGGGTTACGAAAAGTGGAGCATTACGATTTAAATATTCATGGGAACTAATATATTGGTGCAGCCATTCAAGCCTACACTGCTGTTTCTCTAAACATAAGTATTGAAGGAGGGTATATTGAGGGTGTCTAAAAGTTCCTTCACCTCCACTTGGGAGGTTTACTAATCTTGACATTATTTATGTTTGTAGATACGTGGGACAGAGCCTCGCACTCGAGGACACCTTACGGGGACTTACCTGTCCGTTTCCCCGCGCTTGGTAAGCAGGGGGATGATATGTTAAGAGGGCGGATACACGCTGTGTGGTGACTGCTAGATAGGTCAATGTTACATAATCCTTTTGTGTAATTTTCTTACACAGATAGAATTAATTTTGGGCATTCGGCTGAATTTACAAAAGCACTTAAGGTGTGATGCTCGCATTCTTGTTGCTTATGGACGCCTTACTGATTATAAGATTGAAAATCCATGATGTATTTGACAGCACTAGTGTGCGGATGAGGATATCAAGTTGGATAATATTACATATTGTTTCTTTGGGATGTGTTGGTTAGGGGATCACTCAGAGTCCTTCCCATTGAGGCTCTTTAAAGATTCCTTTTTGGTTTCTGTTTTTAGGTTTAAATTGAATCGATTTGGGTCACCTGCTTCACTTGGGTTCGGATTGGAATCTATATACATTGAAAATACTTTTAAAAGCCATGTGGGATGGAATTATAACCATATGAAAAGTAGGTGGTGTTTTGGATTGAACATTAAAGTCACTACTTTGTGACTGATATTGGTTTGGAAGGAAATGGATTGTGATTATTGTTGCTTTCGTTTCTTTTACTCTCAGGTGTCAACATTAGATACTGGAGGTATTTTTCGATCATTTTTTTATGCATGAGCATGGGATTTGGCTGATGTATATTGCACTCTCCGGATGTATGTGGTGCACTTCCGTATATTACTTCTATGCGGATTGACGTTACATACATGATTTAGTTGGAATTCACACTGGTGTACGAATAGTTTCAGGGTGCCACGTAGGGCTATGAGATAATTTAGGATGAAAAAACACTTAGATTATAAAACATGTTTATTTTCATGTTCTAAATGTGATTTAAGGGTTTCCACACTGTGCATGCATTTTGAATTCTTTCCAATCTGTGAGCAGAGCCTTGTAAAGTCACGGTGAGATTGCTACACTTGTCTGTTGCGCACCAGATGTATGTATGGTGTCACAATGGCCTTTTGTTCTTATTTGTTTACTTAGCCTTGAAAAAGTCGCGGGACAATTTCCCTTTGCGGCGACGAAACACGTGTTGGCTGGCTAAGAATTCAACACAGTGACAAGAAAAGGAAAACAATAAAGAAAAGAGGATTACTACAACTTTGATCTAATTTTGTGTTTACACTATCACATCTAATATTGATTTTACTTTGTAGACGTGTGCTGGGGATTGTGTATGGATAGAAAAATTCATGCTGAACTGTCAAACGGGGGCCAAGTAAAAAGAGAGGGTACCGAATGTGTGATTTACCATGTTAATTCGCATAGGAAAGGTTGCTCTACGAGACAAAAAAATATAGTTGACCGGAATTACACGAAATTTAGCAAAAAGTTGGTTGTTTACTCAGAAAGCGGGGTGTTCGTGTTTTGATGTAAATCTGTTAAGCTACTAGGAGCAATTAGAGTTTTAAAATCAGCTAGGTTTGGGCATGAAAGGGTTAAAAAATTAGGTATGCCTAAATTGCTGGTGTCCAGATATGCTCTTTTTGGCCAATTGAAAGGGGACTACTCAGTCTTGATTGGCTGGCCACAACGTGAACAATATGTTGTGGCAGCCATTACAGGACTTAGTGTGTGTAGCTTCACTTGTAACGAATGAGCTCAATACAGACACTAAAGATTAGTGTCTGCACAGACCCGCAGCTCTACATTGTTTCCCCCTTTGAAGTGCCTCATCCTTTTTGCCAATCATCTGCTTTAACGGGCTCTGCTGAAAGTCGTGGTGCCAACCGTCTCCCTCTCTCCTTCTTTGTCCCCATCCCTCCCGAGAGGGAGCGCAAAAAATGGCCAGATTTGTCATTTGCTCTCCCCTGCCACTGTCTGCAGTCACTGTCTGCACTAATGTTTTTTCACCTCTAACAGCCGCAACCTCGGACACCAACTGCTTCACGCGTCATTGCTTTCTCTTCTACAATGACCAAATAATGGAGCGATTTCCTGCTGGGACAGTGACTAAAAGGTTGTGTGTACTTTAAATATTCCCGATGTGCGTGATGCCTTGAAGCATCAACGGGATAGCGCACATTTGTCATTTGTATTGCCTCGTAGCGCCCTTTGGTGAATGGTTTGGAGTGTCTGCAGCTTACACCACAGGAGTAAGGCCTGGCTGATACACATCCTGTTTACTGATATGGCAGATCGGAAGCCACTTTTAAACAAGCATTTGCAATGCAATTGGTCTCACATAACTGAAAGTTTGAGCTATTGGCGTTGCATTATTATTTGCAACGCCAATAGCTCAAACTTTCAGTAATGCGAGACCTATTGCATTGCAAATGCTTGTTTTAATAGGGTCGTTCAGTTCTACATAATATCTTCTTGGTTTATATATAAAATAACACAAATGCTTACAATGCTTTTTTATTATAACTTTTCAAGATGCTAGACAGTCGCCACACTGCTCTACACCATAGCTTAAAGACATTGGCAATGCCAATAGCTCTGGCTAAACACTCAAAAGGTCCCAAAGGTGAGATCTATTGGCTATGCCAATGCTTGTTTATCTGGTTATTCCTCATGTGAATTCATAATGCAAATGTAAAAACATATAATCATATAACATTTAAACATTACACACGTAGTACAATTTAGACATACAAATATTTCAACATGTCAATTCCATATATAGTGCTTGTGCAGGCATAACACTTAAACATACGTGTCCAAATAAAAATTCTCTAAAGATAAATTTGGAGATATATTATGCTCCCTCAAACAATTGTTCCCATAGGTATCATGTGGCCCTATGTGGTCGGGGTTAAAGTAAAAGATATTCTAACGCAATAATCTTGGAGGATATCAATATTCGCTTTGGTTCTCCCATGCGTAACTCAATCATTTAGTGGGGATATGCACCACCTGGCCACTTTTGTTGTATGCCGACGCGTTTCAACCTTCACATTGGGCCTGCTGTTTGTGTTGAAGGTCTTTCTCAGACTTGGGTGTATACTTTGTTAGGACACTACATTTAAAACAAAAATATATATGTGGGTGCCAGTTATACGGTGGAAAAGGAAAATGAGTGTATTTATAACGATTAATTAAAAGGATTTAAAAGCCCATGTAATCTTTGCTCAGCAGTATGCTCTGATTTATGTAACATAGGTTCATGGTCCTTGTCCTTGATGGTCATGGTCCTTGATGGATCTTTTGAATAGTCTGTGTGCCTTTCTTCTGGTGTTGCACTGTGGTTGCTTTTATGAAAAAGAGAACAAGGATTATTTTGAGGCACACTAAGCATGCGGTGCACAAGGGGTTGTCTACTATCTCAGTTGACTCTGCTTTACATACCTTTTTAAGGGGTTAACACTGTGCCATCTTATTGATGAACCCCCTGCTTCTGTGCGTGTACCCTGTGAGGCTGATGCCATCGAATGTTTACTTCCAAGTCTAAGCACGGACAAATGAAGGAGCTAATTATTCCTTGAAAAGACTTCTCCACGATCAATGGTCGTCATGTAGGAAACGTGGTGGGAGAAACGCAACGTGAGCACGTACCTTCCTCTCGGCTTCGCGTTCAGGGTGAATTACTCTCCTGTTTCGTGCATTACTTGCCTAGCGGGAGTGCAGTGCTGCTATTGGTTGATGATGGTCATACCCTTGTCAATCAATCAATCAATCAATCAATCAGGGGTTTGTAGAGCGCGCTACTCACCCGTGAGGGTCTCAAGGCGCTGGGGGGGGGGGAGCAGATCCGGATCAGTCGAAGAGCCAGGTCTTGAGGTCCTTCCTGAACATGTGTAGGGTAGGGGAGCGTCTGATGTTAACGGGGAGCTTGTTCCAGGTAATGGCTGCGATGTAGGAGAAGGCTCTCCTGCCGGTTCTGTTTCTGCGGATGCGGGGGACCTCTGCCAGGGCGAGGTCGGCGGAGCGGAGGTTCCTCTTGGGTACGTGGAAACATACTCTGTCGTTGAGGTATTTGGGTCCGATGTTGTTGAGGGATTTCTAGGCGTGGGTGAGGAGTTTGAAGGTGACCCTCTTCTCGACGGGGAGCCAGTGGAGGCTTCATAGGTGTTGGGTCATGTGCTCGTGGCGCGGTGTCCCTAGGACGAGCCTGGCTGCGGCGTTCTGGATGGTTTGGAGTTTGTGTAGAAGAGTTTTGTTGATTCCGGCTTAGAGGGCGTCGCCATAGTCTAGTCTGCTGGTTATGAGTGCGTGGGTGACGGTCTTTCTGCAGTCGGGGGGGGGATCCATTTGAAGGTCTTACGGAGGATGCGGAGGCAGTTGAAGCTGGTGGACGCGATGGCGTTGATCTGGCGGTTCATGGAGAGGGAGGAGTCGAGGATTATGCCGAGGTTCCGAGCGTGGTCTGTCGGGGTGGGTGGGCTCCAGAGGGTGGAGGGCCACCACGTGCTGTCCCAGGCGGAGGTGCAGGGTCTGAGGATGAGGACCTCGGTCTTCTCAGAGTTGAGCTTTAGGCAACTGTCCTTCATCCAGGCTGCCACGTTTCTCATTCCTTCCTGGAAGCAGAGTCTGGTGTCTTCTGGGTTCTTCGTGAGGGAGAGGATGAGCTGGGTGTCGTTGGCGTAGGATATGATGCTGAGCCCGTGCTGTCTGACGATGGCTGCAATGGGGGCCATGTAGATGTTGAACAGCGTCGGGCCGAGTGATGATCCTTGGGGTACTCCGCAGTTGATGTCAGTGGGAACGGAGAGGAAGGGGGGGAGTCTGATCCTCTGGGTTCTCCCGGAGAGGAAGGATTGGATCCAGTCGAGGGCGGATCCCTGTATTCCTGCGTTATGGAGTCTGGCGGCTAGCGTGCGATGTGAGATGGTGTCGAAGGCTGCGGAGAGTTCTAGAAGGATGAGGGCTGCGGTGTGTCCCTGGTCTAGCAGCATGCGGATGTCGTCGGTGGCGGCGAGGAGGGGGGTCTCGGTGCTGTGGTTGCTGCGGAAGCCAGACTGGGAGGCGTCTAGGATGGAGTTCTCTTCGATGAAGGCGGTCAGCTGGGCATTCACGAGTCTTTCGGTGACTTTGGCTGCGAAGGGGAGGAGAGAGATGGGCCGGTAGTTCTTCAGATCTGTTGGGTTGGCCATTGGTTTTTTGAGGAGGGGTTTCACCTCCGCACGCTTCCAGTCGTCTGGGCAGATGCCGGATCTGAGGGAGGAGTTGATTGTCCGTCCTAGTTCGGGTGCGATGACAGAGGCGGCCCTGTGGAAGATGTGAGGGGGGCAGGGGTCCGTTGGGGCTCCTGAGTGCGTCTTCTTCATGGTTGAGGTGATGAGCTTGACGGACGCGGGGGCCCAGGAGGTGATGGTCGGCTTCTTGGCGGTGGTGGGTCGTGTGGTGCTGTCTTCTGCTGGCTCCCTGAAGTTGTCGTAGAGAGCCTTGATCTTCAGGTGGAAGTAGGAGCTGAGCTTGTCGCAGAGTTCCTGGGAGGGTGTGATGTCCGTGGCTTCGCAGGTGGGTTTTGCGAACTGCTGAATGACGCTGAACAGTTCCTTTACGTTGGATGCGTTGGTCTTGACTTTGTTTCTAATGAAGGTCCGTTTGGTGTCTCTTATACGCTGGTGGTATTCCTTCAGGGCGCTCTTGTGGTTGTTCCGTGCTTCCGTGGTCTTCTGGTTCCGCCAGGTTTTCTCCAAGCGTCTGCAGGAGCGTCTGGCTTCTTGGAGTTCTGTGGTGAACCAGGCGGCCTTCAGCGGGCGTTGTTTGGCGGGGTGGCGGAGAGGTGCAAGCTTGTCGGCGCAGCAGGAGACCCAGCGGTGAAATTCCCTGGCTGCGGAGTTGGTGTCGGTCGTTGCGCTGGGAGGGTTCTGGAGGAGGGCGGTGACCTTACCCCAGTTCCGTCGCGGCGGGCGCGGGGCGGGCTTGGGTGTGGTGGTGGTGTTGAATGTGAAATGGACGCAGTGGTGGTCCGTCCAATCAATGGACCCACTGAAAATGTGTGTGTACCGCTATCTCCTTGTATTGTGCATGTATAAACAAGGGACAGGGGTATCTACAGCGGAGTGGGGAAATATTGTATGAAATTAATTACCACCATATAAACATAAGGATTATGATGTTTTGCACAGGTGTGCCACTCATGGTTTCTAGGTTCACAACTCTTGTAAATGCTAAAATCATATATCACATATAAAGTCAAATGTCATATGGCTACATGGATTTGCCAATGAATACATATGCATAAGTTAGGTACATATTTAACAATATTAAACCTTTTCAAACTCCAAGTCTTTCATAAAATATTTTGTAAGCCCTACCATGATTGCTTGTTTGAATTATCTTTTGTCCTTATGCGCTCCCTAGTTAAAGTCTAGTGGTCATTTTCATAGTGCTTTGACGCTAGCCTCTCTGTACTGCTCCTGATGTGCTAATGTTCTTGTCTTTAATGTCGGGCAGATGCATGTACTCTGTGTGGGTATATGCCCGCCCTCCTTCCGGTTTTTTTGGGCCTCAGGAATTGTGTTGCACCTACAATACCTTGTGTTGTGTATTTGATGGACATTTTTCAAGTAAAAAATGGTCCTATTTCAGCTAGCTCATTGAGTCCATTTATTCACCATTACAAAGGTCTGGGTTCATCTCAAAATTACACAGTGGCACAAGATCACCACGAAAGTACTTGTGCAACCTTTAATAAATAACCCCATCTTTGTTAGGGTGAACTAGCCTTTTGTAGTGTCTGAACTATTAGCATCAATAAGCGGCAAAGGGGCTTTTTACCTAGACACATTCTGAAGGCCATATTATTAGCAATTAGCAAGTAAACCGAGCTTTTCATTTTCATTAAGTAACATTTTGTTGCAAAACAGCTGATGTCGCCAGCGTGATGAATTTTTGATAGTTTGTTTTCGTCTGAGCTGCAGCGACAGCTGAGCAGAATTACTCTCACAAGAGCTCCCAAAATATCACACATTCCTGTGTAAATCCCCCGCCCCCCGAAGTTCAAATGTTGCCTGGATCAGTCCACCAAACGGTCAAACACAACGCATTCAAGCGCCATAATTTTGTTGACATCCATGTTTCTCATAGTGCTTAATATAGGGGAGTCTGTTTTAAGATCTCACAAGAGATGGCCCAAAAGAGGCAGCTCATGCTCTAGAAGGTAATGATGCATATGACCAGATTCCCGTCTGGCAAGCCTCGTGCTGGGATTTTTTTTGTTGCTGCAGTTTTTATATGGCGCGAACCAGACCCGAAGGTGATAGAACAAAAAAGGGGGTATTGATTATCACAGGACACGGTGACGGAGTGAGGAGCTTCAGGACGTACTCGCCATAGCTTTTTTCACGGCGGATGGCGCCGCGTTACTCTTGTCTTGCCTAAGAGGCGTACTGATACTGAATAATACAAGTGTTGGCATACACAGCCAGAATCAGCGACAGAAGTTTAGATATTATTACCTTACTTATGAGATTTACTGAAGTTTTGAAAAAGAAAACTCACGCATCGGATTGAATATTAGGACCCACTAGGTCGGAAGTATCAACCGCCGAGAGGTCTGAAGACCTGCTTTACTCCACCTGAGCCCTGAAGAAGTCTAGGGTTATACACCCAATGACGAAACACGTGTTGGCTGGCCTGTGAAGTGGTACCCCAATAAATCGACACCCCAAGCAAGAACACTCTGTCGTCATTTCTGAAATAACGTTTACCTTGATGCTGTATTTACTGTTTTGTGTGTGCACAGGAACTGTTGTTACAGACCCGAAGGTATTGGAGCGCTTTACATGAGCACCAGTTACATTACACAAGTTCACATTCATTTTTGGTAGGCACTTGGAGATCACATGATTTGCCCAGAATCACAGGATGTTGAGCCGATGCCGAGGCTCGAACCTGGTACCTCAGCTCCAAAGTCGGCAACTCTGGCCGTCAGGCCACATCCTCGAAAAGTTCTCTTTAAGGTTGTTAGGGATGCATATAGAATTATGTGACCACATTACGAAGGTTCCGGAATTGGGCCACTATTCCAGGGAAGTAACATTGTATTCACATCGTCGTTTTAATTTCACACCTATACAATACTTCATCTATCACTCTCCCTGATATTGCATGAACTTGTCAATTGTGGTAATAAAAACTCTAAAAACAAATACATAACAATAACGCATGGTGAGCATTTAGAACAAGTACTGATACGAAGACTTTTTTAGAGAAAAGGTGACTTCTTTGCTATTTTAGGTCACGTGCGCTATGAACCTAAAAAAATAGTACATGAGGCGGTCAGCGTCTTAATATAAAACAGAAGACATTTCAGGAACCATTAGGACAGGGAGAAAAAAACACTCACCACAGCTTTTATAAGACACTTCCAAGTCGCCTGTTTTGAACACAGTGTGCGCAGGCCATTCACTGTTTTTGATGAGAGATGCCATAAGTAATAATGAAATATTTGCAATGCAATAGGTCTCTCATTTAAATGCGAGTCCTATGGCATTGGAAAGAAGCGGTCGCCATTGTCCCGGCTGCTTACATTCAAACACGTTGTGCCTGCAGTAAGAGAAACTCAATAAAGAAAATACAGAATAAATAAAGCATCCCGTGTAACAACTGAAGTAAAAGGGCCAGTCGCCATGGAAGGTTATAAATGAAGACAAGGAGGTACTAAGGAGGGACTAACAAGCCTATTAACGAATCAGAAGCCAGCATTTACGAAGGACAATGACACAAGCCAATGACAAATATGGGCAGAGAGTGGGTGGGGCTTCTATTCCATACTCCACTACAACAAGTCTCGCAGAGCAGCGCTTGCGCGCTGACTCTAGGCTCGACCTAATAAATTGGTTTTCCACTTCATAGCTTTCTTTCTCCTCTGAGAGGCGATATAACACAATACAGATTAAAACCAAAGAGTAGCACATATTCCACTGACACCATTGAAAACTCTACACAAAGCCAAACACACAGCTAACCATGCTTGACTATGGTGTCACTGTCTGTGTGTAGGGCAGAGAAAGTGAGAGAGCGTAGGGTCCAGTAGAGTAAATAGACTGCTGATCCTGTTTGTGTGCACACGTATATGTTTGTTTTATAGTCTGTGCACACATAATGTGTTTATGAATGTTCATGTGAGTAGGCACATGCAGGTACACATGAGTTTAAGGAACACCAATTTCAAACGCAACTACCTGCCCTAACTTATGCAAACAAGGCCCTAGAGCAGGGTCCTAGGATTCCTCTACTGTCTCTGGAGCAGATCAAGGACAAAAGGAAATAATCACATCAAATTTAATAAAAATACATAATAGTTTTATTAATTACATAATCATTTCAACAATTCATAAATACAAAAAATATACTTGACAGAGCATATGATAGTCAATAAAGAAAAAAGAAAAAAATCACTCTATTCCAGTCGTTATATTAATTATATAGCTGATATATTGGTTGTCTGGAGCTTATCAAGGATCTATTTTTGAATTAATTAAAAATATTGTTTGGATGCAAAATATATGTTTCTTTGAAAAATATGTTTTTTCTTTGTATATTTATAGGGTTTTTGTCCCACCCCTCATTGTCCATCTCCGCCCTGATGAAGGTGTAGCCCCGGCTGGGGCAACACACCGAAACGCGCGTTGGCGTTTTTCGTGTGGGGGTCGCTGGATTACTTTCACCCCTACCCCCTGATGACTTTTTTCCATTCTGTTAATTGACCATCTTGTGGCTGTTTTGTATAATTTTTATGTTAGATTGTTTTTGGAATTTGTGTGAATGATGTGTGAGTTTTTAATGAATTATGGGAATGTATGACGTTTGAGTGGTTTGTTTGTAGTAGGTGTGTGGGACCTAAACTCCTTGATTGATTTTTTTATTTTTTCTTTATTGACTATCATATGCTGTGTCAAGTATATTTTTTGTATTTATGAATTGTTGAAATGATTATGTAATTAATAAAACTATTATGTATTTTTATTAAATTTGATGTGATTATTTCCTTTTGTCCTTGATCTGCTCCAGAGACAGTAGTGGAATCCTAGGACCCTTCTCTAGGGCCTTGTTTGCATAAGTTAGGGCAGGTAGTTGCGTTTGAAATTGGTGTTCCTTATTTCCCCTGTTTGCCTGCCTTCATTCTGTCAGGGGTCCCCCTTCTTTACACATGAGTTTAAGCCCATGCACAATAATGAGCAAGAGTGCATGTCTTTGCAAACACCTCCTTGCATGTTTGGGCGTGTACATGCATATATTTGTGCATCCAAGTCTACATCCATGGTATGTGCACATGTGCCAGTGTTTCTGTGCAAGTCTGTATGTGTGTCTTCAATTGGTAGCATGCTAAACCTGTGTATTTGTGTGCACAGACATGTCTGTGTGCTCACATGTGCATGTGTATGTGTATGTGTGTCTGTCTGTACCTTGTTTGATACATACTTGTTTTAGGTCTCGCGTTGGACAAGTCCTTTTGATTTTTTTAAATGTATATATACTTACTCATAGAGGCTTGTAGACAACCATCTTCATCCATTGATATGTTGTTAAGTTAATCACTTTTTTCTTCCGTACACTACAGCATACAGCACGGGGCAGTGGACCAGACCACTTCAAGCACTGGCTAACTTCACTGAGAGTGAAAGCCTCTGTCCTTTCACAATGAGCTCATCCTCACGCAAAGCAGCTCCCTTCAGTGCCTGGAGCTACTATGGCAAAGTGTGCATTTTGAGATTACAAATTTTTTTAGCTTCCAGACAATGGTTTTGTTTTACATTGGCGAGGGAGTAGCAGCTACTCATCAATATGATTTCACCCAAAAACTATTAACAACATTAAAAGACTGAGAGCCAAGGCCAGACCTATTGGCTTTGCCAGTGCTTTTTTTTTTAATGCAGCCCATGTAATGGGTTCTCCGAGGAACACCTCCTTTAGAGCTTCACGAAGTACTCTGCCATTTCATCAAGGCGCTGTGCTTGAATAAAAGAGGGAGTACCAAGCAAGCACCACCCACAATGGCATAAGCACACCTATTGTGCAGTACATTTGCTTTTGGCTGCGTTGTGAAAAGAAATCTTTTCACCGAGCACATCCATCGGGCCATTTCCGAGTCATTAAGGCATCGCCAACTTCTGACACGCTCCACCTCCATGAAGAAGCTCTTTGTACCAAGGTCCCGGCTACTAAGACATTTTCACCAAATATCCCGGCAAGCAGCTGTAAACCATCAAAGCAAAGTGAAAGGGGGGGAACACAGCGATGACCCTGAAGGTTATGGACCCTGTGCTCTGGCATGGTATTGACCTGTTACTGAACTTGAAATGACATCTGCGACTCTTCTGGAGTGTCCCACTTTTCAATCTTTCAGTTACTAGTGCATAACACTGGACATAAAGACAGGGCCACTCGAATTATGCGGCAGGGAGGACCAAATTATGCGGCAGGGTTGAGTACAGTAAGTGGAAAGAAAATGCAAATTATGCGGCTCAATAAAGACTTTTTGTCATTGTATTACTTCATCATTTTGAAATTTTTACACTTGTTAACACTGGGCATTGGTTTCACATCATTCACACTAGCTTTACACCCAAATACAGCAATAAACAACAGAACTATGACCAGTCCACGTTTGCAAAGGGCCTTCCACAGCGCAGCAACACGTTTCTGTGATTTTAGTAACTGTTGAACCGTTTGAGCTAGAAACAATTTTTATATTTGCTGAAATCTGCAGATTATGGAGCAGATGATGGATTGTCCAAATGCAACAAATCTTCAATTATGAGAAAAACGCCGCGGCCGCTCAACCGCATAATTCCAGTGTCCCTGCCTGAAAGCCCCGTGTCCGGCGTCCAACAAGCTTTTCCACACTCAAGGCAAGATTTGGGGCATAATTAAGGTTTTCCTTGAATGCTCACATGATGCAAATCATTGCACGAATTTACTTGCCATCATAAAAGCCCACAGGCATAGTGTAAAATTGTGCAGGGCTGCGCAAGCGCCTGAGCTACCCTTAGTAAATCTATGCCCTGGTGCCCAGCTCGATTTCCAACGTAGTCGTCCACCTTATTAAAACACCGGAGTAATTTGAAATAATCTGGTCTGGCATGCCACCATCCCAGCCCTCAGCAAGAGACCTCCCTCTAGGATCCCCAAAGCGGAATGACATGGTCTGTAAAATCCCTGAGTTTAAAATTTCTCTGAAAAGGAAACGTCAGCGACATGTTTGTTGCTGTACAAAGCACCCCAGCACATAAATATATACAGGAATGGACAAGTATAAACTGAAACCATGAAAAGAATAGATGAAGCTATTTTAGAGATTACCGAATATACAGTATACAGGGCTCAAAAGAACAGTTTTATGTTAAGACTCGGTTTACAGTAACCTGCAGAAACATTAAATTGATCACTGCCGTAACAAGGGTGCCGTGGGCCCTAATGCAAGCTAGGAAAATGACCCCCCCCCCCCCACCTCTGGTCATGTAGTAAAATACCGCAATAGTCAGAGTTCATATGACACTTTAGGCCGCTGGGCCCCGGAGTCACTGCACCTGCTGCACTACTGATGGTTATGCGGTTACGTCCCTCAAATTCAATCTCTTAGTAGAATTGCTACAAAGATACTGTCTGCTACGGTGAGGTTTTTTTGATAGGTACATTTGGATTATACTTTCACACATGTATTTTACAGATTGTTTCAAACATTTGCCAGAGTATATTAATGGAATGCTTGTGTAAAACATCCACTTTATGCACCACAATCATGTGACAGCGCCTCCCAGTGCAAGCCCTGCCTTCTTCCGGCTGCCAAATCTTCAGGTCATTCTACACGACCCCTCGTGCTGCAGTTACACCCACGTTTCAGGATGGAACTCCTTAGCTAACAGTAAACCGCATAAAAGAATACAGTTAAAAAATATAGCATGTATGAGACATGGTTGCAAATGTTTTATTACACAACATATTTCCCACTCATCCACCCATGGATTTTGTCACATTTCCAGATTTAACATGAGTGGTAGACCTGGGACAAAATGATACGCCTTCCCTGGGGAGGCGTAAAGAGGAGAAATATGTTTATTTCTCATCTTTTTTCCCTCTTTCTATGTGTGTTTCATTCTGCAGCACACACAGAATGGGGTAAAAAGCCTCAGAGGATGTTTTTGTGCAGGAAGGTGTCCCTTACTGCACAAAAACAATCCTGCTTACAATGCAGGCACCCTTGCACCATGGCGCCAGAGTACCTGCGTTGATGCAAGGCAGCACATTGTGCGCCAGCACAAGGAGAGGACAGGAATGTGCTGTATAATATTAAATATGGTACATTCCTCCCCTCTCCCTTTCATGCAGCGCAGCAAGGTGTTTTACTGCGTTGCATGAAAGTTTGATAAATCTGGGCCCAAATTTGCACCGAAATCTCTGTTTGACATTAAAAAAAAAGAATATCTAGAAACGATACTTACAACGACAAGTGAGCCGTTCAAATTCAGGACACATTTGAAGGTAGGCTGCAAGATGTGGGGGGCGTGCTGTATGGATAGGTCATAGAAGGCAGAGACTGGGATAAAGGGTCCCTTGGGCTGCCTATCCCTTCTGCAAGCAGAAGTACAGCTGATATCACTACCAGAACACAAAGCAGTAATCCACTCATGATTACATACATTGTTCCTGTGGAAGTGTTTGAGTTTGTACATCGTAAAATGGTTGATTACCCAGGACTGGCTTCAAATTTCCATCTTGAATTTTTAAAGATTCACATGCTGAGTAACCCTATCTCAGTGGGATGGACAGAGAGGTGTACCTGTCTGATCAGCTGGTATCCAGAGATGCGGGTATCACAGGACTGGCATTCTGTGTCTATATGAAGTCTTGGCATTGGAAACTCCTGCAATTAACAGTGTACTCCCATGAGGGTTTAATTGTTACCTTTCCTGCCTCCTATCTTCCAGAGCTAATGATAAACATCACTTTTGCATAATGGTGGGGGAGTAGACATCTGCCCAACTTAGCACCGACCAGGAATCGTGACAACTTGTGGCCCCGAGGAGCAGATGAGCAGATGTGTGTCTCTTTCCTGGTGATTAGGAAATCTTTTTCAGGACTCTGGCCCCAAAGCAGATCAGCAGCCTGGCATTGGGTCTAGACCACAACAGTGGAAGCTCCCAAATGACCAGAATATGGTAATTGTTAAGTATTTTGAAAAATAAAGGTTTCAAACAGAAATAAATGTTGAAGGCGCCACCAACTTCCACATCCAAGATCATATGTCTGCAAGCCAATCTACACGTAAACACAATATTCAATACTCAAATCCTAGATATTAATGGCCAGCCTGGCTACCAGGCGTTTCGTTCTAAATAAACAATGCAAAAACAAATGGTTTTGAAGTACGCTTAAAGCACGCTTTCAAACCATAAGTTTTTGCATTTTTTACTTAGAAGCTTTACCCAGAGGTCTGTCCCTCCCTAGTTAGATTGGGAAGACTGTCCATCAGGATGGCAGTGACCATGACTTCCTTTGTCCTGGTAGAAAGTAAGCCCCCCGCCGTGGCAAAGAAAGGCCAAAACTAAGTACTAGTGTGACCTATATCAACTCCTGCCTCAATCATGCCAGCCCAATATGCCTCAGACTGACAAAACATCACATTTCAAGTTTTCAAGTGTTCCAAACTATTGCAGTCCAACAGAAGTCCAGATATTCCATCTCCTCAACCCATAAATATTAGCATCAAACTCTGCATCTCAAGTACGAGAGCCCCAAATTACCTGAACAGAAAAAAACACCTAACTCAACAAAAGCCTATTCTTGGCTCCTAGGAAAAATGAAACCTTTCAAACTCAAAAGGATTTTACTTTGGAACACAACCTTTGCTAAAGTATCAAAAGCAATAACCCTTTTTTCTGAAAAAATGACAATACTCTTCAAACACCCTTCTCCTTTAAGCCAGAAATTCCCCTGAAGCTACTCAGTGTGCATAGCTGTGCTAATCATATCTATTTATTCAGTCATTTGTTTGTCCCTCCTACCAGGAAATTAGTAGGAGAGCCTGAGAAACGAAAATTACAAACTCTTTACGCTACTTTGTTGATAAAGTTAGCTTGAAGCTTCCAATTAAATGTGTAGACCATATTTAGTATGTAACTCTCAACCTAAATGAGAAGCAGACTCAGTGAATGACACTGCAGCAGTGAAGTGCAGAGAGTTTATGTTGTGGTCCCTAAATTGATGGCAAAAGATTTCAGCCTGAGAGCATTGAGATTTTGTAGTCATTTTGTATAGTCGACAATATCATCTAGAGGGAGTTTTCTTCAAGGTGATTTAAATCTTTGACCCAACCAGCTTCGATGACCAAAAAATGTGTGTGACTGAAGTCACCATAGTTATTTTGACCAATGTGAAAAGTAAATATTGGAGACCTTTAATTGAATTTTGTCAGCATCAGAGGGATTGTCTCTGGAGCAAACAAATCTCACCAGCTTGAAACCCTTCTTAGATTTATAGGTTTTTAATTATTCTTCACTACCACAAGATCCTGCCTGAGGAAATAATTTTAAGCAATGTGAAATTAGAGGTTCATCCACATCGTAGTCCTCCCCTTTTCTAGCATATGGTCAGTTTCAGATTTCCATTGCTCAACATACTTCTGTGCTACTAATGAGCCCCTTATGCTCCTCAGTGCCGTGGTATACAGAATAATTAAGACATTGTCAGCTTGAGGATAACTAACTAAACGGTTGTTGCTTTGTTCAGAAAGGTGCTAACATTCAATATTTACGATTATCATATAGTTAATCAATAGGAACATTTAACATTTTTGCATATGATTTCAATTATTGGAATGGTCTTTGCCAGCTTGTTTATGATGGTAATGTAGTTTGGTTATTGTGCAGAAACCCACCAAGCACTCCTCTGCTAAAACCCTTTTATATCTCAATCAACATGCATACTCTGAAAGAGCCCAATATGCACACCAGTCCTACGCTCCGAAGCATTCCTCCTGATGGGGAGATTTTCCTGTACCTAAATGTTTTAGTGTGGTTGTTGTACAGGATCCTCCACTGGTCGGATGGATCTTTGATTGTTGATTGAAAGTGTTTGAAAGGAGCCAGCATCAGCAATACATTTCAATGATAGTGAAACCACTTTGGCTCCACAATCACGAAAGAGAGGATGGTGTCCAAACCATGAATGTTTATTAACAACGGTTTAGTAAAGGTTAGAAAATCATTAATCAATAAACTCAATGTATACAAAAGCAATATATATCCATATAATTGTGCAGTCTGAATGTGTTTATTATAAAGGAGAAGATGCAAAATATGATAGGTTACAAAGCACAGAATACAAAATAGATAGGTTTCAAAAAGGAACTTCCCTGATCTACATTAAGTTTCTAAAGTGGCAAGGGGAAATTCAAAGAGGAAGGTGTCAGCATCAGAGGAACCAAATGAAGGTTCTGAAGGAAAAAATGGGCATTCAAGCCTAAAGCTCAACATCATGGCAAGGGGAATCAGCAGAGCCGAGAAAGGTCTTCTCTCAGCGAAGTCAGCTAGCTGTTCAAGAAACACACAATTAATAATACACAGTAGAAGGTTTAAGAAACACCGTTTCACCAAGCCCCTCTGGACGGTCCAATCAGAAGTCGAGTTTTTCTGGGAGCAGTTACACACCCCAGGTTCCCAGCGTCGAGCAAAGAATGTACACCTTTGCGGGCTGTCTGATAGCAACAGTTTGGTCTTCCTGGTACAAGAGGCTCTTTCCCATCCCTACATGCTACATGTCTACAGCCAAAATCCAATTAGGCAAGCTTAATCTAACAGTTCTCTACAATAAACAATAACCTTATTCCAACTAACAAGCACTCCACGATAACACATCTGCAGAGGAGAAGAAAACATAATACTTGCAATGCGTTTATCAAGGAAATAATTAGAGTGACTGAGGCCTAGTCACAATCCATGTCAACTGCGAAAGAAAAAGATGGAAACAAAAGAGCACAGTTGCATGAGAGAATGCATTGATTGTAATATAGTTATATATGTGGCTCTTACTACGTGTAAATGCAGCCACCTACTGTTAATTAATTAAGACGATGCACACAACTTAATATGGTTGATACATTATGAGTATGATTAATGTATAATTGCATGGAGTACTAAATTACGCACCCTCAATCCTTTCCTTTTTACGCACTCCACACACCCAAAAACACAGGAATAACAAATCCCACAAAACACCCTATAACCACAAACTAAAGAGATAGGTGTTTTACATGCAATCAAAGGCCAATCTTCTCAAGCAGCCTTAGAAGAACTATGTCCTCTAACCTCAGTGGTCCATCTCCTTCACAGCGTATGAAAGCTGTCCACCTGAACCCTAGACATCTAATGCAACTTTGTAATTGCCTGCATCCAAGACTGACTTGATGCTTGTGCACTTACGGAAACCTGGCTCTGCTCCTCCTCCATCCCACTTCCATCTTATCACTAGGATATAACATCCTCCACCTAGAAAGAAGAGGAGGGGGGTTGCCATTATCAATAAGATGTTTCTTAAATGTAAACTGATCAATTCCTCCTTGTTCTGGTGTCCCACCGTGAAGATTACAAGAACAACACCTAAACAACAAGGCTGAACATCTTACACCACCCACCTGATAGCAAAAATCATTCATTGATGGTTTTCTGATCACTTCACACCTTCTTGTGACAGATTTTAAGTTTAGATTTCAGCCTCGACTGGAGAAAGACAAAGTCACCCACAACTCTCATCAGTTCCTTCCTATTGGCAACAACCAACTACAACATTACCCCTTCCCTACCCACAACCAGGTTCTACTCGGGACCTGATTTTTATAATGAAACACCACATAGATATGTCAAACAAATTGTATTGGTCAGTCCACTTCTCCATTCCCTTCCAAAATCCTGACCTCAATACATTCGTCCCATGCTAAAGCAGAGACAGCAATGGTAATCTCCAGAGACATTAAACACACTGGGCCTGATTCACAGAACTAACTTACGTCAAAATCCTAAACTTACAACAATTTTGGTATTCACAGAATGAACTTACACATTTGGGTATTCACAGAATGAACTTACACATTTGGGTATTCACAGAATGAACTTACACATTTGGGTATTCACAGAATGAACTTACACATATGGGTATTCACAGAATGAATTTACACATCCTAACTTTATGTCCGCACTCGGGCCGGAATTTCCGGCCCTTGGGCGGAGATTCCGGCACAAGGGCGGAATCCCCGCCTCCGGCCCGGAATCCCCGCCTCCGGCCCGGAATCCCCGCCTCAGGTCCGGAATCTCCGCTCCCGGGCCGGAATCTCCGCTCCCGGGCCGGAATCTCCGCCTCCGGCCGGGCAAGCAAGCAATTTCTCCCTTTTCAGCATTTCAAGTGCCTACCATCCCCCACCATCCAGCTGAAGTCAATTAAGACCAACTGCAAAACCAGTACCACATTAAAGCAGCACACATTCAGGGCCCAGCTTTGGCCACAGAGAGTTCCTGTTTGCTTTGCTGTTCATCGCCACTGCAAAATGTACTTTGTGAGGAGGAAGAAGAACTTCACAACTGAGGAGACCACCATGATTGTGGAGTTTGTTGTGAGGCACCACAAACGCCTATATGGTCTCCCACCTTACTGCACCTGTGGCACACAGAAAGCAGCTCTCTGGCAGCAGTTAGCCACTGCTGTCACAGCATTGGGGGAGGATGTGCGCACAGTCCGTGAAATAAAGAGGAAGTGGCAGGATGAAAAGCTAAGTGCAAAGGAGAAGTACTCCAGGATCCAGCTGAACAGAGTTCTCCCTGCCTCACACTCACGATCCCGACTCCGTCTCACCCCACAAGAGGAGGATATCCTCACTACAATCCACCCCCACATGCTCCATGGGCTGCCTGTGAGTGATGTCCGCAATGTGGCACCAGGTAAGTGGGATGACAAGAACAAGTATACAAAATGTATGTATGCATGCCATTGTGAGTAAGGAAGTTGTCCAAATTCCATATACAAATATAGTCAGTCAGAGGCTCATGTGTTTCTCTCTGTATGTTGCACCACAAGTCCCAGAATCCCTTGTATTAGAAATGGCAAATATCTTACACACTATGAAATACAAAGGCCCAGGCCTGAAGCCTTATATACCGAACAGTGCTAAGTAGGAATTGTCAAAGTGCCCCTTCCACTAATCCAGACACGGCTGGGTCAGTCAAGAACGTAAGGGGGTGGGGGTGCAGTGCAGAGGCAAATCAACACACAACGGAATGGAGAAAATAAGTCCAAATAAACATAAAAACAACTCACCCTGGCCCTTCCAAAATCCCAAAACAGAAGGTGAGAGAATCCTTATTTAAAAATGTCAGTCCCAGAATCCATTGTTTAATTCCCACCCTGTCATGCCATTACATCACCAACACCCCACCGCTCCTACCTGCACCGGCCGTGGCAGTACTTCACAATACTGTTAGCATGCAGAAGACACGAGGAAATGTCTGACAAGTGCAACATGTACATTTTCCATGTGTTGATGTGTATCTCTTCTCACTCATTCACACATTCAGCTACAGTACAGACAGCCACAGTAGCAGAGGTCCCAGCATCTTCTGGGAGGAGACATCATCCAGAGCAACGCAGACCACCCTCACTAACTGGTAAGTCAAACGTGGCAGGAGATGGTCAAAATGCATACATAGGCAGCAGAGAACAGAGGGCGAAACATAGTGTCTGCATCTCAAAGGCAACTGGAGAGGAAAAACTAGCCTTTCTGGAGGAACAAGGAGGGAGTGAGATACATACCCCCTGCCCCAGTGCATTGGCCACCGTGGTTTTGGCTGCATTGGCAGCAAAAGGGCCAGTGGAAGGCCCCAGTACAAGCCCTGACATTATGGACAAAGGGCATTGGGCCCCCTAGAAAGGGCAGTTGGCCTGGGTTCAGCTTTATGGTGGTGATAGGGCGCAAGGCCCTAAGGAGATGTATGCACCTGGGGAGTGTCACTAAGGTGCCCTCCTAATTGTGAGTTATTGCATAATGTTTATGCTTATGATGCCTATTGCATAGTGTGTTTATGCCTACAGAGGTTGCGTAATGTGATTATGCATATGAGTTTGATGCCTAATGTGATGCAGTCATAATGCGTTTATGTTGCTGGAGATATTGCCAAGTACAATATTTTACCAGTAGTCACTGGTTGTGTTTTATGTGTGCTACTAGTGCGTTCTAAAGGTTCTGACAGTGGCCCGATTGGCCCTGTCCTGTATATACTCCCTGTAAATATTGGCTAGTGCCAGTTGGCACAGTGTAAATGTGTGATTATGATTCTAATGTGTTTTGGATAATACAAAGGCTATTTTCATATAACCTTGTGTGGAGTTTCTTTTGTGGTGTGCCTAGTGTGTTGCTGCTGTATGTGTGTGTTGCGCAAACGATTTACACATTGCCTCTGGGATAAGCCTGACTGCTCGTGCCAAGCTACCAAGGGGGTCAGCAGGGGTTATCTTCAGTGTGTAACTCCCTTGCCCAGACTAGAGTGGTGGTTTCTGCCTGGCTTAGGCGCAAGCTCTAGCCAACCAGAAATCCCATTTCTAACATTAGTTGTGAGCGACAACTGGTTGCACTACAAACTCTGCATTTAGAGAAATCACATGTTTAGGGATTTTTTTTCCTGAGTTTTATTTCTTCTTAAAAGTGTCATTTTTGAATTGTGTATTCCTGCTTCAGCTCAGACGCCTAGGTCTCTTGTGTTGCACTGTGGTTGTGTATTCCTGCTTCAGCTCAGACGCCTAGGTCTCTTGTGTTGCACTGTGGTTGTGTATTCTGCCAAGATGGGAGTAATCTATAATGAGGATGACCTTTGGGAGTACACCCGGGAGGAGTTAGAGGAATTCTGCAGAGAGAGGGGATACCAATAGTGGGTAACATCCTCAGAAAGCTTTTCCTTTATGAAGCACTCCTTAGGGGAGAACCCTTAGCGTGTGGCGGGGACCTGTCTGATTATCCCTCTGCATACCAAAGTGGTGGTTTGGAGATAGGGCCAGAAGAGTCTGAAGAGGAGGAAGAAAATGACAGGGCAGGGACGCCAGTAGAGAGTGAGGACCCCATAGATAGGGAGTCCCTTGCTGGGTCCGGTGCCAGGGGAGTGCCACATCCCTTTCTCTGTCCCCAGAGGAGTGGGTGGATAGGAGGGAAGAAGGGGAGCATCAGCTGGCTTTAGAGAAGCTCCAGAAGGAGAGCCATGAGAATATGGAGGCTCAGAAATTGGAGTTGGAGAAAAGGAAGTTAGCCTTAGAGGAGGAAAAGGCCTTGTTGGGCCAGGAGTTGAGTCTCAAGGCGTTGGGCCTTGAAGAGAAAAAGCTAGTGACTGAGAGGGTCTTAGCGCAGGAGAGGATGGCGGAGGCAGAGAGGGCCGTCGTCAGGGAGAAACTAGCTCTGGAGGGTAGATTATCCCCTGAGTACAGTTTTAGTTGTCTGGATTCACCAGTGAGGGTGGGGTCCAGTGGTGGCAGCAATATGGAGTCCAGTGCAGGAAGTCCCACTCCCAGATCCCAGAGTATGGTGCCTAGTTCCCAGGAAGAGGGGTACAGGTTGAGGTTCAGGGGCAGTAGAAAACTGTCTCACCAGTCTTGGGGGGGTTTGTGGATGTGTGTTGTGATGCACTGGAGGATTGGGTGATGGGTAGCACGGCAAATGATTGTGAAGGGCTGTTCAATCTGGTTGTCAGAGAGCACATGTTCAGTAATTTTTTCTGGGGTTGAGCCAGCACCTGTTGGAGTGTGAGTTCTCTGATCCCAGGGAGCTTGCACAGGAGGCAGACCTCTGGGTGGTAACTAGAGGTTCTGAAGAGGCATTGGGGAGTGACCCTAAGAGGAGTGGCTCAGGTATCTTCCAGCCCAGATTGGTGGAAGAGGGTCAGAGTAGCCCAGCTAGGTCCCGTTGTAGTGGGAGGGTTGTAGGGCCTCACGTCCTGTCTTCGAGGAGAGGGAGTGAGACTGGGATGCGTCCCGATAGTGCCCAACCTCAGTCTCAGGGCCTGGATGGTTCCTTAAGGGAACACCAGGTATGGGAGCCTAAGCTGTACTAGTAGTCCATGTGAGGGGGATCTCCTAGTGTCAGGAGAACGTGGAGTGTCTGTAAGCAGGCCTCCATCAGTTCTGGTGTCTGGCAGTGCCACTCCTAAGTGGAGGGTGCAGAAGTCCAGATTGAGGGGTGAGAGGGGGAGAGAGTCCCCAGTGGAAGAACCAGTGGGTCAGGGGCCAGCCAGGAGGGATGAGTCTCCTAGGAGTGACCATGGTGGTCTGCATCTCAAAGGCAACTGGAGAGGTAAAACTAGCCTTACAACTATAGGAATCCTCAAAGGACATTTACCTTCAGCAAAATAGATCTGGGAATAGCAAAATAAAAATTCTAACATATCTAGGCTCTTCATGTCATTGTGTGTTATGAACATCACATGCATTCCACCAACTGCTCCAGGACTGGGAACTCGATTGTGGAATTGAGTGCCAGATCAACTCTGAATGTATCCACCTCTAAATTGCCAAAATATCAGTAGACTAAATTTAAATAATCCAATGAGAACAAATATGACAATGATGAACAAGAAGTGAGATTCATAAACCAGTAATAGAGTATGCGTCCTCTGTCCAACTTACAAAGTTCCTTTTCCATACATGAATCTGTCAAGTCCAACCAGCTGGTCATAGATGTCATAATTGTAGGGTATGTCTTCTGGTCCATTAACAAAACATGATTGTGGACCTTACGCCTGGAACTGTTGTTGTGTCAATTTGATAGACGTTGCTACTAGGCAGTGGGGCCATAATAAGTTGAATATGGGATCACTCATTATAATTTGTGGTAGACACGTCTGCAACGGTAGTACCCACACTGCTTGTGCTCATCCTTTGTGCCTCAAATTGAGTGCTTCACATGTGGCAGCCGGTATGTAAAGTTGCAAACACACTTAGCATTGTAGGTCCAATGATGTCCTCCCAGAGTCCAAGACACACACTGATTTCTGCTACAAGGTTGCCTGTGACATCTGGTCGGGGACCACACACTAGGCAGGTGCGGGGCCATGGTAAGGAAACTCAGGAACAATGAACCTGAATGCCCTTGCCCATGAATGTGCCTCTAATATCTGCTGTATGTTGTATGTGTATCACATAACTGTTTTCCTGCATCACAATGGGCCTGATTCACAGAACTAACTTACGTGAAATACGTAAAGTTAGTAATGTTCGGTATTCACAGAATACACTTACCAATACTAACTTTATGTCCGCTCCCGGGCCGGAGATTCCGGCCCTGTGGCGCAATTTCCGCCTCTGGGCCGGATTCTCCGCCTCCGGACCGGAATACCCTCATTTAGGCCGTTTCAATGCTCAAACGGCCTAAATGAGGGTATTCCGGCCCGGAGGCGGAGATTCCGGCCCGGAGGCGGAGATTCCGGCCCAGAGGTGGAAATTCCGCCACAGGGCCGGAATCTCCGGCCCGGGAGCGGACATAAAGTTAGTATTGGTAAGTGTATTCTGTGAATACCGAAAATACTAACTTTACGTATGTCACGTAAGTTAGTTCTGTGAATCAGGCCTGAAATGCCTCCATATGGCATTGAAACATATACCAGGGCACACCATGGTGGCTAGTGAAAGGATGTCACAAAACATATGACAAGTGAGTGTAGAATGGAAATAAAAATAGTATATAGTGTCACATGAAGTGTACTAGACACAACTGGATTGTAAATCAATGATATGATAACTCCGTAGCAGAATTCCAAAGGACAAAAACATTTTGAAATTGGTGTGGATGATGCTCGCAATGATGCCAGTTCTGTACATTTTTGATGGATGTATGGGCTGCCAAGGTGAATCATCAGGAAGTCACAGTCCAAGATCTCGTGGCTGAAAGGCCAAAACCAAATCCAGTGTAGGCGTCAACCATGAAAGATTCACAACTTAACCACAATGTGTTATCCTAATCAATTGTTGCACTCTGCTTGCCTCCTCTTCTACTGTGTCCACCTATATAATTGAGTGTATGGTATGTGAGGTAAGGATGTCTGCTGTACAAAACATCATCCGTTGTCAGCTTAGTTCAACCATGATGTAGGAAATGGATAATGGGAACAGATGACACTCAAATGCTGGACATAACAAATGTGTGATCTCTCAAGCCAAAATGAGCTTTGTGAATCCATTGGTAGGGAAGCACAAATGACACACAAAATGTACGTGATCATTGCACATCTCACATATGAACTCTGCTATGCAATGTTTGAACTGATGTGCAAATATGAAACTGCTCAGCCTGTGGATGTACACTCCTTTCAACTTGTCAACACACATCATACTCATGAGACATATTAGTCTTAACGGTGAAGGTGTAAGCATTGCAATATGCTGGCGTCCAGATCATTTTTCCCCTCCCTTCCTATATCAGTAACCTTCTCATATACGTTTGTCTGTTGTTGTGTCATCTCATTGATGTCAGTGCTGTGTGCATGTAACAGCTGGCAACTGCTGCATGTCAGCAGGGGCACACATGTAAAGTCCATGAGGTAAACATGCTGCACATTGTCCAGGAATATCCTATCAGTGGTCATTGACAATGACATATACATGTTAGCTCATAGCTATTATCTGGTGTACTGAAATATGGATATGTATGTCTCAACACAGCTTTGGAGAGAATGACGCCAGTGCAGCGTACAACATCATCCCGGGAATGCATGACATCCTGGCTGCAGCAGTGAAACCCGCTCGCACATGTACATCAGGTAAATGTGGTGTGAAGTGTTACCCTATGTAAACCATGACAAAGCTGAAAATCCCCTTCGGCAGATAACCTGCAGTTGTAGTTAACAAAGTTCCATCCATATCATAAGTGTCACATGTGCCTCTTTGTAAATTGGTAATGCAGATGATTGACATTGGTGTCACTTCCCACTACAGCTGCTGAATCGGGGACCACTTTGTCATCAAAACCTACAACAGGGGGGAGCAGAAAAGGACACAAAGTTGTGGATGGAGCTGGTAAGTGTGCTTTTTGAGTGTACATCTACGTTTCACACCTCAATGCCATTGTGTGAGCTGTCACTTGTAGGGGTACCAAAACCAGGTCACATGTGCATCATCTGTCGATGCAAAGTACAGTAGATCCAACCCTTGTGTTTCACGATATCTCATACTCGGTCAATTACTTATCCTGTTGCTACCTCTGTGTTCCAGGTGATGATGACGATGAGGAGGAAGGACCTTCCACCAGTGTTGGGCGACGGGCAATTAGAGGTGAGAATCCACTGCTCCTCCAGGCAGTGATGTCAGCTGCAAGTCATGTGCAAGAGGAGGAGGAGGAGGAACTACCTGAGGAGGATGAAGTATCGGACGATAGCGAGTGTCTGCGCATCCACTCAGGGGATGGAGAATCTGATGCCATGGACAGTAATTTGCACCGATCGCCTACATTTAGCAAGGTCTCACACCCTCCCCCAGCAAAGTGTGTCAGCCTCGTGCAATGAAAAAGGTTGCCTGTCCCCAGCATAGAGATAACCAGCCACAGTTCAGCCCCGCCCCAACACAGACCTCACTCCCTCACAGCCCTCACATCCGGGACAGACATGGTGGTTACCCTACACACTCCTCCCCAGACAGTGTATCCCAGGCATTATATTCGCCATATGCGGGAATTACCAACCCTGCTGTGGTGCAGGCATCCCCTGGGCACCATTCACATGTCCACAGGCTTCCACATGCCAACATCCCCCTGCTCTTGGACCTGGTGGACTCATCCATGGCCGGGCCCTGCATGGAGGGCCTGCACATGTCCGTGGTGGCCAGTGGCAGCAGGACTTCTTCCAACAGCAGGCAGATGTGAGGCAGGACATACGTGCCATAGGGGCCACCCTGTCAGACATGTCTGAGGCCCTGCGCCAATTCCCTCAGGTGGTGGACCGACAGACCCATGTTTTGGATAGGTTGGATAGAACTTGGCAAGACATGTCCAAGAATATCAGAGACATGATATCTTTCCAAAGGGAAGAGAGTTTAAGACACCATGCCTTGGCCATGAAGATGATGGACGGCATGATGAAAGTGTTCCAAAGTCTACCTTCACGGGCAACGCAGGGAGGGAGCCATCACATATGCCTACATCACATTACACCCACACACCTGTACCACAAACTGCACAGGACCAAAGCATGGGTACACATCCACCACCGCCCCCATCCAGCCCCCCCACATGCACATCCACCACCACCCCCTGAACAGGCACTACCACCACCTGCACAACAACACCCTGTCCATGCACATACACCAAGTGTACAGACACAATCCGCCCCTGCACATGGACTTCACCCTGTACAGGCACATGCCGGAGACCAACCTGCACCTCGGCTTTAAAACCCAGACTTAATCCCTCACAGCGATCATCACCCCGGAAATTGCGAAGTCAAAAGCACAATCCCCAGTGACCACATCCCAGGAACTTGTTGTCCAGTGTGAATATGTTTAAATAAAATAATATCAGATCCCAAGTAAAATCTCTGTTGTGTATCATGTCCTGATAGACTAATGTTCACCAAGTGAGTTGGCGTAGAGATGAGAGGATGTATGTGTGTGTGTGTGACACATCTGCAAGTTGAACCCCATCATTGCAGCAAGCCCTCATGTGCAGAGCAGATGAGTACCCAAATACCTTGGCATTGTTTGTACAAGACATTCACAATGAAGCAAAACAAGATAGACAATGTATGAATAAAAATAAGGGTTTAAAGAACAAATATGTAAGGCTAGAAATAAAACAACAGTCTGTCTGGAAGGGAGGAAGGAAAACAAATGATGTCCTTACTGCAGAAGGAGAAGGGAACTTGGATTAGGATGGAGCAACATAAATATAACACGTCAGGGAGCGTCAGGGAAACCAGTCTATTTACAAGGGGAAAAGTAAATCATTGTCCAAAAACAGAGTGTCTGTCAAACTGTTCAATTGTCCTTCTGGTCATCCTCTAGGACCACAATGTCCAGATCCTGTGAATCACATGCCTGCTCCGGGCTGGCCGGTGCATGGACAGGCACCACACGGGGTCGGGATACATGAGGAGTAGGGGGAGAAAGAGTGTGGGGCAACGGACAGGGGGAGACATTGACGGTGGTGTGGGAGGAGAGTTGGGACACAACAGAAGACATGACTGCACTCAGGGAAGTGAAACCGGCAGTGAGGGTGGCCAGAGCGCGTAATATTTCCTCTCGCATCATGCGCACCTCTAGACACAGTTGCAGCAAGATGCGAGAGGACATGTCTGGCTGACCCTCACATGCCCATATCAAGTCCTCTGGTACAGCCGCAGACGGAACAACAGAGGGAGGGTTTTGGGTCGCACGTGGGGGTGTGGTGCCTCAGGTTCAGAGTCAATGTGGGTGTCGACCTGGCAGCTATGATGAGGGGGACAGATTGCAGAGGATGCAGCTGGAGGCCCACATCGAATGGGGGCCTCAGGAGTTAGGGAGGGGCTGAAGGCAGGACCAGGTTGCATAGTGGCCTGCCCTGTGGACACCTCAGAATAAATATGTTCGGCATGGTCCATGGGTGAGTGGCTCTCCACCCCAGCCTGGCCAGAGGTGTCCAGTTCATCACCCCCCTTCACTGTCCTCAGCCTCCACCCGGTCTGTGGCACCAGAGTTGTCCTCATGGTCAGTCCGGGTGGGCGCAATCCCCATGCCTGCTGATGTTGAGGGTCCCGCCTCATCGTCCTCTTCCTCAGTACTGGAAAGAGGTCGTAGCCGCCGGCGCACCACAGATGTCCTGCTCCGAACCCGGTCCTCTTGGCCAGCTGAGTCCACTGAAATGTGAGACAAATCATTATGTAGTTGGTGTACACATCAGGTTAAGACACATATCAAGCGTAATGACCGCTGTGGCACTAAGAAACCTCAAGATTAATATCTCTGGTCCAAATCTTCTCCCCTTAAGCAAAGTGAATCAGGCAAAACTTATACCATCAATCAGTTATGTAAGCGAAGCTATGCGATGGAGAGAAACTGAACATCTGGATCGTACAATAACAAGAGCAATTCAAATGCAATTTTGGCCTACCAGGATACACATCCCCCACACAATGAAGTCTGGAGCTCGGGATACAAAGGCAAGAGCTTGCCAGCAAAGGGCCGTTCATCAAAAGTTGGATCAGATTCAAAAGGGGTCCACCTGACACTAAACATGCATCTGTGTGAAGAACTGAACAGTAAGGTGGCATGTCCAGCCCAACGCTACTTGGACAACTCACTTAACCAACTTGGACTGCAGGAACTTTGGTAGCTACCAGCGACCATCCTCAGCTTAACAAAAAATAGTAAATGATGTGATCACATAAGAATCACTCATACAGGACAAAGCTGCTCTGACAGAGCGCGCTCATGGCTGGGTCACCTTGCAGACTTACAGCAAGGCAGCACCGCAAGCCTATCTTCTTACCAGCTGTTCCAGTGCAACATAAGAGAAATTCCTGAGATTCCGCCTAGTCATACTACCATCTGCATATCACATGCCGCCTGGCTACGCCCACAGATGCCAGCAATCTGCAGACTCTGCGGGGAGGGGAAGGAGGATATAGTGCACCTGCTGACTATTTGCAAGGCCCTAAAGGGGAATGACGGATCTTGCTAAGACCCCTCTTCAATACGACATCCATTAGAACTTGCAGACAAGCAGTGTTAGCATCCTTTCCTGGCGAGGATGTTCAACTAACCTGCCGGCTGGTAAAATACCTATCCGATGCAGTAACTACCATAAAAAGGCAGGCCATCCAGTTAGCAGACTGCACTACAGCTGAACGGACTATGGTTCTTTGAAGGAATTGTTATTAGTCACTGCCTGTGCTGCTGCCCTATAGGGGAATTTTAGCATGTCAAGATTGGTACTTCACGCATCTTAAAGAACTGAGCAGGCGCAGCAAATGGGAACCTTGATTAATGTCAAAGACTGGCACACCATGCACTTTCAGGGTTTTGCACCAGGCAGAAAGCCCTCTTCAACTCCCTTTTATGATGCTCAAATCACCCTCCTCCAACACCCAAAGTCCCATTATCCTACTGTAAGTCCTTGTATATATCATAGCATTTATTATCCAACAATCTCCAATTAACGCACTGTTTCCTACCCTACTGTGAGATATCTGGAAAACAGTATTCTCAGCACTCATCCAGCACTCAGCACTTTACTCTGCTGCTAGTTAAGCTGAAAACTGACGTCCCTCAACAACACATTGCAGATGCCTAGCACTTTCCACTTTCTATCTGCACGAAGCAACTTATCCATCTCCACCCCTCCACTCTAACTTGCTGCCTGGCACTAGACCAACGTAGCCAGGCAACGTACGCTGCCTTTTAAAGCATGCACTGCTCCCTTGTCTCTCTCCATAGCAAGTTCACAGCCATAGCCGCCCAGCTCTCAGCTCCCCCAAGCACCCCATGGCCCTACGCGTACATCGCTTTACTACACAGTAAAACCTCAGCAAGCAAGTGACCAGTATTCCTTGTTTGCCGTTAGACAAGTAGAACACTATTGACTTTAACAAGAATCAAGCAGAGGCAACAACTGCTGCCTTGCGCTCTGCACTTCACTTTATATTTTTCTTTTTCAGCTGTTTTACATCACTTGTGGGCCACATATTATTGACATTTTATGTTGTTTTGATACTGATCTGTTTTAAGTCATAGAAAATGCCAAATGATGTGATGCATGATTGTAAAGGTGTTAATTAACTGTACAATAAAATCAACTTCAAACACATATCAAGATGAGCCAAGGTCAGACTTTGTTCTCCTCTGATCACACTATCGAGTTGTGTGTGTTTACAAACTTAAATTACGTGCATGTTCACTGACATCTCCTGATTTGAGTCTGACATGGACACCTCACAAGATCATTGGTGGTTAGCACGTCTGTACTGCCAACCCTCAGTTATGGCATTGTTGTGACCTGTGTGTCCTGTCACTGCGACATGTGCAGGTTCTACAACACTGTCCACTAAAGGAGCTCAGAGAGAGTCCAGATGAAATTGGAAAAAGCCTGTGATATGGAGTGTCTGCACTTTCACGTCTGGACATATGTTATCTGCTGTGTAGTATTGGATGGGACAACAGTAAGGCCGTTTGGGGGTAACACATCCATTTAGGGTCGGGGCAAATATGTTTGTTAAGTTGTGAGTCTGAGCCTTTGATATCCTCTCTCACAAGCTGACAATTCACTGCCACATATTGCCTTTGGAGGTTGAGCAGGTAGTGCTGTGCACTGATGAACAGTAGTGGCTCGTTGTTACAGCGACCTGTACATGGGAAATGGCATTCAAGCTCCTGGGAGTACGACGTGTGTCTGTGGACACACTTGTCTAGATTTGCAACACTTATGAGTGTGGCAAGGCTCTCAAAGTCTGTCTTGACTCAATGGCACATGATGATCTGTCTCTATCAGAACCCAAACTCAGCAACAGCAATGTAAGTCACAGCATACAATCCCCATTGGCCTCACAAACACACACTGGACAGTGTCTGTACCATACATCATCCAATGCACACATCAGTCATGATTCCCTTGTTTCACAGTTAGTGGTGCTGGCAGTGGAACTTTCATCAGTAATGCAAATGTGTGTCTCAAATCCCCAATTGTCATGATGACACCACAAGTCCCATGATGCACTCAGCCAAGTCCAGAAAATGGGCTACATTGAGCTTTTCGCTGCATGATGAGTGCTGCATACACACAGATTAGGAGACTGGAGGCATGGGACTCAGAATGGTACAGCTCTGTCTGCACTTGCATCATACTTCCAGATACATTTAGCCTATAATGCACTTACCATGTCTCTGCTGCTCTTGCTCCTCCAGCTGAGCATGGAGGGTCGGAAGAGCTGCACGCAGGACCCTCCTGTACAGTGGCGAGAGGCGAGGACGATGCACATGGTGCTGGGAAGACTGGCCCAGTAGCTCTTCAGCCTTGATCCGGGCCCAGCGTTTCAGGTCCTCCCAGCGCTTGTGGCATGCCCTCGCGTTCCTGGTGTGCACGCCCACTGTACTGCAGCGCTCACCAATTCTGGCCCACAATCTGGTCCGCGCTGCATTGCTCAGCTGTTCCTCTGGCCCCCATATAGCTGAGGATATTTCTCTATAACCCCCTCAGATAGCATGTCCAATTCCCTTTCACTGAAAGGGGGTGCTTTCTCTTCATAACCCTCAGCCATTTTGGGGGAAATGAGGTTGATGAGAGCAGCAGGATGTCACAGGATCTTATCGGTGAGAGAGGATGACTCAGAATGAACACTAAATGTCTGTCATCAACTTCTTGTGATGTATTTCCTGTCCCCCACTTCCTGTCTGTGATTTCCTATATGAAAATTAGGCTTCTGGTAAAGTTTCGGAGTTTACGGCCCGAAACGGACTTTCCGCATGCGCAGAGTACGCTACGCTAGCGCAAAGTACTCTGCGCATGCGCAGAGTACGATACGCTAGCGCAAAGTACTCTGCGCATGCGCAGAGTACGCTACGCTATCGCAGATTACGCTGCGCATGCGCAGAGTACGCTGCGCATGCGGAAATTGCGTTTTCGGGTCGTAAACTCCGAAAACTACCCAGAACCCAAATTTTCATTTAGGAAATTACAGACAGGAAGTAGGAGACAGGAAATACATCACAGGAAGTAGTTGTCAGCCATTTTGTGTTCATTCTGAGTCATCCACAACCACAGAACAAATCCACTGCCATCCTATTATTCTGTAGTAGATAACAATGTAATGACTGTGTAAGATTAATTCTTACACATGTAACAAAAGGGAGAACAGACCATGTAATGAGATTTGGGCTGGGACAAGGGGGGGAGGGGGCTGGCACAACATCACACCCCAGTTTACTTCTCAAATGCTTTGCATTATGGTACATGTAGTCCATATTTAGTGATCAACACAAGAGTTGTCTGTTGTGTTGCAGTGTATTAGGGGTAGCAGTGCTGTACTTCCCAGACACATGGTGGCATATTCAGCCACAACATCATCACTCACGTTGTGGGACCAACATAATTGGTGTATGCTAATCATTTGGGGGCCAACTAGCAAAAATCCTATAGTCATGCACTTTTTACATACAGACTCCCATTGTCAAAAGGTACAGGAGGGTCTCTCCGAACATGTACATCTCATCCTCAGAGTCAATTGACTCCTTGGGAAATCCACTACACTGATTGCTGACATTGGCACATGACCTGAAGCACGGTCAATCTTTTGACTCATGTCAACAGTTGTGGCTGACATACAGTTAGTGTGGTTTGCAAAGTTGTCTCAGGATGGATTTTTTGGACAGAGTGGTAAATATCCATTTTTCATCATTGACAACAGACAGCAAACCACATTTTGTCCATGACACATCAGGTTGCTCACGTGAAAAACGTGGCAACCAGCTGATCACGGACTTGCATACCCTGACCTCGGTTATGTGCAATGGCCCGGTTGCCCGGATTCAGAGCTAGCCGAGGTTCAAGAGGTATCTGTAAGCCATGTGTTAAAGCAATATTGTGCAAGACACAACAGGCCATAATGATCTTGCACACAACTTCAGGGAGTACGTCAGCACACCCCTGTACGGCTGAGACATCTGAAACGCGACTTCAACAGACCAAAAGTGCGCTCTATGATGGCTCGGGTTCGTATGTGTGCCCGATTGTACCTACGCTGAGGTACAGTGGTTGGATGTCTGTACGGTGTGAGGAGTTGAGGGGAGAGTGCATAGCCAGCATCACCTAAGGAGGGAAGATAGGGCAATAGGTTACATTGCCAAATGAAATTTGAACAGAACATGATCTTTACTTAGTACATGCAGTGTCTGTTGTGACCGTGTATGTGGCTTGGTGATTCTTATTGTAGAATGGTTGTTGATATGAGATGGCATTCATTCATTACTGGGCTTCTTGACAGGCCCCTTGTGCCACAAGTGCGTCACTTTTCATATGTGATACAGTGACGTACTGGCAGCGCAAGGGTATTGTAACTGAGCCCTTTCATACGCACACATCACTCTTTTTAGTACTTGGTACTTACCCAGTAACCACATGTTGCCATATTCTCCCGCAGCCAACCGCCGGGCAAGAGGTGACATACGGAATACAAAGCTGTCATGGGTACTGCCTGGAAACGCTGCATGCACATCTGAGAATCTCCCACTGGCATCACAGACAGCCTGCACATTGATGGAATACCATCGGTGTCTGTTGCAGTATATGTGTGCAATGTGGCGGGGTGGCTGAAGGGCCACATGGGTACAGTCAATTGCACCCAGCACACGTGGGAAGCCGGAGATGCCCAAAAATTCCCTAGCTGCCCTTTGTCTGCTGGCCAGTGTATGGGGCATTCGTATGTGAAGGTGGGCTCTAGAATTGATGCAGCGCAGTATCTGATGCAGGCACCGGGACTGGCTAGCCTGGGTGATGCCCACAACATCACTGGTGACCCTTTGGAATGACCCCGTAGCGAAAAAATGGAGGGCAGAAAGGACCTTCAGATAGGCTGGGATTGCATGGGAGCAGCATGTATGTGAGTCAAGTTCCTCCTCCCAATCACATAAAATCTCCAAGATGACTTCTGGAGGGAAGCGGTATCTGGCCCTTACTTCTTCAGTGGACATCGCAAATATGTTGATCCTCTGTCTGAAGATCCTCTCTCTCCTCATCCTCCTCCTCAAGTCTTCTTGCTGCATGGCAAGGGGCAAAGCAACAAATACATTCAGCGACATGTTGAAAGTGTTTCTGTGTGTCTGCTCTGCTTTCATATGTGCAGCAGGGCTGGGATTGGCTGCAGTGTGTCAGATGATTCATCATGGGGGATGGTAGGCAGTTGGACAGGTGTATGGCATTGAGGTAATGCTCAAACGGCCGATATGCGGAGATTCCGGCCCGGGAGCGGAGATTCCGGCCCGGGAGCGGAGATTCCGGGCCGGAGGCGGAGATTCCGCTCTTGTGCCGGAATCTCCGCCAGAGGGCCGGAAATTCCGGCCCGAGTGCGGACATAAAGTTAGGATGTGTAAGTTCATTCTGTGAATACCCATATGTGTAAGTTCATTCTGTGAATACACATATGTGTAAGTTCATTCTGTGAATACCCATATGTGTAAGTTCAATCTGTGAATACCCAAATGTGTAAGTTCATTCTGTGAATACCCAAATGTGTAAGTGCATTCTGTGAATACCAAAAATGTTGTAAGTTTAGGATTTTGACGTAAGTTAGTTCTGTGAATCAGGCCCACTGACTAGAAGCATTAGTAAAACCAACAGGTCTAGCTTTAATGTGCAATGCATGCAAACACGGGCACAGACAAATGCAAATAGCCAATTTCTGCTGTGTCTCTCTACAAACAGTCTTTTTCTGTACCTCCTATGTTTGTGCCCTGCTATTTTATTCCTCAAGCTTCCTGTGCTGTTGCGTTTTATTCCATGATGTTTGTGCTGGTGCCACGCATCAACACAACTTTGGGGAATTTAAAAGAAGGTGAAGGTAAACAAGGCACCGAGAGAAGGAGGTTGCACAGAAATTTGGCCATAATTGTGCGTGCCTTTGTTTGTATTCCTTAGCATATCAGAGTGAGCCCGATTTGTTTGCCAACGTTTGTTAGATATGTGCTTGGTTGGTGTGCCCAACTCAATTGTTCAGTGCATTCTTTGATAGCACTCTCCTGTTTTGTATGTTCCCGTTACATAGCAGCCAATCACTTGGGAATTTTCTGCTTTGAGCAGTTCCGTCGAGCTGCCAACATCAAAGAAGGACTGCACTGAGAGTTGAATGACTATCAGTTAACAGTGTAATGGTGTTGTTCACTGCTAAAGTACAAATATGAATACCTATTTCTCCCGGGTCAGGGAAGTTTGAGTTATTCGCCTGGTCCTAAAAGGATACTTGTTCTTTCATTAGATGAGAGGGTGTATTGAGTATGTGTCACTACCAAACACGAATCTGTATGTAATTTAAATATAGCAAGGATTCAGTTAAATCTTTTAGGCTGAACACCTATGACTTTATTTGCTTGTACAGCCATGTGTTTTGCAGATTCTGTGTTTTTTTATAGCCAGAGCTTGGCCTGGGGCATTGGAACTGAGATTGAGATTACATTACACATTTTATAGGCACAGGAAGATTAAGGGCCTGATTCTGATGCGGGTTGGAAAGCTTCCCGACCGAATCGGTTTGGAAATGGTTTCCGACCCACTCGAATCGGGAGAGTCCGACCGACGGAGTACGATGCATCCGGATGCTTCCAGATACGATTTGGTTGGACTCCCATTGACTTCAATGGGAGCATATGTTCCTAACCGCATCATAATTGGGCCCTGGGTCGGGAAGACACGTTCCCGATCCGATTTGGAAGGAGCAAATGCCATTAGGAGGCCTTCCTAACCGCATCAGAATCAGGCCCTAGGTGGGAATGCTTTCCTAACCGCATCAGAATCAGGCCCTTAGTGATTTGACTAGAAACACAGGAAGTTGATAAAGTCTGGAATTCAAACCTGACTCCCAGTTTCAAAGTCGTCAGCTCTAGCAAGAGGCCACATCTCTTCCTTCTCTCCCTCATCCTTCTCCTGTCATTTTAGGGATTTTTGGGGCCCCTGGGCAAAACATTTAGGGGCCCTTGTACGGAACAACAAATTTGAATTTTATTACCCTTTTCTAAGCCCACATGATGCTAAACAATACTAAATTAAATGTCAAACAAGCCATGCAAAAACAGATGAAATATGTCTTGCCCAGGACCCCAAAAATCCTTAAGATAACACTGGTTTTGATAGACAGAGTTAGAGATAACAGTAGGTGGAGAGGTTTAGATAGAAAAGTAGAATAGACACAGGTCAAATAGAAAGAAAGTTCAGTTTACCAGGGGGGCTCTTTGAAGGCGGGGGTCCTGGCCAATTTTCTATTTTGCCCATGCCATAAAATGTCTCTCAGTGGAAATGGAGCATATGGGGTTTTCGATCTATTTGATAGATTAAGGGAAAATTGAGATAATGTTAAAAGTAAACCAAAAAGTAAATTTATGATGAATTTATGATGATATTTTGGATAATAATGATACTTAAAAAGAAGGCATTTGGAACAGTTGTCATTTTATGCAATAAAAACAGAACCTGCACACTAACAAGGAAACTCTCCACAGACAGCCAAATACCTATCGACTGCATTTGAAACTGTAACAAACTCGACCAATGTGGACCCTTTTGCTGGAGGGGAGGCCTCCTAAGTAAAGAAGAACAGCGACTCATCCCTCAGGTGGGAGCAAATCATGGTCTGCTCATCCACCTGCCAACAATCTAGTTTAGTTCAATAATTTCAGGACTTGGGCATTTACTATAAATGACTCAGAGGGGGCAGCAGTGCGATTATGTGCAGATGAACACTACTTTACACCTTACACCAGTATCTTTACTGCTTGATCACACTCTGAGCTGTGATGGGGGCCTTTCTCACCTGACATATCAAAAACTGGAGGCTCCTGACTGGCTGACTCCTCCATAGCCCAGGGTACCAGTGCAGGGTCTGCTGAGAGGAGGTCATGAGGGGGTGTTGTCTCTGGAAATCTTGGTGCCCTTCAGAAGGGCTGACCCAGTTTCTTTGCACAAAGAAGGATCTTTTTTATGTTGGTTGCCATAGCTCAGGGTCATGAGCTGTGACATCACACATGTGATGACATCACAATAGCTGTCATCTCAGAGTCCAGGGCACTGTGTACATCTAAAGGATCACATGGACAAACTGAGGTAAGACTGAGATTGGTGAGGATACTGAAAATTAAAATATTGCTAGTGATTATGTTAACTAAAAATGTTATTGGAAATATTATATTTATCATTGTGTAAAATGTTAGCCCTCGTTCAAAGCTGTGCAGAATTTATCAATTTCTTTTTTATTCCAAATACATGAGTACAAAAAAGCTGTAACCTGTTTATGAGTTTGACATTTATTTTGCTGAGAAAAGTACCAAATTCAACGTTTTTACAGTTATTCAAATAAGGTATTTTTACAACTGTAGAATAACATAGTATCGTTTTTCTCTAAGTAAAATAAGTGAAACATTTCATATGACTTATTTTGTTAATTTCACCTATATTACTGAGACAAAATATAAATGACAACTTTTTTATTTACAATTTATTGAAGTTAAATGTACTTTTCTTTTCAGTTAAGAATGTTTGAATCGATAATTTGTTACCTAAAGGACATATATATTTTCAGGAATTTCACATGTGTAAAAAGTGGGTTCAGGCTTTGGTAATCCCTTAAATTTTAAGATACAAAATGTGCAGTTTTGGGAAAGTTAGACGGGTTATATTTCTACATGTTCACTTTACTTTGGACGGAAGACTGACATGTAACTTCATTAAAAATGCTCTTGTACTCAAATTTCAAAAGGAAAAGTACAATCTTGGGAATGTCAGCTGCATTGGTTCCTGGCCTTGACTATAAAAGGAATGAAAGTGAATGAATGGACATTCACTGGGAACATATGTATTACCCCCAGGTCCCTCCAGTCTCGTCCCATTCCTTACTAAATGGAGATGACCATCTCCTTGAAAGAAAAAAACAACGGAGGAATGCTGGGACCCCTAACCCAAAGCCCCTCCCACTTGGAGTACTTAAACAGTACTTACCCACAGTTGCGGCTCCTCCGTTAAGGTGGAGGAGTGTCGCCCCACTGCTTTTTTGCAGTGACCCAAAGGTAAAATATGTTATTAACTTTTGTTATTATCATTTTATTTTCTCCTACTTCTGCCCACTTTGCTTTAGGGGGCGGGGGCAGTGGAGGAGTTGTAGCACCCTCCTAAAGTGCGCAGTGACTACTTGGCTGGCCCTCTTGGGTCACCCGAAACAGTCTTGCGCACTTTGCATGTTCTCCATGCAGGCTGCATTACAGCCTACGTCGAGAACATGCCCAGGCCCCCAGTCAGTGTCTGAGCGCCGAAACACGACGCTCAGACCAATCACAACGCTGCTAAGGCAGCATTGTGATTGGCTGACTGGTCGCCTGGGTGTGCTTCCAGTAAGGCCGAGCGAGGGAGGACTACAGAGGGGAGGAAGCGGCAAAAAGGTAAGTTTTAATTTTGTTTTTTTTATTCCCTCTTCCCTTGCGTCCTCCCCCTCCCACCCCACCCCCCTACCTCCTGCGTCCTCCCCCCTCCCGCCCCCTCCCCTCTACCTCAGATCAGTGCCGGCTGCCGCTGCTTACCCAGCATTTCGCCTGTCCTTTTTTTCTGTCTGCAACAGGACTGGGACGTGGTGCTGGGTTTCCTGCTTCTTCCCCGTATGGCTGCTGGGCTGTCCTGGACGGTGTTGGTTTCTCGTGCCTCCCTTTCTGCTGGGCTTGCCGGGAAGCGCGGATGTTGCTGGCAGGCCCTTTATGGCTGGTGCACTGGCTCTCCCTTGATATTTAAAGAGGTTGGTGACTTCTTGTTGTTAAATTATTCCTAATAGAAAATCCCATTACAAAAATGGTGGGGTAATGCCCATTACGAATAAATAACAATAGACACAAAGTTTCTGATTCAAAAAGGCATTCTGTACATAAGCTGAAATTAGGTAGGCAAATATGTCGATTTACAAGTTTTAACTCATGTTTGGTATTAACAAACTTTAATTTACATTAAATGTTATTTGCTCACACACAATAAATATTACATAGTATGTTATAATTTTACGTATGAGTGGATCTGCTTCTGGGGATGCCTTCATAAATAGATGAACATCTAAAAACGTGTACATTTCAGGGTATTGGTAAACATTTGGTGGGTACATTCCCACCGTGGATATGGTGGGTATTTACTCCTGTGAAGTAGTAAGTCCCTATCCTGTATGAGAATTGGGAGGGAACGTCTGAAAAGCGGTGTAGGTGTAGGAGAAGGGCTATATTGTAACGAAAAATGGAACAAATACAATCTTGGTTTATATTTACCTATGAATAAATGTATATTTTACAATTACATATACTCCTGGAAAAATACTATAATCACAGTTTCCTAGAATACTTGTGGATTTCTCAGTGGAATCTAAAAAAGTCACAAAAATGTCTTCAAGCATAGACATAAGCCTGCTGAAGTAATTCTTCTGTCTATTTGTAGGGTCCACTTCACAGTTTTTTTGCCTACCCTGACTAATGTAGTCATACTGTACACACGTCATGTCATCCGCAAAAGTACTAGGTATCTGCATATTTCCAACACACTCGTGTGTGTTTGTGTAATTCATGCATACTTTGTGGACTTGTGATCTGTGATTACATTCTCTCAGCGTTGCCCAAGGTCATGGGTGACCATGAAAATGCTATGCAAATTAGATTCTCACGCAAGAGACAATAACTTTTTGGGCTTCTTCGAACATGCCATCCATGCACCTCCTACACTTGTCTTGTCATCCATCTTGAACCCAGATGTACCTGGTATAAGTAGTGGCGAAAGCCCTCAAAAGAGCACAAGCGAGCCTAGCTTTGCAGGATGTTTCTAAGGTTGCTGGTAAAAATGTAATATCGAAATCAATTCTGTTAAAAAATGCAAACTATTGTACCCTATTCCTAAGCGTATGCACGTAGAATGAATGCATAACTTACATTGTACAAGTGTAAAACTATATAATAAAATATGTTATGTAGAATGTAAAATTAGGAAAATAGGCAAAAGCCATTGATATACCTGAAAACCGTACACTTATGCATATACATTTTGGAAAATGTAGACCACATAACTGATTTTTCTACGGAGAGGCCTGACCATTCAAGCTCATTTTGAAGGAAATGTGCATGCCCGCTCTCTTCATAAACAAAGTTTATACCCCACAAAAACGTATCTAAATGCACAACCTGTTTCTTCTCCCAGAATCATCACTGCATTGCAGAGGGGCCAGCAGGTTTCCAGCGCCGCTCTAATAATGAGGGCCGCATCATCTAGTAGGGGTTCAGTATTCAGAAGCTGTGGTTTATTGACCCCTATACTCCAATTTCCGACTAACATAATGAAATCAAATCGCAGCATTAAATGTGCTGAGACATCCTTTAGGTAACAGGCAAACTCCACCTAGGAATCTGGCCATTTATATGCTAGAGTGTAGGTTTGCTTGTGTTATATCAAATTACATTGACAATCTCGGTTTTATGTGCTTTAAAACTGTGGGCAATTCCAAGGTATAGTAATCGGTGGGGCTCACCAAATGTGTAAGTGGCCACAATATGGCTGCCTGTCCTTCAAGACAGTGTCACCTTTGCTTGTGACTGTCTGCCTTGGCCCCCACATGCTCCTGTCCTGCTCATTTCTCCTGCCTTCCTGCACAAACCAGTGTAGCTCAAGTTGTTGCACGATTGGTTTAGATCAACAAATGTTACAATGGAACAGAGAGAAGCTCTTGTGTTTACCCCACCAGTTTGAGCAAAATCGCGTCGGTCAGCCAGAGACCTCCATGAAGCAAAATGTGGACAAAGGAACAGGCCAAGCTCTCACCTAAGACAAAAGGATGCACTCCGTGCCTATCCTGCCCTTGTGTTCAGTACATAAACATTAACTGCAGCCCCAGCAAGAACTTCTGATTATTCAGCCCTGCCTTGAGTAATTCAGAACAACATTATGGGATGTTTCTCATCATCATGGATTTTGAAACATTGCAACTATTATTATTATTGTGCTCTCAAAGACCATCCACCGGTCCTCGGAATCATGCTATCAGCCCTAGAATACTCTCATACACCCTCATCCAGACTGCAGGCTCCCTCACCATCACTCAGGTGACTAAGAGAGTCAGCTCTACCAAACCCTCAGTTACCCCTGTGCACCCTAGAAAGGCGTGAAAGAACCTCAGCTGACCACAAGAAATCTCAAGATGGCCACACCCAGATTTTGAAAAGCCTGTGCTGGCCCTCTGCTGGCTCTTTGATACCCTTACTCAGTCCTCAACTATCATGAGATAGTCCAAAGATATACTTAAAGCTCGTCAACATCCTCTGTGTGTCTCAGGGGACTGAAAAAGACAGAGTCAGCTGAATCTTGGAGTCAATTCAGCCTGAGATGAAGGGTGCAGGTCCAGTCTTCCTTCTCAGTAAGCAGGGAAGGCCTCAAGCAGCAGGAAAGCAGGGTATCCTTCTTCTGTAATATCCATAGGGCCAGAGTTGTACATAAGAGTTGGGTCTGAGGGTCCACTATTTATATCTGGTGTCCGATTTGAAGTGGGAGGTGCTTCTAGAGTTCTCTCCCTACAGAGATATCTGGAATTTCCTGCCTCCCTGCCCTGGCCCCAGCTCACCTGGGGGCACAAAAGAATAGTTTGAAACCCTTTGTGAGTGTGCTGAGGCAGTCTTTATGATGTGCAAGTGTGGTAGGTGACAGCTCCGCCCCCCCATCAAGTCAGAGATGGCCCATCTTGCCAACACCTATTTCCCCTTTGTCTCACCGTGTGGGAGCAATACATAAAAGACCAACTGCCAGCTACACCCAGTCATGTGACTCAGAATACAGGCTGCAGGCACCAAATGATCGGGACAAGGAAATGCCAACTTTCTAAAAATGGCATTTTCAGAATTGTGACTTAAAATCTGACTTCACCATTAAAGAGGGTTTTAAATTAGAAGGTAACCCAATGTTATCCTATGGGAGCGGTAGGCCTTGCAATAGCGAAAAACTAATTTAAGTGTTTTTCAATTTCAGGACATGTACAAGTTAAAGTACGGGTCCAACTTTTTGAATACAATGCACCCTGCCATCAGGGCTGTTTAGGGCCTACCCTAAGGGTGACTTATATGTATTAAAAAGGAAGGTTTAGGCCTGGCAAAAGGTTTATTTTGCCAGGTCGAAATGGCAGTTCAAAACAGCACACACAGGCTGCAATGGCAAGCCTGAGACATATTAAAATGGCTACTTAAGTGGATAGCACAAAAAGTGCTGCAGACCCACTAGCAGCATTTAATTCACATGCCCTGGGTACATGTAGTACCACTTTACTAGGGTCTTACAAGTAAATTAAATGTGTCAATTGGGTGTAGACCAATTTTACCATGTTGAGAGGAAAGAGCACAAGCAATGGTAAAGTCCTAAAAGCCAAAAGAAATGGGTTCAGAGGAGGTTGAAGGCAAAAAGTTTGGTGAGGACCCTGCAGAGAGGGCCAAGTACAACAGCCTTTATTTATTTAAACCCCCTCCCTGGAAAGGGATTTATTCCAGTCTGTTACTGGTCTCAGAAAGAAGATTGTGAATTCTCCAATATGTATGTGTTTTGAAACTTTCAAGTAAAACCGCACCCACTCTCCACCATTTATATTGTATTTACTCCCATGTAACATTACCTGAGAGTGAAATAATTGAACTAATTGAGGCATGCAAGGTCATGTTTTGCGAATACCTTGCACCGGTAGATCAATTATTTTTGTAAAAGTACTTTCAAGACTAAAATGTCCTTGAGAATCAGGCCCTTGAAACTTGAGGGCATATTTATCAAAAAGTCATGCAGCCCAGCAAGCCACCTTTCTGCGCTGTGTGACAGGGATATGGCAGGAAGGGGCCGTATTTAACCATATAAGGCGCATTCCTGTTTTTTCCCAGTGCTGACGCACGATGTGCATCCTAGCGCCTATGCAGGCACCCTTCACCATGGTGCAAGGGTGCCTGCGTTGCATGAAGGCTTGTTTTTGTGCAGGAAGGGACATGTTCCTGCACATATACAATCCCCTGAGGCAATTTCCTCTTTATATGTGTGCTTCAGAATGCAGCATACATAGATAGAGGAAGAAATGAGGAGAAATAAATATATTTCTCCTTGTTACGCCTCCACTGGTATCTGCTTCTTTTGTAAATGGCAAGTAATTTTGCATACACGTCCAAGCTGCGAAAAGTACAGTTCGTCCAGAATGACAGCTTATCTATAGTAGAGGTGTGCGAAATTCACATAATTTGCTTATGTGTAATTATGTGATATTTCAGAAAACTACATGAAATTACACATAACTACACAAAATGCTAATATGGCTATATTTTAGTGCGTGTCCATAATGGATGAGAGGACACATTCAATGCTTAAAAAAATGGTCAAAAACAGAAGTTGTGCAAATGACACCTGCTCGCGTTCCTGCCATTCGCTTGTCCTGTGCTATACTTTTTCTGCGGATGCAGCGTAATTACGCAACGAGGCACAAGGGCATCGTTTTGAAAATTGTGAATAAGAACCATAATGCGAACTTCCCACAGCTATATAAATAACCTGGTGTATATGAAATTTCACCTAGACTTAACATAGATGCTCAAACCATTCTTGCATGTATGACAACTTACTTGCATATAGCACTTGATGCAGCGTTGTAACTGTTTCAGAGGACTGTAATATAGTTTGGCAGCGAATGCTCACCTAACAAGAGTACTTTTTTACATAGTTTATCTGTATTATGCGAGCATTTTATGGATTTTAAATTTACACCTGTGTATATGCTGATTATTAGGCAAAGAGCCTTTCGCTATTGTGGATATTATCTTTTATCAAAATTCCTCTAGCAGTCGCAACAAATAATTGCTTGTAACTAAACTGCCATTTTACAAATATGTAAACATATGGCAAGAATCTGAAAAAACACTTCACTGGGAAAACATTAACACTGAATGCCAAGTTAAAGATGTTTAAGTGCTGATTGGTGCATATCATTTATTGTTTTCTGATTTCTGTAATTAAGCTCAAAATTTCATTTCTATATAAAATATTGAATGCCATGTGATAAACTGTTTTTAAAAAGTAAACAGAATTATCCTTTGTGCAAGCCCAGGATTGCCAGGTGTAGGTCCATAATGGAAGTCATTGTCAGACAACAAATGAGTTTGTAAATGAGTTCCTTTTAGGTTAATTGTTTGCAAATGTATCTTTTGTGACTATCATTAATATCTGGTCCTCCTCACCTACACTGTTCATCCCTGTGCTACACACCCGAAGAGTTACTCAGCAGTTTTATGGGAAAAGAGCAGCAGATGTTTCTCAAAAAAAGAGACTTTTCTGTCAGATTAAATTTTTGCTCTTTTCTGTTGGCAGATCAGGGCAGTAACTAACAAAGTGAACATTTAGGGCCGGATTCCGATGCGGTTAGGAAAGCATTCCCACCTAGGGCCCGATTCCGATGCGGTTAGGGAGGCCTCCTAATGGCATTTGCTCCTTCCGAATCAGATCGGGAACGTATCTTCCCAACCGAGGGCCAGATTACGATGCGGTTAGGATCATAGGCTCCCATAGAAGTCAATGGGAGTCCAACCAAATCGTATCTGGAAGCATCCAGATGCATCATACTCGGTCGGTCGGACCCTCCCGATCCACGTCGGTCGGAAACCATTTCCAAACCGATTCGATTGGGAAGATTTCCTAACCGCATCAGAATCGGGCCCTTAGAGTAATATTTAGATTTGCTCCAATATTTTTTAAGCAGTATTTACTGACTTTTGTGATTAAAAGTGTAAAATGTGCTCACATAGTTTCTTGTTGTTATCTTTTTTGGGATGTTACAAGTCACTTAACATTCAATAACATTTAGAACTGTTTCATCAGACTTGTATCCAAACATAGGTGCATTTTTGATCCACAGAAGCTTATGAATCGATGGGGCATCTCTTGCTCGATAACCCTTCCGCCAAAAGTAATCAAGTACTTCAGTTAATGTCTGGAATGTTAGCATTATCTTCGAGAAGAAATTGATACAAATTGTCCCATGCGTACTCAACACAGTTTCAATAAACCAAGTAGGTGGTACTAAATTTCTAAGCATAAATTAAAATTTTCAGTGTCTTCGAAACCTATATTCATTTGTCCCTTGTTAACATGCCATAATGTTGATTGAGTTATATTCTAGATTTTCTTCTTTCTCTTGCACCTTTTCAACAAAATCCTGTGCTGCTATATTAGTGAAGCCAGTTCAAGTTCGCATAACATGTGCAACAGCATATGTGACAGTAAGCTCACTTTCATATAGCAGTGTGAAAATATAAGGAATATCTTGTCAAAAGTGGGAATCCTTTGAATATAATCTTGTAGCTCTGTACTCACATGCAGACATGTGGACTGGATGAACATCATATCATCCACCTTTTCCAGTGAGGGATAAATGTGGATAACATCCTGCTTCTAGTGTTTTTCCCAGGCACTAATAGGATCTAGCTTCCTTCATCTGCTACAGTTCTAAAGCATCACCCATCATATCTCTTGAGTGTAGTGGGGGTATTCTATAATGTTCATATATTTGTTCAGATTGTTCCTCAGTAATCTGTTCAAATTGTACTGTTTGATTTTCTTTTTCAAATGATAAGTATGCAGACAAGATGCAGTTTGCAATGTCAAAATCTGTATATGTTTCTTTTCTGAAAGTAATGTAGTGCTTTCTGAGCTTTTTTTGCTAATTCTTGCCAAATTTTTATATAGATAGATAGATATAGTTATGTGTATGTACGTAAAACATTCCTTCCACCTCTGCCTCTCAGTCCACTCTGTCTCATTCAAAACCTTTTTAACTTCTATGGACTTCGAAACATCCTTCCTAACTCTTCCTTTCTACTATTCAGTTCATCCAACTAACAGGCACACATGTCCACCACCTCCCAAAAACATCTCACATCTACCCTTTACTAATCCACCTCAATTAATCTATCCCTATTCAAAACACTAGGGTAAATGCATGAGATTACAAGAACTCACACTTAGCACAACTACTTCTACAATGGAAAAGTAATCCGATGTTAACCTGGACAGGCTAGAGTATCAGTATGCATTGTGATTGGTCAGGTGAGTGGGAGGTATTCCTGCATGTTTTTATGATAAATCCATTCAGAACTAGGTTGTGAAGAAACCGTCTATGAATGTCAGTCCAGGACAGCTAGAGTCAGCATCTGATAACACTGGATCATCATTGAGTACCCCTGGCAGGGCACTTGGTATTGAGATGCAGTGCAACTGTTAACTCAACCGATCTGCCAGTGCATCATATTTCCCAGTTCATTATTGGGACCCAGACAGAACAGCTCAGCCAATGCACCTCATCTCCAACACCACTTTTCAAATTGAGGAAAACAGACCTCTTTCAAAGCCACCCGATCTTGACCTAAATCAACCATGCTCTGCCAGTGCTGCCAACTTCAGATAATTTTGCTGCACAACTCAGTCCTGAATTGTGGTTCCCGCTGCACCCCCAGGGAGTCCTGTATCCTGAGAGCAGGACCTATACAAATGGATTCATTGACACTCAGGGGTAGGGTTTAAAGGGGTGGTGGTGGATGAGCCATGGCTGAATTACCTGAATCCTCCAGTTGGCAGGGGCCAATGCTTATGATCACAACAACTGAGAAGAAGATGAAATGATACAAATTTAAAATACAAGGCTAATTATTTTTGAACTTCGATAGTACTGCAGGAAATACAAAGAGTGCTTTGTTGGTTCCATCCAGGTCCTTTTGGGTGTTTTTCCTTCAGGAATAGGGTGCATTGGCAGAGCTGGCATAACATGGGGTGCTTTAAGGATTGCTGTTTTCTAAGTATATTGGTCCCTCTACTGACTGAGCATGAGACGCTGTAGGTCAGGACCGAGGGGTATCAACAGAGCTCTTGGTCGAGTCCTGGGATACCATGGGGTGCTGGAGGTCAGGTCAGAGGGGTATCAAAAGAGCTCTGGGTCTGAGTCCCTGGATATCATGTGGTGCTGGAGGTAAGGACTGAGGTGTATCAACAGATCTGTGGGTCTGGAGTCCTGATATATTATGAAGTGCTGAAGGTCAGGATGGCATTGCTCTGGAAGGGCTGTGTATAGTGGATTATCGAGATTCGCTGTAGGGCAGCATTGCTGTGCACCAGGATGACTGTGTTTATGTCAAGTAATGGAATATCAGCACTGTATTGGGGTGCATTGGCAGGATGTGTGTGGTCCCAGCATTAGACACTGCTCAAGCCCTGCAGCTCTAAGCTGCATCCATCAGCGTGGTACAGTGATGTGGTAGCATGAAGAGTGCCCAGTTTGTGCAGTATTTCTTTCAAGGATGGCTCTTCAGATCCCGGGTAGGTGCTGTGTCACTCAGACCCTGTCAATGCCATTGAGCACCTCTCTTTGCCAGTCAGTCACACCTTTCCTCACACTCCTCCCCTACCACCGTCTTCCAGCTCCAAGATTTTGTCCAGTTTCATTTAGAAGGTGTGCTTTGATATGAGGGCGCGAATGTTCAGGAATAAACCTCAATTGGCAAACGAGCTGCTCCTTAAGATGGCTATCTTTTGAAAATCTGGTGCTGGCTCCTTTCACCTTCTGCACCCTAATGCTTTAGGGGCATGCATACATTAGCGGGATCTGAGGCTTTACAGAGTCAATCACTTAGGATAAGGTAAGTTAATTAAACCCCATCTTTGTGGAGGGGGATATCACATCTGCAGCTGAAGATTCTCCATCACTGAACAACACTTTGATGGATTTACCTCTGCTTACAATCCTTATGGTTGGGGTCATTTTATTGGAGGAGTTTCCATCAGCAGAGAATCCATCCTTGCACTAACAATTTATTACTTCGCCTCAAATTGAAGAACTTTCCAACCATCTTTAAATATAGCACTCACTCATTCTCTGTGGAATATGATTAGTCATCAGTGCAACCTGATGCATGATGCACTAATGACTCATATATGCTTACCAAGGACACCCCAATATGCCCAGGGAACAGGGGTCAATACGTATTAACCAAGCAAAAGGTCATGTGGGACTCATTTGAATGAGGAAACCCCGTCCATACATTTGAGGAATCCACAATCTAATTGGCAAAGAAATTACATTTCAACCTAATTGCATAGAAAACAACCTTAGTTTCTGCCACAAATGTATTAAATTAATCCATATACAGTACTATATTATACAATATGAGACAGATTAATATAGTGCAGAAAACACAGTGTTCACATAGTGATCAAATTTACAACATATAATACGTAAGACACTGTACAATTTCCAATGGTTATATAAATTGCTACAAAAAGATAAGGGTAGTTCAAGACAATCTCTATATGAGAAAAAGGTACCCCCTAAACGATTATTATTTAAGGTCTGGGACAAGGGGGAACTAAATAAAATAATATGTGGTTCTGCACCATCCCACACAACCAGTATTGCTTCATATGGGGCTAAAAATAGCTCCCGTGGCTGGCCCAATGTGGATTACCCACTGAGATAATACATATAGTCTTTTTTTATATTTATCCAACTTTTTTCTTTATTTTTCTTTCTTAGTTTGTTTTATTTCTTTATACATATTGCAAATCTCAATTAAATTATACATAAAACATGATATACATACATACAATCTATACAACATAAAACAATTTCATCAGGACAAACAAATGGCTCTTTGATTATTTCTTTTCATTTAATTATAAACAATGGTATCAGAAACCTTTGTGTAGGAAAACATGGAAAATTAAAAAAAAACATTTCTCTATACACAAACAAATGTTCTAATCAAAAGTTAACACCTCTTACCATTCTCGCAGTCATAAAACATACCCCCTTGTATTCCAAACGCCACTCTCTCCTTACATCCGTACACATTGATACATTCCCTTATCACATTCATACTAGTCCCGACCACTTATTACAATCACTATCCATGGGCAACGGGAAACAAACTTGTTTTTCAACTGTTGTTGTGTTGTGGTTTGGGTTCCTGTTCACTCCAGTCTACGTACGTTTCAGAGGGGAATATATAAAACAACCACCTTCTTCAGGACCACCGAAAATTCCAGCTACAACCGGTCAACTAGGGGGTATCTGTGGATAGTATAAACATACAGTAAGGGCCAGCTGAATACAACTTTAGGTTTAATAGCCGCAAACCTCCAGATGTTGCCCTATGCATCAACAAAACAACTTTCACCAGTGATAAAAAAAAAAAGCTTACAGAAATGTGTGCAGACATCATAAACTCATGCTATTGAAGGTTTAGAGTGCCAACCTTATATCCCAATGAATAGCATGGTTTACTCCCGATACGCATGCTGTCCACGCATTTTTGTGGTATAGTCCCACAAACCTCATGTGTGGAGAACAGAGAGAAATTGTGTAGAGCTTCTTTTTGCGGTGATAGATATCTATACATTACCTAATAGGTGTTAAGCTATCCTACTGTTGTCAGAACAGTTCTTCTTAAAAATCAGAGTTTATTCTTTTCAGAAGCTACAAATTAGAAGAGATATATATTCATTTTGGTGATACTGCATCTGATAGTATTGTTACGTCTAATGCCAAAATTCTAAATGCTCAGCAAATGTACTGTACCTTAATGATTGTCTATTTCGTATGTACACATTTTTTGATGTCCATGCACTAATATCACAGGTTCTTCCAGAGATGAAAGTCAACATGAGCTACAGATCCATGTGTTAGTCATCCAAAAATGAGTAAAGTCATGTTCACGTTTGTGTTCCAAGGGGAGTACCAAATACATGGTTAGACCACTCTATCACAGTCATGGACAGTCTCGAGTAAAGATACTCTAACTATTGTATTGCTCGAAAATTCGATTTCAGATAATATTATCTCGAAAAGCCATTACGATTTTGTACGCTGTGCTAAATGTAAGCATGCCCACATACGGTTTAGATTTGTTCAATAGAACACAGAAACCACCACGGCAAATGGAAAATGCAGAAAAATTGTCATGGTCTGACTCTCATTATAAGGCGGCCCCCTTATATGGCCCGTGATGGCCTGAGAGCTTTAACCTTGGTGCAGTTAACCGTCTCAAATACGCTCCAGCTTCGTAAGTGTCCAAGAAAGCATATAACGAAAGAATATCCTTGCTAAAGGCGGAAACCCCTTCTTCGCTGACAACTTACCAACCACGGCAAGTGGAAAATGCACATAAATTTTCATGCTCTGTCTCTCGTTATATATGCCCCGTGATTGCCTGGAAGCTTTAACCTCGGTGCAGTTAACCGCCTCAAATATGCACTGGCTTGGTATGTGTCCAAGAATGCATACCCAAAAGAATATCCTTGCTAAAGGCGGAAACCCCTTCTTCACTAACATCTTACCTTGTGGCAGCAGCTCTGCGTCTAACCGATATTTCAGACGAATGTAGCGGCCCGACAGACAGAGTGTGGACCATAATAAGAAACACCTGTGCTAGTGGGATTTAAAGAGGGGAAACCTGCATATTGGTTAGATCTACGCTTGAACCTGTCACATAAATTTTTTTGTCACTGAACAAAGAAAATGGATCCACCAACTGCTAAAGCTACTACGAGATTTTGGGAGCGCCATCTTTAGATGGGTGCTGTTACACGCGTCTTCCTTTTTTTTAAAGTCAAAAATGGTCCAGAGGACACTTCTCTAACTTGAAATGCCTATTATGTCTGTGCAACACCCCAACAGCATATTGTAATTTGTATTTCTACAGCCAGATATTATAGTAATCTGAAATATCTAAACAAAGTAGCCCTACATATGATCTTAGCTACATCTAATATCTGAAAAACAACTACAATTTTGGGTCGGCCATCTTGGAGTGGATACCTCTACAAACTAGTCTTCAACTAATGGGCAACTCGCTGACTAGATCGGTGCTAATATAGCATACTCCTGTGCTCAAAAGAAAAATGTAGAAAATAATGTATCCTGGATAGTAAGAGGAGGGAGCTGGAGAGAGTGACTAAGTAGCCTCCCAGCTCCGCAAAAATCTACATAAAAAAGCTAACCCTACACGTACTTACTTGACAGGTATAGTGGACCATAAGGTTGCACCCATTGGAAATAATATAGGAAGCAAAGGGATGATCTGTTATTCCACTGTTGAAAGACACCCCATGCCTATTTGACACATGTTCACAATATACTCCCATAGGCCCAGTAAAGTGGTATGAAAAGAATTATACAGATTTTCGGCTGATCACAAAGATTGTATCAAGTGACACGCCAAATTATCTCTTCATTCATCCCATTCTTAACCCTATTCAGGAAAAAAAAACAGTATGTCTCTCTGTCTTTGCTTGTATCAGTAGTAGCACATCCTAATTTTGCTTTTACTTTTCTAAAATAAGCCATTTCAATTTGTTTTCTGTATGACCTTTTGCAATACAATGCTGAACTAGAGGTGCTCAATGTTTTTTGTCCTTATAGCTGACTTGTGCTCCCCATATCGGATCCTAAACTCTCTGCCTGTTTCACCAAAGTATCCAAGCCCACATGAGCAGAGGATAAAGTATATTATGTTGGAGCTGCTGCAGTTTGTCATATCTTTTAAAAGGCCCTTTTGTCCTCCATATTCCCATCTCTCTGTTGTTATGGCTGTGTCACAAGCGTGACAAGTGCCACATCTGTGGTTGCCTTTAACCAGGGTGGTTCCCATGATAGAACCTTGTTCTTGTTCTTTGTGCGGCTTTTGTCTAGTGTGGACTAGCTTATCTTTAAGATTTGTATTCCTTCTGTATGCAAATATCGGTCTGTCCAGTGTATTGTCCTCTTTGTTGGTGTTTAAAATCTTACAATTTTTGTCAAAGATCCTTTTGGCTTTGTAATTCAAATTAGAATGATTGATGACACAGACCAGTTTTTCTTCCTTTTTGCACTTTGGACCCTCTAACAGAGCATCTCGGTTGTAATACTTTGCTCTCTTGTATGCTTGTCTTACCAAGCGTTTAGGGTACCCACGCTTTAAAAGGCTCTGCTTCAAAGCTTCTCCATGTGTCTCATATTGTTTGATGGTTGTGCAATTCCTTCTAATTCTTAGAAATTCCCCAAACGGGATGGAATCTTTTTGACAATTTGGATAGACGCTTGAGTGCTATAACACTGTATTTCTGACTGACGGTTTCCTATAAAAACTGACCTGTAAGATGCCCTGTGTACCCGTTATTCAAATATCCAAGAATTCCACCTTTTCTGAGTAATATTTGGCAGTAAATCTAAGATTTTTATCACTCACATTGAGCCATTGGATAAATTCCAAGAGAGCTTCTTCATTTCCTGCCCAAACAAAAACAATGTCGTCAAAAAAACGATGCCAGTGCTTTTCATTTTCAAAAAAGGGGACGGCCTCGTTGTAGATATGTTGCCGTACATGTTCACCCATGTAGATAGATGTTCGCAATGCTGGGAGCACAAGATGCTCCCTGCTTGTTCCTTTAGTTTGTTGGTATAGTCTACCATTAAATTCAAAGTAGTTTTGGAAAAGCACTATTTTTAAACATTCCAATATGAATCTATCAGGTTGATCCCCTGGAGTTCTTTCTAATACAGCCTCTACTGCTGCTATTACTTCTTGCTGTGGAATATTTGTGTAGAGTGCCTCGATGTATAAAGTGACTAGGATTTCTGACTCTGGGTTAAAGGGTGAATGTTCAATCTTAGCTATCATATACCCAGTATCTCTCACATTAGATTTATACGTTTTCGTCACTGGGCATAAGTAGGCATCCACATATTTCGAAAGCGGTTCAGTGATGGGATTTATAGACAAAATAATGGGACACAATGGGGGCATTACAAAACAGCTAAACCTGGGTCTCTTGAAAAATGTAAAATCCATATTGAAAAACTTACACATACAGCCCTACAAGAAGGCGCTCTATGCAAAAAAGAATGTGAGTTTCTCAACATAGAGAATCCCATCACCTCCATCATATATGGTGTTCCAACAACCCACAAAGACACAAGACCTGGGATTTGAAGAGCCATCCTTGAAAGAAATACTGCACAAACTGGGAACTCTTCATGCTTCCACATCACTGTACCACACTGATGGATGCAGCTTAGAGCTGCAGGGCCAGAGCAGTGTCATTTTAATTTTGGAACCACACAAATCCCTGCCAATGCACCCCAATATAGTCCTGATATTCCATTACTTGACATACACACAGCCAACCTGGTGCACAGCAATGCTGCCCTACAGCGAATCTTGAGAACCCAGTATACACAGCCATTCCAGAGAAACGCAATCCCGACCTTTAGCACTCCATGATATCTCAGGACTCAAGACACACAGCTCTGTTGATACCCCTTAGTCCTGACCTCTATAACCCCATGATATCCCAGGACACAGACCCAGAACTCTTTTGATACCCCTCTGACCTGACCTCCAGTACCCCATGACATCCCAGGACTCAGACCCTGAGCTTTGTTGATATCTGTCATTCCTGACCTCCAGCGCCCCATGATATCCCAGGACTCAGACCCAGAGCTCTCTTGATACCCCTCAGTCCTGACCTACAGCGTCCCATGCTCAGTCAGTAGAGGGACCAATACACTTAGAACCCGGTAATCCTTAAAGCACCCCATGTTATGCCAGCTCTGCCAATGCACTTCTTGTATTTTCTGCAATACTATTGAAGTGAAAAAACAGTGAGCTTGGTATTTTAAATTTGTATCATTTCATCTTCTTCTCAGCTGTTGTGAGTATAAGCACTGGCTCCTGTCAATTGGAGGATTCAGGTAATTCAGCCATGGGTGATCGACCACTACCCCTTTAAACCCTACCCCTGGGTGTCAATGAATCACATTTGTATGTGTCCTGCTCTCAGGATACCTGACTCCCTGCTGGTGCAGCGGGAACCACAATTCAAGACTGAGTTGTGCAGCAATAATTCTCTGAAGTTGATGGCACTGGCAGAGCATGGTTGCTTTAGGTCAGGATCGGGTGGCTTTGAAAGAGGTCTGTTTTCCGCAATTAGAATAGCAGGGGTGTTGGAGATGAGGTGCACTGGCTGGGCTGTTCTGTCTGGGTCTCACCAATGAATTGGGAAAATATGATGCAGGAAGATTAGATGTCCTGGGTATGCCTGGGCGGTTAACTCCGATCTGTTTGCGGAGTTTTTCACACTCTGCACTTCACGGAGCTCGTGGAGTTCCGCGGAGCGTAGTGTTTTCCTAGCTTGCGCTCGCTAACATTAAGTTGGCTAGCGCGTGCGAGGAAAATCCAACGCTAGACCACTTCCCAGCGAGATTTCTCAACGCGGGCGGTCGTGGATGGTCGTGACTGCTGGCGTTGAGATACCTTCCGTTCATGTTGATGAAGCTGCCACTGGAGTAGAACTTCTACTCAGTTGGCAGAAAGAAGCAGCGCCCTCTTGCGCTGCGCATGATGCCGTTCGCACTGATATTACAGCGCGGGACAAAAACCCGGTGCTACAAATCTGCATTAACGGCGTGAGGTAACACACTCTGCTGCCTGCGGAAATCCGCGTAGCGCGGCAGAGTTGTTTTGTCACTACGCCGAACTCCACGAACTCCACCCAGGCCTAGTCCTGCAGCATATGCTGCAGGAGAAGATTGAGGTGCACTAGCAGATCTGTTGTTTCTGAGATTTAACAGTTGGACTTGGCACTGCATCTCAGTACCGAGTGCCCTGCCAGGGGTACTCAATGATGATCCAGGGTTATGTGATACTGACTCTAGCTATCCAGGACTGACATTCGTGGACGGTTTCTTCAAGACCTAGGGGCACATGCATCAATGTAGTCTTTTGCGATTCCTTAATTGCGATTATTAAGGAATCGCAATTAAGGAATCGCAAAAGCCTATGCATGTAGGAATTGCTATTAAAACAGCGATTCCTAAACATTCCTTAATTGCGACTCGCAAATTGCGAGTCGCAATTAAGGAATGGCTTCCCATTCATTCCTATGGGCCTACAGGCCCATAGGAATGAATGGGAAGTACATGCGCAATTTGCGAGTATCAATAGGTACTCGCAAATTGCGCATGCTATTCAAGGGTGCAACGGTGTCAAAAGGACACCCTGTTGCACCCTGAAATTGTAATGTGCACCCATGTTGCGCGCACACATGCCCCAAGGGCATGTGTGTGTGTAACCTGAAACTTTGAAAAATGCACTTTAGTGCATTTTTCAAATTTTTGCTAAATACCATCAGGTTGAAATGATCGGTATTTAGCAGTCCATAATAGCGAAATCGCTATTTCAAATGCAATATTGCATTGCATTTAAGAATAAAGAATTTGCGATTCCTTAAATGCAATCGCAAATTGCGATTTTTGCATTTGGGATGATGCATCCCGAATGCAAAAATTGCGGTCGCAAAGGGGCAGATTTTTGCAAGCGCAATTTCCAATGATGCATGTGCCCCCTAGTTCTGAAGGTGGATTAATAAAGGGAAGATGTGAGATGTTTTGGGAGGTGGTGGACATGTGTGCCTGCTAGTTGGATGAACTGAATAGTAGAAAGGAAGAGTTAGGAAGGATGTTTCAGAGTCCATAGTAGTTAAAAAGATTTGGAATGAGTCAGAGTGGAGGGAGAGGCATTGGAGGTGTAAGGAATGTTTTACATAGATACACATAACTCTATCTATCTATCTATCTATCTGTCTGTCTGTCTGTCTATCTATCTATCTATCTAACAATTTGGCAAGAATTAATTAGTAAATAAATGCTCAGAAAGCACTACATTACCTTCAGAAAAGAAACATATACAGATTTTGACATTGCAAACTACTTCTCATCTACATACTTTTCATTTGGAAAAAAAAATCAAACAGGACAATTTGAACAGATTACTAAAGAACAATCCGAACAAATATATGAGCATTAGAGAATACACCCACTACACTCAAGAGACATGATGGGTGATTCTTTAGAACTGTGGCATGTGACGGAAGCTAAAGGAGACCATACTAGTGCCTGGGAAATGAACTAGAAGAAAGATGTTATCCACATGTTTTCCCCACTGGAAAAGGTGGACGATCTGATGATCGTCAAGTCCACATTTCTGCATGTGAGTACAGAGCTTCAAGATTATATTAAGAGGATTCCCACTTTCGACAAGATATTCCTTATATTTTCACACTACTCTATGAAAGTGAACTTTCTGTCACTTATACTGTTGCACATGTTAATCAAACTTGAACTGGCTTTACTAATATAGCAAAAGAAACAGTGAGGTTGATAGGGGGTCTACGGGAACGTTTTAAGACTGGTGCATGGATATATTCCCCAAATATAACTATGAATACAACAGAATATCCATGGGTCTAGCGAGCCTCAACAGACTCTGGAAGCAAGTGGCACAAGGAGAGACCTTTACGTGTAATCAATGGCAATCCTTTAAAAAGGACGGAATCCCATCACTCACCGAAGTGACATGCTTCTGGACTTATGCAGTCATTATTTCATAACTGCATCTGCACTGTTTTTAATTTGGATATCAAGAGATAATGAATAAAACTTTTTCTTCTTTTGATAACCAATTTTAACTTTCACATCACATTCCACACTTATGCACTGCGCCCATCACTCTTACATATCTAAGCTCTTCACATCTGCTGGATTTTAGGAAATCCTATTAGCAATCCATGTCTTTGAAAACATCCCTGAGCTCCTCCCTCTTAGTGAGGGGGTTGTAGCCCTTGGCTGCACTAGGTTTTGCAACCAAGAGGAGATCCCAGATGATGAAGCATGTCACTTCGGTGAGTGATGGGATTCCGTCCTTTTTAAAGGATTGCCATTGATTACACGTAAAGGCTTTACTAATATGGCAGCACGAGATTTTGTTGAAAAGGTGCATGAGAAAGAAGTTAATCTAAAATATAACTTGATCAAAATTATGGCATGTCAACGACCGATAAATAAATATTGGTTTTGAAGACACAGAAAATTAGAATGTATGCTCAGAAATTTAGTACCACCTTCTTGGTTTATTTAAACTGTGCTGAGTATGCATGGGACGATTTGTATCAATTTCTTCTTGAAGCTAATGCTAACATTCCAGACATTAACTTAATTACTTTTGGCGAAAAGATTATCAAGCAAGAGGTGCCCCACCGATTCATATGGTGCTGTGGATCAAAGATGCAACGAAGTTTGGAAACAAGCCTGATGAATCAATTCTACATTTTATTGAATGTTATGTGACTTGTAACATCCCAAAAAAAGATAACAAGAAACTATGTAGGCACATATCACACTTTTAATCACATAAATGAGGTAAATACTGCTTAAAAAATATTGGAGCAAATCTAAATATTTCTCAAAATGTTCACTTTGTTAGATACTGCCAATGGAAAAGAGCAAAAATGTAATCTGAAAACGAGTCTCTGTTTTTTTTTTAGAGAGATCTGCCGCTCTGTTCCTATAAACCTGTTAAGTAACTTTTCGGGTGTGTAGCACAGTGATGACCAATGTAGGTGAGGAGGACCAGATATTAATGATAGTCACAAAAAATACATTTGTAAACTATAAATAAATAAGGAACTCATTTAGGTACCTATAGGTTGTCCGACAATGATCTCCATTGTGGACCTACACAGGGATGTATGATTAAACAACTACTGCCTAAACCACGAATTCCTTAACCACGAAGGCTAAACAACGAGCAATGCCAAATCACTACATTTTTTACGAGTTCCTAAACCACGAAAAAAAGCACCTCGTGACTGTCCAATAGATGGCACTATTGTAATAATAATACTTCTGTGTGTGAAGCAAAATAGTAGTCTTTGATGTGTTTTGTGCTAAGAGTTCTTTTACTTTTTCACTTTTCTCAGAACTGCTTTGAAATATTTAGACAGGTATAGGAATAATGCCCTAATGATGTGATGTGTACTGTGAAACACATGTTGTCATAATATATGATACAATCCCTTTTAAAATAAAAAATTAGAGAAGAAACATTAAAAACAAAAGTTATGAGGGTTGATTTGAAGATGATAAAGTTTTATTAATGGAATATTTTTGAAAATGCTACTTTGTAGTGTGTGCCCAAGCCTTCATTTGAAATTACTTTATTACTCGTGTTATGGCACTGACCAGGGATGTAGGGAAATATAAACTAGGTCTATCGGCCCCCAAGCAGCTTCTGCCAAAGGCAATCAGGTAATGCCTAGGTCTGCCGAAGAGCCTGAGATGAAATTTTCAGGGAAACATATGAATAAACTGACGCACGTCCATCTGTTGGCCCCCCTCAGACCATTCATCACCGATTAAGTGCATCATACGAACGGCGTCTTCCTCGTGTAAACACAGAAAATGGACTTCGCCTCAATACATATGACGGGGATAGCTTATTCCCCGATGTCTGTGACCACACATAGCCACTACATGACCCCGAAGCCCAAAGTTCATGGGATGATTCATGGGAAATGCCGTGGCAGATACGAGCCACCCTTTACCAAGCTGGCAGGATGAAGGGGGCGAAGATCGTGTCAGGACAGAAGGAGCGGAGGGGAGGGGAGAGACTCGTGGTTTAGGAAAGTCGTTCTTAAGGAAAGTCGTGGTTTAGGAAAGTCGTGGTTCAGGATTCGTTGTTCAGGTAAGTAGTTATAAAAACTTCGTTGTTAAGGATGTTTCCCCCTACACACCCTGGGCTTGCACAAAGGATGTAATTCTGTTTACTTTCCAAAAACAGTTTATCACATGGCATACAATATTTTATGTGGAAATTTAATTTTGGACTTTATTACAGACATCAGAAAACAACAATGAATGATATGGACCAATCAGCACTTAAACTTCATTAACCTGGCATTCAATATTAATGTTTTAGCTAGTGAAGTGTTTCTTTTAGGTTCTTGCCATACGTTTACATATCTGTAAAATAGCAGTTTAGTTAAAAGCAGTTATTTGTTGGGACTGGTAGAGGAATTTATATAAGAGATAATATCCACAATACCGAAAGGCACTTTGCCTAATAATTAGCATATACCACAGGTGTAAAATTAAAATCAATAAAATACTCTCATAATATGGAAAAACGATGTAAAAAAGTACTCGTTAGGTGAGCATTTGCTGCCAAACTATATTACAGACCTCTGAAACAGTTACACAGCTGTATCAAGTGCTATATGTAAACAAGCTGTTATACATACAAGACTGTTTTGAGGCTCTATTTTAAGTCTAGGTGACATTTCATATACACCAGGGTAATTTGTGTAATTGTGGGAAGTTTGCAGTATGGTTTTCATGCAAAATTTTGAAAACGATGTCCTTATGCCTCGTTGCGTAATGCACTGCATCTGCAGAAAAAGTATAGCAGAGGAACAACGCGAATGACAGGAACCCAAGCAGGTGTCATTTGCACAACTTCTGGTTTTGGCACTATTTTTTTAAGCATGGAATGTGTCCTCTCATCCATTATGGACACGCACTAAAATATAGCCATATTTGCATTTTGTGCAGTTATGTGTAATTTCATGTAATTTTCTTGAAATATCACATAATTACACGAAAGCAAATTATGTGAATTTCGCACACCTCTACTATAGATAAGCTATCATTCTGGAAGAACTGTACTTTACAGAGCTTGGATATGTATGCAAAATTGCTTGTCATTTACAAAAGAAGCAGATACCTTAATTCTGAGAACATTTTGTAAATCTTCCAAGGATTTTCAAAGGTGCTTGTTCCTCAATTGACCTTCCAGTTTGCGCCGTCTCCCTCAAAATGACCTGTAGAGCACCCACATCTAATTTCATACCTTCCTTTAAAATGGCATGGATGAGAGTGAAATGAGGGCGCAATAACAAATAGACACATCTGATTTCATTTCTGGTGCTCAGTCTCTCGCTGCCAAACACTTAGAAAGGGGGCAACTCTGCGGTAGGAATTATTATTCTATGCGAGTTTTACCTTCTTTCGCTAACTGAATTAGACTAGAAGAACAAAAAAGGCAAATACATGTAATGTTCAATTTCTGTCCTTAGATAGAAAGAGAAGGGAAAGAGAGGGAAATGGAAAAGAAGGAGTGATAACAGGAAGGAAAAAAGAGGCAGATGATTCAGCAGGAGAAATCGAGCTGACTGGGGCCACCTAAGGGCATACCTGGCTGAACAGGACAGGGGCATCCGGGGAGATTGGCATGGAGACAGAGATGCCCCTGAGCTGAGTAGCCCTCACCCACGTGGGTGGGATGACTACTTATTGTTCTCACATGGCCGGGGGGTGGGTTCCAAGATAATGGAGAATTGCAGGCATGGTGGGGCCTATGGTTGGGTGGTGATGTTCTACTATTGGAGTAATGGACTTAAGGAACAGTATGTGCATACCTGGTGTCACCTCTAAAAATGTTGCACTGCAACATTGACCTATGAAACTTGTAAACTCTTGGATCAGATGAGACAGATGATACTTTGTACCTGTTGTACTTTTTTACTTGTCTTTACAATGACAAAAATAAAAAAATAAAAAATATTGTGCAACTTTTACCTGGGGTAGAGTACCATGACACTTAGAAGAACCAAACTAAATCAAATCTGGAAAGCAGAGAGTAATTGAGTGGAAGATATTAAAAACACATTGTCACTTAATTAGCAGCCAGATGTAAAAAGCCACTTCTTTAGTGATTTTCTGAAATTCCACATGTTGAACTCCTGACAAAGGTGGAGAGGCTGCAAGTTCCATTTAGAAGCACCAGCAATGGGAAATACCCTACCGCCAATAGTTTTGCATTTGAATTTAGGAATGCTTCCCAGAAATGGGCATTTAGATCTTAATAACCTTCTAGGCACACACCAATTAAATAGGTAGGATAAAGGTGAAATGTTTGACGAAGAGTAGCTTTATGGGCCAAGCATAATGATTTCAAAAGATTACATTCTACTACTGTCAACTACTGAAGAAATGAACTGGTTGCAGAGTTATGATCTCGGGGACCCAAACCCAGGGCGTGTTTTGCTGCATAGTTTTGAATCAGGTGCAATCTGAATTTGCAATCCAATATGAGGGAAATCAATGTACAAGGATTTACGATAGTTTAGTTTAAGTGTTTTGTAAAGTGCTGCATTCACTCTAAGTTGGATATCACTGTGCTAAGAAACTAACCCAGACTTTGAGAGACATTATTGTATAACAGTTGGAAATGACGTTTGTATAATAATGTCTTGAGCTCTTCCTCAATTTACAGAAGTCTACAATCTGCCTAAGATGTAAGAGCAAGAAATTCCACTCTTTAGGCGCTAAAACAGAAGAAAAGCAAACCCCAAAGGTTTGGCGGCGGACATTAGGAACAGCGAGGAGTTTGTTCCGTGGCCTTAATGAGCTCACTGGGTGATAAAGATTGAGTGAGGGGCTCAGAGAGAGTCCGATGAAGAGAAGATGGTTCTCTGAACCAGACACATAATTAAAGTATCTAAACAGCAGAGACAGATTTGTTAAGAATCTGTACTATATTATAAAAAGGAAAAACATGCAGGATCCATTTCAAGAAAGTTGAAATAAGCAAGACTTTACGGATTAGATCTGGTCAGCCAAAGTTGGACCAGAATCTATTTTTGTTTCCAAATTCTGTCCTGCAGACAAAGTTGTGGAAGGGGGGCCCAGGGCCTGAAGCCAAAAAGGAATGTCCCAGAATGGGGAAGGTTTGAAAGTACAGAGGATTTCTGATTAGTCACCATTGAGTTTTAGATGGCTTAAACCCATCCACGTTGCACATTTAAAAATCAATCATATAATTTTGTTCCACTTGAGTACAAGGATCCCCCTTTGGCTTTATAGTAATCTTGGTATAATTTGCATATAGAATAACTCGAACCTCAAAGAGTGAATAGATAAGCAACCAGGAACTTTTATAGGTTGAACAGTAGTGGTAAAAGGATAGAGCCTTTGGGGACGCAACACTAACATAAAATGAAAGCTCCATGGGGAGAACAATCTGAAAGAAGTAAGTTGACAGAAAGTCAGAAAACCATGACCGAGTTATATTCTTTATCTCCAGTTCTGACAGTCTGGATAAAAGAGTCTGATGGCGGATCGTACCAAAAATTGCCAAAAGATCTCATAAAATCAAAGCCACTGAGATGTTACTTTCGGTACAGCAACAAACGTAACCCTAGGCTGACAAAACAGATAATTCAGTGCTGCACCCAGGGTGAAAATTTGGGGCACAAAAAACTTTTATTAAGGGAGAAAGAAAATGTTGCTTTCCTGATTGCTTACTTATATACGTGGTTAGCTTTCTTCCATACCGCTTTCACTGTAATGTCATAGTTTTCACGCCAGCACCATTCTATTGCTTGAAGTGAGAATGTTAGTACCATCAAGGTCTTAAAAAAGCACCTACAAGAGCAGTACATTTTTTAGTTGGTTTGAAGATAATGTGAGCTAAGCAATTACCAGTCAAATTAATTAAACCATAATATTCCTCAAAAAAGAAGCAAAGGGTTTGAAGTTATGTCACTGTTGGGGTCTTTCTCTGGAATCACACTCACTAGTATCAGCAGTGATGTTATCCCAACTCCTGATTTTAGTAGCTAGACAAATATAACTGTCGGATTTTGCAAGTTCTGAATTCGCAGGAAAAAGGATACCAAAATGGTCAGAGCAATGAAAAGAAATGGGCTATTATGGCTGGCATCAAGCGTAATCGGAAACTGATATCCAGCGCATGATCTTTAACAAGTGTTGTGGATGGGGTTTTAAAATCAAAGAGCGAGAATAATTCAAGATATTTAATTATTTAATGGATATGGTCATGACTTCAGCCTGGTATTCTCCTGTGTGTGGTGTTCTCACCATTGTATGTCTGCTAGCTTGTGAGATTCCTGCAGCAAATTTTGTCAAAAAGATGCAGTTGACATCCTGCAGGATCTGAGATCTGATGGCCTCTTCCACATTGTAATTATCAAAGCAGTGGTGGACACGTTCCTTGAGACAAGTGACTAATAAGTTCATAGGTTCACCTGGGTTCTGAACTGTAGAAAGAAAAATGTATCTTTTGCAGTTGACGCTCTTCTTTGGTTTTGCCTGCACAGCGCTTGCGCTGTGCTTGTGAAATCTATTGTTTTGAGTATATCTTAAAAGGGGCTTACAGCCCGCCTTCACTTGTGATTTGTCCCTGTGCTTGTCACTTTACTTTTCCTTCGTTTATATTGGTTGAAGTGTTCTCCCTTGTGTGTTTCTCTCTTAGTATCCGGTGGCCCAAGTACTCATTCTCATCCACTCCTCTCTGCTTTGGTGGGTGGAACTTCTTTTTTTTAATTATTTTATTACTGATGCACAGCTTTTGCTGTTTACCTTTAGTTGTCTTGCTGCGGCTGCACACATTTACAGCATTTGGCTGCACGCATTTACAGCATAGTTGCCAGGGCTTTATCATCACTCAAACGTGCAGAGAGCTGTAAAATGTTTACAGAAGAGGTTGATGGCAGCAATGAAACCCTCTCTCCTCGCCTAAACAAGACTGAGCTGTGCCATTTTCAAAGTCCCGAATGTTCACAGAGGGCGACGGCAATATCTGTTCGTGCCAAGAGATTTCGGCGATCTTCTCGAACAAATTAATGAAAATGGGTGCTTTCTAATCAAATTAGCACTTGATTGAAATGGTCTGCATTGGTGCGCTTGGCTACTATGATCGCGCGGAGAACACTTTGCTGAATTGCAGGCTATTTAACTGAAGCTTGAAATATGGGGAAGCATATACCTGATTGCTTAGGGAAGAAAGGTGGTTTGTTCCCTTTTATTTACTTGCATTACCCACACATTTCAGTTTTTCAGGTAATTCTGAGTAAGGACTAAAATACCTTTAGAAAACCCCATGAGCGATTCACCAAAATAGCAGGTTTAGAGGAAGTGATCCTCAAAGATATTACAAGGTTGACCCCTTGTCCCACCCATAGTGGCTCACTGGCAAACTCCTATTTTTTACTGAAGTGCTGAACAAAGCGCAAAGAGTGGAACATATAGACAGTAATCAGGACTTCAACACCCATTCTTGTACATTATACATGTTTGCCTTGCACCTTCTGGCCAAATGGGTTATCGGTCATTCTCTGGTTACCCCTTGTGGTGTACATACACACAGCCGTCCGCTGTCCCTCTGGTTAGGCTGGTGCTGTGTAGGTGCCTATACGTTTTACTACTAACTATATATAATTATAATGTGCGTGTCTATCTCTCACACTTCCTTCATTGCACTGATGGGCGTGGCCCCCCAAAACAAGTTAAGAGCATGTCTCTGGTCACTCATGCAAGACACCAAAATGCTTCCCACGTAGGATCTCAACAAATTGCTCTCCCCCACGATGTTATGTGCTACACATGAAGCACTATATAAATGTTATAATACAATACATATCTGTTTAGTATAAACTGGCAGTGACTTGTTAATTAGGGGTAACAGCTACTACCTATGATTTGCCCTTTGGTACCTCTGGCACCGCTTGCTGTTGTGGCTGTCTGAGCAGCAGCATAAAAAAGTAAACCGGTTTCTAAGAGTCCTGATTACTGTCTATATGTTCAACTTGTGCACTAGGGACGTAGACAACTGGGCCCTTATTTCTTTAAAAGAGTGGCCCTTCTCCCAGGGTCTGAAATTTCATGACATGTATATTATTTGGGTCATGGTGTATAAACACCTTATTGCCATAAATCTCTGGTGGCAGTGGTAGGTTTAAAATGCATATTGTACTTGTGATTCACTGTTTCTGTTACATATCCCTGGTGACAGTGGTAGCACTGAAAACAGAACTCTGTACAATCTAGAAAACACATGGCTGGTTTACACGTGCTTCACATGGGTGCTCACCAACATCCTCTAACAGCTGCGCCCAAACGCACCCATGCCGCACATGCTTCTGGCTGCCATGTGTAGTAACGGCTATAAAAACTGCTTCCACAGGCACTGCAGTGCTTGGCCTCATTGCATTTGCTCCACTTACTTGTGCTTGATCCCAGCTCCCACAGCGATTTCCACCATGACTTCCCGACAGTATAGTACAGTTTCCACTTTCTCAGTAAGGAGGCTTTTAGTTGGTCGGACAACATAAATGTTGGGATGGTGCCACACTGATTCTATGCACCCCCTTAGGATATGTTGGCCTATAGTCCTGCTAGCTCACAGTGCCACCTCAGGTACCCCAAACCCTGAGAAGGTAACAAATGGATTGGGCAACCTCAGAACATGACAACCCTAGGTCTCTAAGGAATTGTGGTAACAGATTTAGAACCTTTTCGCTCCATCACTCGTGCATACTCAAAGAGATACACAAGAAATACACAAAAGAGGAGTTTCAATATTTATTGAATCATTGTGATTCTTGTGTAAAATATATGTGCTGCAATGATTAATAGACAGAAGCAGATGAAATTGATTAGCAATATGAGAACAGTGAAAAGGATAAACAATTCCACCATTGTGCTAAAGCAGTAGATAAATATATATGCTGGCATATAAGTACGGTGTATAGGGTACTCCTACTATACGCTCCTTAACCTAGCTACCTAGGACGGGTGATCTGCCAAAATCCCTTCCTGGATGATCTAACTAACCATTACCTGTGAGTGAATGTGTTCAGGTCCCCGTCTTGGTCACAAGTTGGATAGCCCTCCTCGCAAAGGGAAAACAGGAATCAGCTGGGCTGAGACTCCGACAACAGTGACCTCGCAGTGACAGCAGAGTGCTCTCTGATTTGAACATGGAAATGCGTGTACATATATAATAACAGCATCCATGCTCCCATGCCAAAGTCCCAGCCAGGCTGACATTGTTTATCCTCTTTTTATAGCTGTGTCGCCTTATGGAAGAACAACAGACAACAACATTTGCACAATGTACGTTTAGGCCTTGTACTGAATGTTCAAGGTGTCTGAAAGACAGAACCAGTCAAGACGGATTATCCTGAATCATAATTACAACCAACCTTTATTGTTTACATCCTCCCCTTGGAATGGGGCCACCTGGAGTTCCAAAAAGAAATGAGAAACAGTAGCAGTAATAATACATTAGGAAATACTTCTTTCCTTATCCGTCACCGCACCCTTAGGTGAATTCTAAAGGGTGAAAAAGTGGGTTTTATTTTGGGAGCTTTTTGTGCCTCGGGAGAAACATGGTCTCCTGCCTTTCTCACAGTGTTAGGGATCTCTCACCAGGTTAACCTCACCTGATTTTATTTTATGGGCTTTTGTTCCCTCTGTCCCCTCCCCAAGAATCGGTGTGGGTCTACCAGAGGCTACTTGGTCCATAGCTCTGAGTGCAGCTTATGTTAGGGGTATCAGCTTGGTATCCAGAGACCTTGCTGCAAAGTATCAACTGTGGCACTTTAAAAATATAGTGCTTGTCCCCCTTGTGCTCTCCCTTCACCGTGACCTGTCCTTCCACCCTTCCAACCCTGACAACCACCTCACCCTTCCCTCAGTAACTCACCCGCTATGCTGCACTCTCCTAAGTTGCGGTGGCTTTCCAGTGTTCTCCGGTGGTGTCCACCACTCCTCGCTCCAGGAGTCGGAGTCTCGTCCAGGCCGGCGGCATCCTCCGACTCATCAACTGCACTAGAAGGCATCCTGCTTTGCTGCTCTGTGGCTTCCCTGTCTTTGGATTCCATTTTCCCCTTGCTCTCTGTCCTTCCTGTGTCTGTGCCTTTTTCTCCTCCTCCTTTGTCTCAGGATTGGCTCTGGTTGACAGCGACTCCGCCTCTCTGCCCAAAGATATGATTGTCCTTTGTTAGTGTTGTTGGGTTTTCCCTTTGTCAAATCCTTACTCTATTTTCCCCACAGGTGTTCCGGTGGTTCCTAGAGTCGGCAGCCTGGACTCGAAGACAAATACATGGTATGTAGGGGGGGGGGGTCGGGCGGGTTTCCTCACATCCCTCTTCCCTAATTTTCTTACTAGTAAGAAACAGGTCCTGGGGATATCTAAATAAAAAATCTGCTTTCCCCTGGTCTGTTCCATTCCTGTGCAAAGTAGATAGCGAAATGGCTGTAAGGCTTAAAACCAGCATAGTATCCGTTCATTATTGCCCTTGTTGCGAGCCATCCATTCAAGTGGGGCATGGTCCGTGAAGAGGGTAAATTCTTGGCCTTCTAAATAGTAACGTAATGTTTCTATGACCCACTTGATGGTTAGGGCTTCTTTTTCCACCACTGTGTAGTTCTCTTCGCTGGGGTTAAGTTTCCTGCTGATATATACAATGGGGCATTCCTCTCCCTTACCATCTATCTGGGATAGTACTGCTCCTAGACCCCTCTTGGATGCATCGGTTTGTAATTGTAAGATGAAAGGTTTTATTGATTAGAACTGGCTAGGAGGTGAAGGTCTGTTTCAGTTTATGGAAGGTCTTCAGGATTCTGGAGAAGGTTGTTGTAGCTCTAACTCTGTGTTTGTGGATTTCTTTAGTAACTCAGTCAAGGGGGCTGCTATTTGTGAGAAGCAGGGAATAAATCATCTATAGTACCCCAGTAGACCTAAAATGGCACGGGCATCTCTTTTGTTTCTGGGTAAGGGAACAGTGGAGATGGCCGTTACTTTCTCTACTTGGGGTCGTATGTGACCTTCCCCCAGAAGAAACCCTAAGTATTTGACCTTCCGGGCTGCTTGGTGACTTTTGGCAGGGTTGATCTTCAACCCGCTTGCTACCAGTGCATGGACAATGGCTTGTAGATGTTCTAAATGTTGATCCTAAGACAAACTGTATATAATAATGTATATGTAGGTGGCTAAATATTGTGTGGTTTAAGTATAGTGTTCATCATGTGCTGGAAATATGCTGGTACCCTGTGAAGTCCGAAAGGCAATACAGTAAAATGATATAACCCTCCTGGAGTAGAAAAGGCCGTCTTTTCTTTATCCTGTTCCCTAAGGGGAACTTGTCAGTACCCCTTACAAAGATCCAGAGTGCTAATGTATTTAGCCTCTCCCAATCTATCCACCATTTCATCTACTCTTGGAAGTGAGTAGGTGTCAAATTTTGAAATCTTATTCACTCCTCTAAAGTTGATGCAAAACCAGACCAACCCATTGGGTTTCGGGGCCAATATAATTGGAGAATTCCACTCACTATTTGATGGTTCAATGATGCCATTTGTAGCATTTGCTTTATTTCCTGTTCAATGGTATCTCTTCTAGCTTTGAGTATGCGATATCGTCGCAACCGTACCCTTTTCCCTGGGGAAGTATGTGGGGGGTGTTCCAACAGGGCAGTTTTACCTGGTATCAGGGAAAATAGATCCTGAAGGGGTTGAAGCCGTTGGGTCAACTCCTAATTAAGGTGAGCAGGGAGATCTGAGTCTATGCTTTGCATATATAAGAGAGGGTCTTTCTTAGGCAACCCTACCAGCACAGGCACAGGACCATTTCTTCAGGAGATTAATATGATAGATACGTGACTTTTTTGTTGGGGTCTAACTCTATACGATAGGTAATAGGAGTCATCTTCTCTGTGATCACATAGGGCCCTGCCATTGACCTATTAGTTTGTGATCTGAAGTAGCCATCATTAAGAGGACAGGATCCCCTATGTTGAAGGACCTTTCCTTTCTTTTTTTATCATACTGTTTCTTTTGGGAATCTTGGGCCTGTTCCATATTGGCTTTGACCATGCTTCGGATTTGACCCAAATGGGTTTTTAGGTTGGTTACGTACTCCAATAGGGGTTTAGCCCATCTTTGTCTTTCTCTACTCTTACTGGCCATGTCCAAACGAGAGCGTGGCTGGTGACCATAAAGGTGCTCGAATGGGGAAAATCCAGTACTTTTCTGTTCTTTATATTGGATAGCAAACAAGGCAAGGGGCAACATATCTTCCCATTTCCTTGTCTCCAAATCTAGCAGTTTTTTTAGGGTACTCTTCAAGGTAGCATTATATTGCTCAAGATGTCCATCCGTTTGTGGGTCAAATGCCGCAGTACGGATTTGTTTGATCCCCAGCTGTTGACAGACATGCCAGATGGGTTTGGAAATTAATGGGGTCCCTTGATCCGGTAGTATTTCCCTTGGGAATTCTACCCTTGAGAAGATGTTGATCCTAGCTTTGGCTATGTGTGTGGCGTTGGGTTGTTTTATAGCCGCGGCCTCAGGAAAGGGAGGGGTGTAATCAACAAGTATCAATACATAATGGCATCCACTATGGGAAGGTAGGAGAGGGCCTCTTATATCCATTCATATTCTTGTGAATGTTTCTTCTATGACAGGTAAGGGCTTCAGGGGAACTTTACTGGGACGGCTTCTGCTGTTTTTCTGGCATATGGGGCACTCTCTACAATACTTTTTTACTTGTTGGTAAATTCCTGGCCAGTAGAATTTAGCTAGAATAGCTTTCTCAGTCCTCACAGTACTAAAGTGAGCCCCCAATAAATGACCGGGCGCCAGGAACCGGACCTTCTCACGAAAGGGAGTGTGGTCTGGCAGCTACGGTGGTTGGGTACTCCCTCCCTTCCGATACAGTAACCTCTCCTTCAGAAAAAACTGGGGACCTACATGGTCAGGGGCTTCTTATTCTGAGGCATTATTCCATGCCTCCCGAAAGGTAGGGTCTTCTCGCTGAGCTGCTTGAAAGTTCCAATCTGTCTCCCAGATATTTTCAACAGTGTAGGTCAGCAGTACTATTCGAGGGGATTTCTTCTCCTCCCGTCTTTGTCTTCTGCTTTTAAGGACTTTGGACGAGGGCCACTCATTGTCTTCGGCCTGGGAAAATGGTGCGATTTCCCACAAGGCATCTCCCTCCTTCCAGGTTTATTGAACCAGGGTTTCTAAGCGAGGATAATCATTCCCCACGATTAAAGGTTCTGGTAGCTTAGGTATCAGCTCTACCCTCAGGGGAACCACAGGGTCAGTATGATGTTGGATGTGAACCTCTGTTGTAGGATATCTTTTGTTGTCTCCATGGACGCATTGGATGTTCACGGACCCAGTGGCATGAGTTATACCACCGGGAAGGATTTGTGGTTGCATCACACTCTGCAGACATCCTGTATCCACAAGGGCGGTGACAGGTTCCCCATTCACAGATAAACGACAATGATAGGGAGGTGGGCCTTCCGAAGGAGAGCAATACAGAGATCTGGCATTTAAGTACAGTGTATATTGTACTCCTACTATGCGCTCCCTAACCTAGTTACTGAGGATGGGTGATCTGCCAAACTCCCTTCCTTGATGATCTAACTGCCCGTTCCCTGTGAGTGAATGTGTTTAGGCCCCCGTCTTGGCCACAAGTTTGATACCCCTCCTCGCAGAGGGAAAACAAGAATCAGCTGGGCCGAGACTCGGACAACAGTGACCTTGCAGTGACAACAGATTGCTCCTCTGATTTGAACACAAAAATGCATGTGCATATATAATAACAGCATCCATGCTTCCGTGCTGAGGCCCCAGCCAGGCTGACATTGTTTTTCCTCTTGCGATAGCTGTGTTGCCTTGCGGACGAACAACAAACAACATTTGCACAATGTACGTTTAGGCCTTGTACTAAATGTTCAAGGTGTCGTGATAGTGTGCATATGAAGTGGAAATGTAAGCAATGTGGTTTCAGAGAAACTAATCCTACTCTGTCACACAAGTAAATGTGTGTCAAGAGCCATTGTGTAGAAAAGAAAGCGAGTTAAGAAATGTGTCAATGTAAAATGGCAGTGTTTCTTCCCGGGCCTAACCCAGCCATGTGGCAGGCTCCTCCTCCCGATGACCTGCAGCAGCTTCGGACTCCAGTATTTGCGGACATCCACTTCCTGCAAGACAAAAGACAAGAAGAAACAAAAACATGAATAAGGTTTAATGCAAACGTGTAGCGCAGCGCCTGCAAAATTTCTATTATTAGCGCTACAGAGACTTGCATGTACAAAAAAGACAAAGGCCTAGATTGTTGGCATTGTAACGCTATCACTAGAGCTACAGAGACTCACATTTAACAAAAAGAAACAAAAGAGACAAAGGCCTTGATTGTTGGCATTATAACGCTATTGCTAGCGCTACAGAGACTCGCATTACAAAAGAGACATAGAACGCTATCGCAAGCGCTATGGAAAAGCACATTTTAGAAATCATTGGTTTCTGTACAAGCTAGAGACTTTTGGCCATGTTGCACACAATGCTACATGTACCAATCCTGAACTTTGAGACATTGTCAAAGGACTTATATGAATATTGTACAATGTGCGATGATACCACGATATAACCCTTGCTTCCTTGTTCTATGATCATAACCCAAGAGAGTGTTTTTAATAATATAGCGGGTAAATCAACCACACATGATATTACTTGTTGCATTGCTCAATGTATGTTCCATTATTCCATGAAACCCTCAAGAATGTGAATCATGAGAAGAACAGGGTGTAGTTTCTAGGTGACATCCTGTGAATTTTCGATGAGAATTCACAACAACTTTAGACTGTTGTGTAATATGTGTACGTTCATGAGGAAGCAGAGTTAATTGTTTATTTTCCATTAACAGATGCCCTGTGCAGTAGCTCTGCAACATTTTGAGGTGCTAAAGCAGGTGAACAGTGATCAGTGCTCAAGCAGCCTCGCCGTGACCAGGTGAAATGGAGCCTGCTCTGCATCTTTCTCTCTTGTTAATCCCATTCCCCCTTACCCTCGGGTACTGACACCAGAGCAGAGTCTATCATTAACGCTGAGGTTAGTGCTAGGGTGGAGAGGGGGTCCAGCATCGCCCCATCGGAATGATCTGGACTTCAGGTAAATGGCGAAGCCTATAACACGGACACTGAGAATGGCTTTTCTGAGGAACCACCTGCAGCAGTTGAGGGGGACACCTCTGAATTTGAGCTCACTGTGAGAGCAGGAAGCAGCATTTCCTCCTGTGGCCTATCCCCAGAAGAGCTAAGAGAGAGGAGGGAGGATAGGGATTCAAGCTACAGATGGCCAAATTAACAAGAATTGGCATAGCAAATAGGTCTCGCTTTTGGGACCGTATAAGTGCTTAGCCATGCAACAGTTAATGTTGTTGTACCAAGGATATTGTGCTGCATAACTAAACACTTATAAGGTCCCAAAGGCGAGACCTATTGGCTATGCCAATGCTTTTTTTTTTGTTAAAGGACAAGCAGTGCTATCAGGCTCCGGCTGCCACTTAGTCCACCGCAGGGTAGAAGAGGGATAGAAGAGGGGTAGAGGGGTAGAAGAGGGGTAGAGGGGTAGAAGAGGGGTAGAGGGGTAGAAGAGGGGTAGAAGAGGGGTAGAAGAGGGGTTGAGGGGTAGTAGAGGGGTAGAAGAGGGGTAGTGGGGTAGTAGTGGGGTAGTAGTGGGGTAGAGGGGTAGAAGAGAGGTAGAGGGGTAGTAGAGGGGTAGAGGGATAGTAGAGGGGTAGAGGGGTAGAAGAGGGGTAGAAGAGGGGTAGAGGGGTGGAGGGGTGGAGGGGTAGAAGAGGGGTAGAAGAGGGGTAGAGGGGTAGAAGAGGGGTAGAAGAGGGGTAGAAGAGGGGTAGAGGGGGTAGAAGAGGGGTAGAGTGGTAGTAGAGGGGTAGAAGAGGGGTAGAAGAGGGGTAGAAGAGTGGTAGAAGAGGGGTAGAGGGGTGGAGGGGTAGAAGAGGGGTAGAGGGGTAGAAGAGGGGTAGAAGAGGGGTAGAAGGGTAGAAAAGGGGTAGAAGAGGGGTAAAGGGGTAGAAGAGGGGAAGAGGGGTAGAAGAGGGGTAAAGGGGTAGAAGAGGGGTAGAGGGGTAGAAGAGGGGTAGAGGGGTAGAAGAGGGGTAGAGGGGTAGAAGAGAGGTAGAGGGGTAGTAGAGGGGTAGAGGGTTAGAAGAGGGGTAGGGGGTAGAAGAGGGGTAGGGGTAGTAGAGGGGTAGAGGGGTAGTAGAGGGGTAGTAGAGGGGTAGTAGAGGGTAGAAGGGTAGAGGTGTGGTAGAGGGGTAGAAGGGTAGAAGAGGGGTTGAGGGGTAGAAGAGGGGTAGAAGGGTAGAAGAGGGGTAGAAGAGGGGTAGAGGGGGTAGTAGAGGGGTGGTAGAGGGGTAGTAGAGGGGTAGAGGGGTAGTAGAGGGGTAGATGGGTAGAAGAGGGGTAGAGGGGTAGAAGAGGGGTAGAGGGGTAGAAGGGTAGAAAAGGGGTAGAAGAGGGGTAAAGGGGTAGAAGAGGGGTAGAGGGGTAGAAGAGGAGTAGTAGAGGGGTAGAAGAGGGGTAGCGGGGTAGAGGGGTACAAGAGGAGTAGAGGGGTAGTAGAGGGGTAGAAGGGTAGAAGAGGGGTAGATGGGTAGAGGGGTAGAAGAGGGGTAGAAGGGTAGAAGAGGGGTAGAGGGGTAGAAGAGAGGTAGAGGGGTAGAAGAGGGGTAGAGGGGTAGAAGAGGGGTAGAGGGGTAGAAGAGAGGTAGAGGGGTAGTAGAGGGGTAGAGGGTTAGAAGAGGGGTAGGGGGGCAGAAGAGGGGTAGGGTGGTAGTAGAGGGGTAGAGGGGTAGTAGAGGGGTAGTAGAGGGGTAGAAGGGTAGAGGTGTGGTAGAGGGGTAGAAGGGTAGAAGAGGGGTTGAGGGGTAGAAGAGGGGTAGAAGGGTAGAAGAGGGGTAGAAGAGGGGTAGAAGAGGGTTAGAGGGGTAGAAGAGGGTTAGAGGGGTAGAAGAGGGGTAGAGGGGTAGAAGAGGGGTAGAGGGGTAGTAGAGGGGTAGTAGAGGGGTAGAAGAGGGGTAGAAGAGGGGTAGAAGAGGGGTAGAAGAGGGGTAGAAGAGGGGTAGAGGGGTAGTAGAGGGGTAGAAGAGGGGTAGAGGGGTAGTAGAGTGGTAGAGGGGTAGTAGAGGGGTAGAAGAGGGGTAGAGGGGTAGAAGAGGGGCAGAAGAGGGGCAGAAGAGGGTTAGAAGAGGGTTAGAAGAGGGGTAGAAGAGGGGCAGAAGAGGGGTAGAAGAGGGGCAGAAGAGGGTTAGAAGAGGGGTAGAAGAGGGGTAGAGTGGTAGAAGAGGGGTAGAGGGGTGGAGGGGTAGAAGAGGGGTTGAGGGGTAGTAGAGGGGTAGAAGAGGGGTAGAGGGGTAGAAGAGGGGTAGAGGGGTAGAAGAGGGGTAGAAGAGGGTTAGAGGGGTAGAAGAGGGGTAGAGGGGTAGAAGAGGGGTAGAGGGGTAGTAGAGGGGTAGAAGAGGGGTAGAAGAGGGGTAGAAGAGGGGTAGAGGGGTAGAGGGGTAGAAGAGGGGTAGTAGAGGGGTAGTAGAGGGGTAGAAGAGGGGTAGAGGGGTAGTAGAGTGGTAGAGGGGTAGTAGAGGGGTAGAAGAGGGGTAGAGGGGTAGAAGAGGGGTAGAAGAGGGGCAGAAGAGGGGTAGAAGAGGGTTAGAAGAGGGTTAGAAGAGGGGTAGAAGAGGGTTAGAAGAGGGTTAGAAGAGGGTTAGAAGAGGGTTAGAAGAGGGTTAGAAGAGGGGTAGAGTGGTAGAAGAGGGGTAGAGGGGTGGAGGGGTAGAAGAGGGGTTGAGGGGTAGTAGAGGGGTAGAAGAGGGGTAGAGGGGTAGAAGAGGGGTAGAGGGGTAGAAGAGGGGTTGTCATAAGGTTTCTGCACATACACAGAGCTATGCACAGGATAATGGGACCCCGGAATACAGTGGTTTGACTACCATATACCGTAGCACCCAAAAACCCCAACCCAACTAGCTTAGCATCCCATTAGCACCCAAGTACCAATGATTGGACAACCCAGAACACGGTATCTTTATCTCAGAACTCGCAGAAGCAAGAACACTCTTTCGTCACTCACTCGTACTTGTCCACAAGGTGCGTAGGAAGAGACACTGGATAGGTTAAAATGTTTATTCCAACTTACGTCTAATGTACAGTACACGTGTCAGTACTAATAGCATAATGCATATGAATAACATAAGCAGCATGGTTACAATTCCATAGAATACAAACGGGGAAAGCATTTCATAACTCAGTGGATAAATGTCTAACTAACATTACCACCCTCCCCGTGCAGTAAGATAGTTTATTATAAAAATAGAAGACCTCTGGGCTTTGACTAGCGAACCCCCATACCTCAGTCTCTAGATGCAGAATTACATCAGCAGGACATCATAGCTCTTCTCACTGAAAAGGATTTCTCCAAGTGTGTCCAGCGCCAGTAAAAACCCCAGTATTAAAGGCACACAAAGTTTCATGTCATTTGCGCCTAATGTTATGTCTGGGTGCGCGAGACTGGCCATATCAGGAAGAACCGAAATACATTGTTATGCGACCTTGTACATGTTGTGCAGTCTGAGCCCAAATCGAACAAGAGAAAAGGTGAAAGACAGAAAGTGCAGACAGCGCAAAAGAACTTGGCAAGAGCAAAGGGCGAAGGAGCCCTGGCTCAGTGTAACGTGCGCAAAGAAAAGCAGCATGGCAGCTAGTCCTAGGCCAACATAACAATGCAGGCAACAAACCACAAGACACCCTCCCTGGTCAGTCCGGCGTCCAAGACAGAGGGCAAACAAACAAAAAAAAATATCCAGTAGAGCACAGGGAGCGCCCAAACGGCGAAAAACAAGTCAATCCATGAAAGTGTAAGTGCAGAAAAAAGCCATACCCTCCAAAAGGGCATCATTGGAATCGTCAAAAAACATAGATGCCATCCAATCCAAGAGATCAAAAGAGCAGGAATGCTCCTCAGCAGAGGGAGCATCCAAAAGCAATGCGGGACAACTTGCGTGATAAACGAAACAGCTTTGTTGTAGGAGATCCTGGGCAGCCGCCCAGATATCCCATTGCGCCAAAATCCCCAGTGCAGCCGCACGCGCCATACAGCCGGCAACGGAACAGTCCTGCTCATGGGCCTCTAAGGGACCCATCAACTGAACAAAATCCGGAACAGACAATGACGAATTGGAGAGGCAATAATCCAAGGTCCAGGTGAAAGGACAGCGGATGCAAGTCATTACAGGTTGCACGCAAGTGAAATACGCAAAGCGAAAGGAAAGAGTATATGATACACTCAGTGTCGCCAATGGCAAGACACCAAAACCAGCCAAAAGGCGCTCACGAAGCAGCTGGAGGCGTTCTGGATCGAGCAGGTCCCATCGGGGAGCAGCCATTGCGCATAAAACAAATTAATAACAGGACACCAGCCGCCAAGGCGATGATCAACGGGAAACCGCCAAAGACGCTGGAAAAAATAGAATGAATAAACGCCGGGATGACACCAAAAATAGTTTGGAAGGAGGACACCAAACCAGACCCCACGACTTTAAAAAAGTGTACCAGACCCTCTGTGTTAGATGCGTTAAAAATACGATGAATTAACTCCCCAAAATGTTGGGAGAGATTAGTGTTCAAAAGGGCCTGTATTTCACTGTGGGTACTCGCCACCTGGAGAATGAATGTCTCCCGGGCGGACGTGAGCATAACTTCCTCGTTCAATAATAGTGCCTTTATTCTGCTCAGTCTATTGAAATCTGCCTCCATGGTAGGGATGGAAGGCCAAATAGAGATATCAACCTTGCCATGAGGGGGAGGAAAAAGCACATTTTTGCAGCAGACAACCCTGTGCGAAACTGTTACAATGTAAGGAATGCCAGCCTGCAGGCCACAACCGTTTTCGTTATTTAAAAGTAAATAACTACCATTGGAAAGGAGAGTGAAAGTAGGAGAAATAACAGGAGCAGGAATACCTTTCAGCACACAAGCAAGATTAGGAGCGGAAACGCTACATGAGCCATGCAATTTAATGTGTTTACAAATAAGCGAATGACCCATAGTCGAGTCGCAGTACTCCCCCGTGAGAAAGACTTCCTTGCCGTCCCGAAGGCATTTATACATGAAAGGCAAGGACCAGAGTTCATGCAGGAAAGCACTGCCCAAGGGCCGGTAACGGCCCACAGGATAATGTTTCATGCACGAGTCAAATTCAAACAAGGAAAAAGGTAAAGCGATAACCCCATGAACTAGCCACACAGCAGAATCGAGTTCTGCAACAGAGAACGGCAAAGGATCCATCTTTTCGATATGTAATAGAGTGTAAGTTGCATCTTTCATGGACATAAATTGCTGTTTGTCAGTTAAGTTAAAAGGTAGAAACAAGGCAGAGGTGTTCAAAAAATGCCAAGGAACTTTACCTAACTTGAGCGTTTGTAAAGTCCATGCAAACTGCATAACTGAACGCAATTGATTCTGACCATGATATAACACAGAAACATCATCTTGTACAATATCAACAACAGAGGACACAATATTCTCTAAAGTATAAATGCGAGAAGACAGGGTATTAATACTATTGTCAACAACAGCAAGCACCTTTTCCAAATTTGCTTGATCTATTTCCCGAAGACGGGAAGCAGCTTCAATTTGTGACAGCTTCCAGAGTTCATTATACGTTTCATAAATGAATCTCTTAGGTCGGGGACCACGAGGTCCCAAAACAAAGTCGAACAGATCAATATTGCCTGAAAGGAGGGACAAATGTTGTTTAACAGAATCTAGGGACGAATGTTGCAGCCATTGTTTGCATAATTTACCAACAGAATATGTAGTGACAGTACGAGAAGCAGTAAATCTCGGATCAGGCCTATCCTGTGTGTATCTAGTACCTGAGTCGTGAAAACGCATTTGACATGCATTAGATGATATAGGCCATACCAACCAGGGTGACTGATCCAGTTCGGAAACATTAAATGAATTATTCTGTAATAGAGCCTGTAAGGTCGTCAGGGACAGGTTAAAACGTGAGCTATCATTGGGAAAACTCGAAAGGGATGGAATTGAGGGCGAGTTTAATTGTTTAGTGGTAGCTAAGCCCCAACACGTAGTTTGATAGATGGAAGCATTTAGGAACATAATTTGGGTAGGGATGAGGCAAGCACGATGCAACGCCTCGGTTCCCTGTACCTGCCATGGCTTGGAGCCCCAAATAGATTTTAAATCTATTGTATCCTCCCAGTACTCATAACCACCCACTGCTAGGGCACTTAAAAAGGAACCCGAATAAAGCAATTTGGTGTGTGTTAACATAATTTTCTGAGTTGATGTGGTATTAAGTCTAAAATAATAGGATGCAGGGTTCGACCGATTAAAATCAGTAAAATAGGTAAACTTATTTCGAAGAGTTTGTGAGCTACCTGGCAAGGGGTTTGGACAATGTTCCCATTGGGTGTAGTTAACAGAACTACGCAGGGCACTTGGCTTATGGAGAAAATGATTACCCCAATGTTGGTAACAATACAAATCGGCATAATTCGCAGAATTCATATATAAATCTTCAGCATTAAAAGATGCATAATATTTTAAATCGGCAAACAATGCTTCAACGGCATGCACATCCCAATCATCAGAATGAATATTATTTTGTACTACATCACCCATTGAAACACGAAGGACATTAGGTACATTAATAATTTCCGTCGGACCATGGATTTGATAGTTCACTGCATCCCATACGATGCCATCAGCAACTGGAAAAGCTGAAATGTTCACAAATGTGTGGTCACGCTTCATGATGTGAGACGAGGAATGAGGAGCCAAAGTTCCAGAAACATAGTCTACAGCAGAGCGTTCAGGTAAATAGTGACCATTGATTAGTAGAAAAAACACTGTGACAAAGCCAACGGACATGAACAAAAAAATCAAGAAAAGTACCAACCAGATGTATGTCCAGGGTGGAATCAAAAAATTGTCTCTAAACCAGGATACAAAAATACTGAACTTGGATGGGACTTTTGAAGAGGTGGAATCCGAATCAAAGGAATAACGAGTCGGGCTTAGTGGCGTTATTGGTTGATGTGCCACCGATTCAGATGCAGGATAAGTATACTCGTCCTCGTCGATATTGGTGGAGAGTTGGGGATCAATTGTAGTTTCAGGCAAATCAACCATCTCAATTACAGCATCAGCGACCGTTCGTGTAGATGGGTCACGAACATATGTCCGATAAATGGCAGGACAAGAGACCGCTGGTGTGACACTATTCAGGATCGGCCAGGCGCTGTAGCTTGACATTTTCCACTGAGATGTATCTGTTCTCCTTGCGACCAGGAAGCGGTGGTAAAATGACTGTACGTGTTCCCTTCAAGCCCAGAACTGGAACCGGTGCACGAAAAGAGGGGCCGAATTCTTTTTGTTTTCAACCTTCTCTCGAACCAGTTCTCCAACCTTTGGAAGCCAGCCGGCTACCGGAATCTGCAACGCAGGGTCTGTGGCTGAAGGCAAATGTGTAGTTGCAAGTTTGTCTCGGGCTTCTTGTAAGTCCTGTAACATAGCAGAATGGTTATCTACATCAAACTTGGCGGATTGCGCCGCGATGTCTGGACCCTCAAGGTCAGGCACAAACATTCTTATGCCAAAGAGCATTTCGTATGGGGTCCGCCCACCCAGAGGTCTTCTAGGGAGATTATTAAGTGCACGCTGAACGGTATACAAGTGGGCCAGCCAGTTCCTGCCAGTACCTATAACTCTAGCTGTTAAGGATTGCTTTAAGTCACGGTTCATTCGTTCAACGATAGAGTTGCCCTCAGGCCTATACGGAGACGAAAATTTCACCCGCACCCCAAGCGAAGCCATTGCATCCTTGTAAGCCCTAGAGGCAAACGCTGGACCTTGGTCCGAATGGAAGGTGCCGCATGCGAAAATTCCCACAAAGACACGCAAATCCCTGATTACATTTCGAGCGTCAGCACTACGTTGTGGCCAGACCCAGAGGAACCGTGTGCACGAGTTCACTGCTACTAAGATGTATTTATAGGCAGTGTCTGATGAGAATGGACCGCAGTGATCCAAGTAAACACACCCAAAGGGTCTGTTAGCAATGCAGAGCGGGGTCTGTGGTGGGCGTGTTACCGTGGAAGGCTTAATCTGTTGACAAACATCGCAAGAAAGCACAAAAGCACGGGTGTCTTTATACAATCCACGCCACCAATAACGCTGCTGCAAGATGGAAACTGTAGCTGACACACCTGCATGAGCAGAAGCCATGCCTTCGTGTGCAGCTGATATCAAGGCACTCCTGCGGTCCGCGTTGGGGATCAGCCGATCTCCAACGTCAGGTATTGTTACATAAGGAACCTGATCGGGACTTAATTTGTAAGAATACTTGGAAGGGAAACCTGTAGGGTAATTATCACCTTCCTTGGTTGCAGCAATAGCTGCTAGAATAACAGAGTCTATTTTAGACATGGACCTGGTAACCGCTGCTACTGAACACGTGACTACTGCTGAACGGGCAGCTTCATCTGCCAGATCGTTACCAATAGCGTGTGCGCCCACCCGCTGATGGCCTAAGGTGTGAACCACCTGTGTGAGGGGCAGACGTTGTTGCAATTCTGCCACTCGAACCCAAAGCATTTTATGCTTAATTGTGCTTCCTTTTGCGTCCTTGTAGTCATTTTTTGACCAGAAAAACAGATTGTCATTGTAAGATTGTACACAGTAGAAGGAATCACATACAATAAGAGTGGTCTCATCCTGAGAAGCGAACTCAAGCGCAAGTAGCAATGCATGCAGCTCGGCCAATTGTGCGGTACTATCTCCAAGTGTGCGAGTATGCACTGCAGAGGATTTGAACTTTCCATCTACAAAGGAACCCGCAACAATAGCACATGCAGCTGAATAAGCGTGCTTGGACCCAGTGGCCGGTTGCGCCGAACCATCGGTGTAGATCACACATTTGTAATCCTCAAACGGTAGTAAAAACAAAGGAGGAGGATGAACGAATTCATACTGCAAATACTCCTGAGTCTGAAGAGAAGAATCAAAAACAAAAGTGACGTCCGAAGACGTCAAGGATGTAGCCCATTGTATCCAACGGGGATGCATTGCTTTTGAGTTCGGTACACTTGCCTTTGTTACTGCCTCTAGGGCAGGACAGGGTGTTACCACCAGAATTCGCTTACCCTGTGCCAGTGCGCGTTCTTTTAGAATCGCCATTTGCACTGCAGTTAGAACTTTTTCGACAGATGTAAAGCGCAATTCAGCGGAAGTGTACAGATGTGACTTGTATGCGATGGGTACTGTATCACCTTCATTAAAGGTTAAGTATGTGAATCCCACCGCCCCGGAATTATTCTAATCACCAGGTTTGTGTGGTTATCACGAGTCAAAAGATATTTAGACTCTAATAGGTCTGTCTGCAAAGACTGCAGAATCGAGGTATGCTCAGGCAGCCAGCAAGACCTTGAATAAGTAGGTTGTATCAAAGCATACAAAGGCTTGATACGCTGGGCATATTCGGGAATGTAAGTACGCCCGAAATTCAGGAAACCCAGCAAAGACTGAAGTTTCTTCAGAGTATTTGGGGGGCACAAATGTGCACATTTTTCCAAGAAATGGGGGCTAAGCCCTTACCTTCGTTATTGAGCTCATAGCCCAAGAACAGAACGGTAAATTCAGCAATGTGTGACTTAGCAAAGTTAAATTTGTAACCCTGCTCCGCAAATTCAAGAATGATGCGGTCCACACGGGACAGATGCTGATATAACTCGTCGTCTGTCAGATAGATGTCATCTACGTACGAACATGCGTCTGGATCAATGTTATTTAACAAAGAAACAACACGGGCGGCGAATATACCCGGACTATTTTTGTAGCCCATGGGTAAACGCCGGAACTGGAATAATTTACCACCGGAAGTGAATGCGGTCCATTGACCACTCTCCGGGGCTAGGTTGTGCGTGTAGAAACCGTTTGAAAGGTCAAGTGTCGTTTTATATTTTTTACGAACAAGACTGTCTACAAGCGCAGAACTATGTGTATTCTGTACCGCAAAGTTCCGACAATGGGAATTTAAATGCCGGTAATCCAAAACTAAGCGGTACGATCCATCGGGTTTAGAAACCACGAAAAGGGGATTGTTCATAGGTGATACGCATGGTTCGATTACTCCCTGATATTCCAACTGTGTCAGAATTTCGGAGACGGGGCCTTTTGCCTGCCGTTTAATGGGATATTGGGGTTGTGGCTGCGGTAGTGACCGCAAAGGTATTGCATGAGGAGGTGATTCTTCATCCCATCCCACATGGTTGCGGTATAACGCTGGTGCCAGGTACACAGCCCACTCAGCTGCAAGTGCTTCAGCTTTGTCTTTTGGGACATGCCTTGAAAAGCTTGGAAGGATTACCTCCTCTCCTTTATGTGCAGCTAAAACGAATGGGGGTGGCCAATCCACCTCTGCTAACAAAATGTCATATGAAGAGGTTAGATTTTCCCCAAAAATCCCTTTTATTTCACGCGGTATGTCACCTTCAATTTGGATGACTATGTTGTAAAGTCTGTCAGGGGGTGCCACTCTCGTGTCAGCTGTCTCTACAGTAACGAATGTTTCAGTTGCTGTCGCCTCCATATGAGGACGTAGCGCCTCCCGCACTATGGTAACTTCCGCGGCGCTGTCTAGGAGGGTCACTGCCCACGTCCAATTCTGGAGTCTCGTTCTCACGGTCTGTGGCATATTTCGCTGTTACAGCGGCAACTTTTTTCTTCTGAAATTGCGGTCGAGGAAGGTGAAAGTCTTCTGCTTTCCCTCTGACTTGTTGTCGAGGTTGGTCTCGCTCCTGGGGAGCCTCTCGGCCCCTTCCTCTATCTTGCCGTCCTCCTCCACCAGCCTGTGACGACGTCTGGGCCTGTGAAGAACGAGGAGAACGCGTATCAGAGCTCTGAAACCTTTCTGGTGATTTAATTCTCGACCTATCACGTAAATCATAAGTACGTTCAGAAGAAACCGAAACTGGGGAAGCGCCTCTCGACCCCGGCTTCTTTTGTTGCTTACCCTGTTTTTTCTGTCTCCAACTCTTTTTAGTGAAGACTGGTCTATCATCTTTCTCAGATGTACTTTTTGTTTGTATAATTTGTGGTTGCGATTGAGTTTGCATTTTTACAAAAGGCTTGTTGCCTAGGCTATTTCTTCCAATTGTTTTATAAGCCCGGGCTATAATTTTCGGTAATTCGCGGGGCCTGTCCAACTCTGGGACCAAAGCCAAAGCATTCGCTACTTGAAAGTTCTTGACAGCATCCATAAAAACATCGCCCTTGACATTTCCAAGGATCAGTTCAGCTACTACATCAAACACTCCCACTAGTCTCATCCCTAATTCCACAGCCGCTTCAGGGCCATGTTCGTCCTGTACTTTTTTAATTACAGAGGGTAGAACCGTCATGGAAGGAGTACCAAAACATTTTGAATAAACTGCTGCGAACACCTTACCCCAGTTTTCACATGATGTCAAATCGGGGATTAAGTCTTTTGGCAAACTTATCGTAAGGATGCGGTGTTTATCCACTGGGGACGTATGTGGAAACACCGCTTCTATCTGATCGAACTTTTCGGCAAGCCAGTAAGGATAATCGTCCTTACTTTGTGGACGTTTGCCCATCACAGAATTTACCATGACAGGACTTATTGTCACTCCAGCTGCAACAGCTGGTTGGCCAGCGACTACAGGAGCAGCTCCATGTAGGCTACCTGTAACGTATGTCACTAAGGCTCGATGCACTCGCACCAGTTCGGTATGCATAGTGCGCAGTTCCGCAATCGGTAATGCCAGATAATTTGGATGCGGGGTATACCCGGCCAATACAGGCCAAGTGGCCCCCTGAATTGATAAGGGGCCTAAACGAACTGCGGTAGTTGGTTGTGGGAGGGCGCCATTAAACCAAACACGGTGCTGCCAAGCCGTGAGAGGCACTTCAAGATTGGTATAGGGCCGATAGGCAGCAGGAATAGCGGTGGGTTTATATTCATGAAACAGCTTATCACCTGCATCCACCGCTTCAAAAGTGATCCAAGTGTAAAACACTTCAAAGTGATAAGCCGGATCGGCTTGAACCACAAAGACCAACTCGACCCCAGCATCGGGCACTCCGTATACACCTAGGTGTTCTCGGATTGGTCCTCGGCTATGTGCAGCTATCGCCACACCAGCCATAACTAAACAATTGTATTCGACAACCTAACAGGGAGCACAAAATGGGTTTTTATGTAACCTTTTTTAATAATTTCAAGCTTGAAAGAACCTATAAAACGTTCAATATAGGAGGTATCACCGTCACTTACGCCTCCGGAAGCGTACGTGAGGGTTTTGTGGACAAGCACAAGTACTACTCAAGCGTCTCGCAGATAAGCAGCCCCACGGTGGTCGCGCCATGTCATAAGGTTTCTGCACATACACAGAGCTATGCACAGGATAATGGGACCCCGGAATACAGTGGTTTGCCTACCATATACCGTAGCACCCAAAAACCCCAACCCAACTAGCTTAGCATCCCATTAGCACCCAAGTACCAATGATTGGACAACCCAGAACACGGTATCTTTATCTCAGGACTCGCAGAAGCAAGAACACTCTTTCGTCACTCACTCGTACTTGTCCACAAGGTGCGTAGGAAGAGACACTGGATAGGTTAAAATGTTTATTCCAACTTACGTGCTCTAATGTACAGTACACGTGTCAGTACTAATAGCATAATGCATATGAATAACATAAGCAGCATGGTTACAATTCCATAGAATACAAACGGGGAAAGCATTTCATAACTCAGTGGATAAATGTCTAACTAACATTACCACCCTCCCCGTGCAGTAAGATAGTTTATTATAAAAATAGAAGACCTCTGGGCTTTGACTAGCGAACCCCCATACCTCAGTCTCTAGATGCAGAATTACATCAGCAGGACATCATAGCTCTTCTCACTGAAAAGGATTTCTCCAAGTGTGTCCAGCGCCAGTAAAAACCCCAGTATTAAAGGCACACAAAGTTTCATGTCATTTGCGCCTAATGTTATGTCTGGGTGCGCGAGACTGGCCATATCAGGAAGAACCGAAATACATTGTTATGCGACCTTGTACATGTTGTGCAGTCTGAGCCCAAATCGAACAAGAGAAAAGGTGAAAGACAGAAAGTGCAGACAGCGCAAAAGAACTTGGCAAGAGCAAAGGGCGAAGGAGCCCTGGCTCAGTGTAACGTGCGCAAAGAAAAGCAGCATGGCAGCTAGTCCTAGGCCAACATAACAATGCAGGCAACAAACCACAAGACAGGGTAGAGGGGTAGAAGAGGGGTAGAGTGGTAGAAGAGGGGTAGAAGAGGGTTAGAAGAGGGGTAGAAGAGGGGTAGAGTGGTAGAAGAGGGGTAGAGTGGTAGAAGAGGGGTAGAGGGGTGGAGGGGTAGAGGGGTTGAGGGGTAGAAGAGGGGTTGAGGGGTAGTAGAGGGGTAGAGGGGTAGTAGAGGGGTAGAGGGGTAGTAGAGGGGTAGAGGGGTAGAAGAGGGGTAGAGGGGTGGTAGAGGGGTAGTAGAGGGGTAGAAGAGGGGAGAGGGGTAGAAGAGGGGTAGAAGAGGGGTAGAAGAGGGGTAGAGTGGTAGAAGAGGGGTAGAGGGGTGGAGGGGTAGAGGGGGAGAAGAGGGGTAGTAGAGGGGTAGAAGAGGGGTAGTAGAGGGGTAGTAGAGGGGTAGAAGAGGGGTAGAGGGGTAGTAGAGGGGTAGTAGAGGGGTAGAGGGGTAGAAGAGGGGTAGAAGAGGGGTAGAGGGGTAGAGGGTTAGAAGAGGGGTAGAGGGGTAGAAGAGGGGTAGAGGGGTAGAAGAGGGGTAGAAGAGGGTTAGAAGAGGGGTAGAAGAGGGGTAGAAGAGGGGTAGAGGGGTAGTAGAGGGGTAGAGGGGTAGTAGAGGGGTAGAGGGGTAGAAGAGGGGTAGAAGAGGGGTAAACGAGGGGTAGAAGAGGGGTAGAAGAGGGGTAGAAGAGGGTTAGAAGAGGGGTAGAGTGGTAGACGAGGGGTAGAGGGGTAGAAGAGGGGTAGAAGAGGGTTTGAGGGGTGGTAGAGGGGTAGTAGAGGGGTAGAAGAGGAGTAGAGGGGTAGTAGAGGGGTAGAAGAGGGGTAGAAGGGTAGAAGAGGGGTAGAGGGGTAGAAGAGGGGTAGAGGGGTAGAAGAGGGGTAGAAGAGGGGTAGAGGGGTAGAAAAGGGGTAGAAGAGGGGTAGAGGGGTAGAAGAGGGGTAGAGGGGTAGAAGAAGGGTAGAAGAGGGGTAGTAGAGGGGTAGAAGAGGGGTAGTAGAGGGGTAGTAGAGGGGTAGTAGAGGGGTAGAGGGGTAGAAGAGGGGTAGAGGGGTAGAAGAGGGGTAGAGGGTAGAAGAGGGGTAGAGGGGTAGAGGGGTAGAAGAGGGGTAGAAGAGGGGTAGAGGGGTAGAAAAGGGGTAGAAGAGGGGTAGAAGAGGGGTGGAAGAGGGGTGGAAGAGGGGTGGAAGCGGGGTAGTAGAGGGGTAGAGGGGTAGAAGAGGGGTAGAGGGGTAGAAGAGGGGTAGAGGGATAGAAGAGGAGTAGAGGGGTAGTAGAGGGGTAGAAGAGGGGTAGAGGGGTAGAAGAGGGATAGAAGGGTAGAAGAGGGGTAGTGGGGTAGAGGGGTAGAAGAGGGGTAGAGGGGTAGAAGAGGGGTAGTCGAGGGGTAGAGGGGTAGTAGAGAGGTAGTAGAGGGGTGGTAGAGGGGTAGTAGAGGGGTAGTAGAGGAAGTAGAGGGGTAGAGGGGAAGAGGGGTAGAAGAGTTTGTTTAAAAAAAGCGAGTGGTGATTATATATGGTTTGTGTGCAGCTGGGCGTGGAGTTGGGGATAGATAATCTGTAGTTAACCGAAAGAAGAAAAAAAACTGCATGTATTTTTACCGTGCTTAAAAATATTTAATTAAGGATCCAAAAGTACTTTAATTAAGGATCCAAAAGTACACGTTTACAAGCAACGAAAACAACAGCGCTTTTACGCTAAATTAATTATAATATACTAACAATTCCATGGAACAGAGCATTAACTTCAAAGTGCGTCACATTGTCCAAAAAACAGGATTAGCGCCGATGCCTTTTGAGACCGCACCGTTCACGTGAGGTTTGTTGCTCGGTAAAAAAATAAACAGCATTCATGTTTAAATGGCACCAGCTCACATTGCCCTAAATAAATAAAAAAACGGAATTGCCACTAAAGCGTTTTGAGACAGCATCGTTCACATGAGATTTGATGCTCAGTAAACAAGCGGTCTTCAAAAAGGAGACGGAGAGGGCGGAGCGAGTGGGCGCGCGGCGGCAAAAGTGAAAGCAGCTGCAGCGTCCACAGCTTTCTGTGTGCCCGCGAGCGATGCGCTGAGCGCATGACAAGAGAGGTAAGCCAGATGGTGCCTCTGCTCGTAACTGTGCGCGTAACCGCACGCTCGAGGCCACACAGAAAGCGTGTGGTCGGATTTTTGAATGCCCACTCACTAAAAGTCTCGCCAGGGCAGCGCATGCGCTGGCTCAGGCGAGACCTATTAAATGGAGGCTCAGGAGAAGAAATCTGAAAGGGAGGCTAAAAGAGCTGATGCAGAGACAGCCTTAGCAGAGAAGAAACTACTTCTGGCTCATAAACTGAGTCTAAAAGAGCTGGACATCAAGGCCAGGCAGTCTGATTCCAGCAGTGATGGTGGCAGCACAAATGCAGTACCTGATGGAGTCAAGAGGGTTTGTGTATCCAAGGACTTGGTGCCCAGTTTTGTGGTGGGAGATGACAATGATTAGTGGTTTTCTGCTTATGAGGTTGCACTGAAGGTACACAATGGTTCCTGAGGAGCACTGGGGGGATGGGGAGGGGGGTCTGTGGAAACAAATGCCAACACTTGGGAGGGACACACTTCTAACATTAAAGATTGGGGACCAAACAAAGTATACCCCCATGAAGACCATTTTGATTGCCAAATTTGGGCTGACTCCTGAAAAATATCGCCAAAGAATCAGGGACGGCCAGAAGTCCCCCAACCAGTCCTGGGTATATTTTGTTGATTACTCCAGTAAGGCACTGAATGGCTGGGTGAGGGACAGTAAGGTTAGTGATTTTAATGGGTTGTACCATTTGACCATGAGAGGCCACAAGCTCAGTATCTGTTTTCCTGAGTTGCGCCAGCACCTAGTTGACAGTAAGAAGACTGACCCCAGGAACCTTGCTGAGGAGGCGGACCTACGGGCTAGCACCAGAGTGTCCAAGAAGGTACCTGGGAGTGACCCCAAGAAGAGTGGTTCAGGTTCCCCCAACAGAGAAAGGGGGAGTTTAAAGATGACCTAGACAGAACCCAGAGTAAGAGGGAAGGAAAGGGTTCCCAAGCCCCATCTGAGAAACAAAGGAGTGGTTCTGGTTGGCAGTGGCCCAGGGCACCCCATTTCCAACCCCACTGCTTTGAATGCTCGCAGTTAGGACACAAGCAGGGGGACTCTTTCGGTCCGAAGAAGCCACCCACAGGTGGGACCCTATTGGGGTGGCCAATGTGGCCTTAGGGGAAAGTAGTCCCCAGAGGCAGGTCCTAGACCATGCCATGATCTCCCTTAATTGGGAGATAGACTCAGAGGGCCAACTGGTGATCCCTGAGGGAGGAAGTCATCCCTTCCACCAGGTGAAAGTGAATGGGTCCCAGTTACTGCTCTGAGGGACACCGGGGCAAGTCAAACCATGGTAGTGGAAAGGCTAGTTACCCCACTAGCCAGGTGTGTAGGGTAACTTAGGCCCATGGGCAGGACTTCGTTCACCCTATGGCCCTGGCATCCCTAGAATGGGGTGGGGAGGTGACCCAGAGAAGGGTTATAGTTAGTCCCCAGATGCCCATAGACAGCATTCTGGGGATTGAGTTGCCCCTGGTGTCAGAAGAACTGAGAGGGGTGGCTGCCAAAGGCTCCCTGACAGTTCCGTTTTCAGGGGGTACCACTTCCAAGCGGAGGGTACGGGAACCCAGATGGAGGGACAGTGTGATGGAGGACTCCCCACTGTCCCCTTTTCGGCCTTAGGATACAGACCATGGGTCGACTGACCAGTATCATGATAACACCCCTGAACTGGTGGGAGGACGAGTGGAAGTAGGGTGCAAATCACCTGGGGCTACTGCCCTCCACCTTGAGACACCTCAGAGGTCAGAGAAACCTCAGGAGCCCATAAGGAACTACTTGCCAACCCCAAGGCTGGAAGACAGGCCTACCCAAAATCCTTATTCAGAACCACCACATGGCAGTGGATGGCTTGGGGCCTGGTTCCTGACACTGACAGCTGCTAGGGACCTCTGTTGGTTGCTGTCCTTGTGGACAGAGTTTCTCTGGGTTAGGAACAGAAGTCAGACCCAAGGGGTGGAATGGGCCACATCACTTTGTATACCATGGTGGTACTGTCTGCCTACTGGGATGCATCTGTGAGCACTTTAAGGTTAGGTGCTGCACAGATGGGGTCTACAGATGAGGAGAAGGGTTCCCCATGGGTCCGTTTAGTTGCTCAGGAGAGTGTCGACAGAGAAGTCAAACTGGATTCAGAAAGGCATAGAACTGACAAGCGCCTCTGCAGTAGAGGACCACTGTCCACGTTCTATTGCCTCGACAGGGAAGTCCATCAAGGGACTTTAGGCTGGGGGAGGGTTGTGTTGTAAAATTACCCTGTCTGCAGGGTCAACTCCAAACGTTTTGCCTTCCTCCTCCACTTTTTTCTAACTTCGTTTTTGCTGGCCTTACAACTCTGCACACTTTACCACTGCTAACCAGCACTAAATGCATGTGTTCTCTCCTTTAAACATGATAACACTGGCTCATACCCAATTGGCCTATTCAAAGTTCAAAATAAGCTTTATTCGATTTTTGATGCAGTAAAAATCATAAAAGCACAGAAAAATAAGAGGATAAAACACAAATTGCGCCATGATACAGAATATTTAAAAAACGATACATATCTGTTCTCGCAACCACGAACTGTAACATTAATCTAAAAGAGAACTTTACATTGTATTCCTATACCTGATCACAGCTCTTAAAAAAGCAGAAATGGCTATAATAATTTGTTCATTTTCCAAAGATTGTAATCTTAAAAAAGCAATTCTGCATTGTCTTAGACCCCATTTTCTTAAAATTGATATTAAAAACTTTTTCCTCTGTAAAACATAATATTTACAAAACAGTGTACAGTGCATAGTCGATTGTATAGAAATATCATCACACGGACATAGAGGCAAATTTTTCGACCAATCGTTAGTTTCTGGGAAGGTAATCAACCTAAAAAAAGAACCACCTCGAAAACGGGTTAAAAGCATACGGCAGAAACTACTCTGTACCTTTACCAAATACGGTTGTATTCCTAAACAAATTGTCATCAGATGGTTCTCCATTACTGTTTGTTTCTCTCTTTCTATACACCATCGTTTATCAGCTAGGTGGTTCAAATAACACATTTTTATAGTTTTTCTAGGTATCGTTTCCATACAGGCTGGGGAATCAAAATATTCTGGATGGCCAATCTCATACGACATTCTTTTTATATAACTAATCCATAAAATACTTGCCGCCTTATCCAGTTTAATACAATCTAAAATTACATCTCTGTTAAAACCTGTTTCCACAGATGCCCATAACTTATGCCACAATAGGAGGGGATTAATTTTAATTATGTCCGTGATATAAGTAAGGCCAAGTTCCCTATGGCAATTATATGTGGCAGTAGAACTAGGGACCGCCAACACATAGCGGATAAAACCGTTTTCACAGAGTTGAATATCTTGTAGCTCTGCGATACCCCAAATACCTGCCCCATATGTCGCAGTTGTAATGCATTTAGATTTATAAATATCAAGTAGCTCGGGGACTGGCCTGCAGCCTAGTTTTTTTGAGAAATTCATAACCGCTCCTATTGCTCTTGAGAAGGTAAGCTTCCTTGCCTTAATGGCCGGTTTCCATGACCCCTTCCTATCAAAGTTAATTCCCAAGTAAGAGAATCTGTCCGTATTTTCAATTTTTTTATTATCAATAAAAATGTCACATTTTTACTCTTCTTAGTTCCACAGCTCATTGTATAAGTCTTTGTGATATTAACTTTTAAGCCCCTTTCTTTCATATATGAAACAAAATTAGTCACAGTTCTTTGTAATCCTATCCGCGTCCGCGCCATAATAACTGCGTCATCCGCATACAATAAAATGGGAACAGGGGTATTTTGAATGATAGGATAATCTTGTCTATGATCAATCAAAAATTTTCCTAAGCTATTGATATATAACGAAAAAAGAAAAGGGGCAAGTATACACCCTTGTCTCACCCCTTTTTTGATATAAAACTTAGTTGAACACTCCCCCTGTCTCCCGTATCGCACCCTCGCCCCTGCCCCCCTATACAATTCCTTAATAAATAGTAGCAGGGGTGGATCAACGTCCATTTCTTGGAGGATGCTCCACAACTTTTCATGTTTGACGCAGTCGAATGCGGAGCTTAAATCAACAAACGTTAAGAAGAGCTTGCCCTCCTTTGCTAATGTATATTTCGCAATAATTAATGATAAATTTAGTCCCTGTTCGATCGTACCGAGACCTGTACGAAATCCATATTGATGAATCGATAGCACACCTTTTTCTTCAGCCCATGACTGTAATTTATTTAGGATGACCCTCCCTGCGATTTTCATAAAGGCATCCAATAAAGAAATTGGGCGGTAGCAACTTGGGTCATTTCTGTCTCCTTTTTTAAAAATAGGGATCACTACTGCATCAGTCCAAGTAGAAATAAACTTATAGCGATTACAACTATTTAAAACATTCGTTAAGAGCGGGGCCCATAACGCTATGTTAGATTTATAGACGTCCACTGGGACGCCATCCGGCCCTGGTGCTTTCCCTGAAGCGCTCTCGGTTATAGCCCTACTAACCTCCTCAAGGGAAATATCAATATCTAAGGGAAATATTTTTGGCTGCACATCTTCTTGAGTCCCCATTTTGGCTGAAGCTATCTCATTAGAATCAATAGTCTCATCATTATAGAGACGCGAAAAAAATTCCACCCATTTCTGCTCAGTAATAGCTAGATCTATAATATCGGTCTCCCTGTTTGCATAGAAGGGTGCATTGACCGCTTTCCAGAAGCCAATGGTGTCTTTCTTTAGGCATGCTTGATGCAAAGCCTGCCAAGCTTCCATTTTTAATTGTGTCTTACGTTTTTTTTGGGCTAATCGATATGCAGCTCTTGCCTGTCTTACTTCTTCTTTGCATCTATTTTTACTTTGGAGGACATTTTTCAAATGAGAGTGGGCCTTGCTACAATCTCTGTCAAACCAACCCTGTCGTTTATTCATTCCTTGCCGCTGTTCCTTCTTTAATAGATCTCGAGCCTCCTCAGTTATCTTGATAAAAGCATTCAAAATTTCTGCATCATCTCTCGTCTGTGATAGGCAAATTTCAATGTCATCTAATGACCTTTTAACTAATTGTTTAAGAAAGGCCACAGGATCCACTTTTTCCCAATTCAATGTATATCCATTTGTACTGGCTAAATTAATATTGTAATTATAATTATAATTGGTATCATTACTCATAGTTGTTAATAAGCCTTTCATATTAAGATCCAGTCGAATAGGGTAATGGTCACTCATTAAGATATCAAGAGTTTCACAGGAGGAAATAATGCTCGAATATCTTTTTGACATTATAACAAAATCAATTGTAGAATTACAACCTCTCCCATTAAAAGTGGGCTCAAAAGGTATGGACGGTCGACATAGTTCATTTGCATATCCCAGATCGAATTGAAAAATTATATCATTTAGCAAATCCCCTGCAACTGTATGTGAAAAGTGTGTCGGAAGTTCTTCCTTATAGTTACCTAGGCCACAGATTCCCTGCTGGCTATGTTGACATAAAAAGCAGTTAAAATCACCCACCCACAAGATAAACATATCCTCAGACGTTTTTCCATCTATACTTTTTAAAGTTTGACAAAAATCCACAATGACATTTTTCATCTGTGCTTTGGGAATATTGTTATAAAAATTTATTAACATTATAACCCCTTCTCCCCCTATACCCATCATTAGTATCTGATAGTAATCAGATGCATTTACAAGTTTCACATTAGTGAAACCTGCTACATTGGAAATATAAGTACATAAACCCCCTTTATTTCGCCCCTGATTACTAATAGTGGCTGGTGTATTAAAAGTTTGGAAACCATTTATATGATGTTCTCCAGTTACCCAGGTTTCTTGGAGGCAGATTACAGAAAAATCATCAATAAAAGTTAACCACTCTTGATCTTTTACTTTAGTGGTTAGTCCCGCGATATTCCACGTTAATATTTTATAAGACTTGGTAGTATTTAATTGTGTCTGCCCTCCTCCTAGATCAATAAGGGTCATATCTCTCCTTTGGCTATCCCCTTGCGTGATTAATGTTCTTATTTCACTAGATCCCTTTCCAGTGTTGTCTTGTACCGTGGCATAATTTCCATAACTTTCCCCTCCCTCTTCATTTGGGCACAGCATGTATTCTCTTTCTACCTCAAACGCGATATCAAGAACGTGATCTTGTACAAGCGAGTTCTCGCCCAATATAGGTATCAAATTCACCTTAGTTTGACCATCCTCTCCCCCTTGCTTTACTGTTGGTCAATCTAAATCTTCCATTGAGGTTAACAGATCATAACGGTTATGAAGTGGAATACACCATGGCTTTGTTAAGTCAGTACGAGAATCCCCTACATGGGTACCCGCAGAGAGCTTGGGGGAGAATGATTTGGGGGGATAGAAGGCCCCTAGTGGTAGGACATTTATTTCATTGTCTTTATAAGATACATTTCCTATCCTAGCAAGAATCGCATGCACTAGCATGGGGTCACTGAATGTCAAAACTATACAATCTCCATGTAAAGCTTTTCGACCCTTTCCCAGCCACCTAACTCTTCTTGCCATTTTAAAATGTTTGAACAAAGCATCATTGAAACCAAATTGTCTTCCTAACCAATACAGAGACTTATTTCGAAGCTCCTCCCAGGGTTCAGATTCTAAGATATGTCTCGTTGGTACATTTGCCAAGATTACTACGTAGGGTGTGGCTGCTGGTGGTAAATCAAGGCGATCGCCCTCTGTGCTCTCTAGATTTGACCTCGACCTAGTTAAAAATGCCCCTCTATTAGTATTGGTATTTGTTCTAATCTTCTCCGATTCCAATCTATCTACACCCTCTATTGAATGGGAATTCTTCCTTGGGTGGATAGGTCTTTCAGGTGATAATCTAGTTGCAACATGGATAATATCACTATTAAGGGTAGGTCTAACATTCATTTCAATGGGATTATTCGTTTGTCTCTCTGTATGTATGAACTTTGGTGTATCACTACCTCGCAAGTGCACCCCCCCTATGGTCGGTTTATTCATTCCACTTAGATGTCCTTCCAAGTTTGCTACTCTATCTGTTAAATTTCCCAGGGCCCCGACCATATGACAATACACTTCTTCTATTCTTTTAGCTATTTAATTTACTTCTAACTTCCTAGTAAAGTGCACTACATGTGCCCATGGCCTGTAAATTAAATGCTGCTAGTGGGCCTGCAGCACTGCTTGTACCACCCACTTAAGTAAACCTCTAACCATGTCTCAGGCCTGTCACTGCAGAGCCTGTATGTACAGTTTACACTGCCATTTCGACTTGGCAGGATAAACTTCTTGCCAGGACTAAACTTTCTCTTTATATACATCTAAGAAACCCATACAGTACGCCCTGGACAACTCAGTGGGCAGGCTGCAATGTATTTAAAAGGTAGGGCATGTACCTTTAAGTTTTACATGCCCTGGTAGTGAAAAACTCCCAAATTTGTTTTTCATTACTGCAAAGCCTATCTCTCCCATGGGATAACATTGCGATTACCTTATTACATCTTTTAAGTGTAATTCCCAATTGTGAAAAGATAGGCTTTTCAAATTTGCTGTCTCAGGACTCACAATTGTAAATCACAACTTATGGTGAAGTTGGATTTTAAATTGTAATTCTGAATATGTCACTTTTAGAAAGTTGGCTTTTTCTTACTTTAGCCATTTTGTGCCAGCTGCCTGTCTCTGAATAAACGTCTAGGGTTGGTGACAGCGGGGCTTTGTGCATTCCTCTAGACAGCCACACAGATTGGGAGCTTAGGTAGGACGTCATGGGCCTTAATGGGCCATTAATTGATCAATGGAGGGGCAGAGCTGAGCACTGCCTCACGTACACCTGAATAGGTGGTGTCCTGCCCTCACACAAGGACTGATTAACCCCCTGCAGTGAGTCTGGAGCCAGGGCAGGAAGGGAGGACCTCTGTGCACTTCAAAGCTTTCTTTGAAGTCTCCCCCACTTTAAAGGCACAACTGGGTATAAGTACTGAACCTCTGCCACCATAGCTTCAGTACACTTCTGGACCTGTTACCACTCTGCCAGGAAGAAGAACTACAGTGCTGCTGGAAAGACTGCCACTCTACTGGACTGCTGCTTTGCTGTACTCTTGCCTTGCTGAGCTGCCCTGCTGCCTGCTGGCTGTTCTCCTGCCTAGGTGAGAAGGACTGGGCCTGCATCACTTGAACTCAGAGTGACTCCAAGGGCTTGCTGGCTTGACTCCTGTTCTAAGATACAGGGACATCAAAGACTTCAACTCATCCTGTTACAGCACCTGGACTTTGCTTGCTGCAAGGCTTGCGCTGCTAAGTGGTGCCAACCCAGTCCTGGGCCCTTGGAAGTGGGTACAAAGTGCTGCTTCAACCAGAACTCATGCATCCTCATCAGAACTGGTGCATCTTCGCCTTTGCATGAGTCGGAACCCGCGCATCTTCGTTATTCCATGAAGCAGACCCCGCGCATCGTCCTCGGAACCAGCGCATCACTCTCCGAATTGACACATTGCTGATAGCAGGAGTCGTAGCTGCACATTGCATTCATTAACCAGCGCTTCGTACACTAGACAGACGCATCGCCGTAGTCACGTGGAGAAAATTGACGCATCTCATCCATTGCTTGGCTCGACACCGACGCATCGCTGCGGCTGCACCTCGCATCTTTATTGACAACGACACATCCCGAATCAAGGTACTTTGGTTCATCGTGCTCCTGTGTCCGGCCAGCGCTCCATCGCGGTGGTCCTGAACGTTTGACTAGCACGGCCAAAAAACCCATTTAAACACTTATTGCTTATAAGCGCTATTTTGCATTTATTCTTTAAAAATTCATATCTCGACTTCTACTTATTGGATTTTTGTTGTTTTGGTATTGTTTATTTACAATATTATTCTCTATTTTTCTAACCTGGTGTGGAGACTTTTTGTGGTGTTTTCACTGTGTTACTGTTTGAAGTGTTGCACAAATACTTTATGTATGTATGATGTATTTATAGAGCGCAGTGTGACCAGACCAGACTGGTATCCTGGCACTAAGATTGCTAAAGGCATGGTAAAAGGTAGAATAGGGAAAAGAAGAACAACTAGGAGGAGGGGGCAGCTGTCCTCAGGACCAATGTTATTTTGGGAAAAGCCAGGTCTTAAGGGCTTTCTTGAACTTGAACAAATAGGTCTGAGATCTTAGTTGAGGTGGTAACTTATTCCATATCTGCGCAGCTTTGGTAGAAAAAGCACGCCCTTCTTGACGCACCCTACTGAATCTGTGTTCTTGAACAAAATTAGCTGTAGTTGAACGTAGCAACCTTCCTGAAGCGTATTTCCTCAGTCTGGTCTGCAATGGCTTTGGGCCCTTATTCTGGAGGTTTTTGAATACACTACAAAGTGATTTAAAGAGGATCCTCTGTTTAATGGGCAACCAGTGAAGATCCCTAAGAGGGATGGAGCAAGGTCTCGCAAGAAAGAGACTTGCTTGGAGGCAATCCGCTCATTTAACTTATTAACAAGTTACTAAACGAAATCTGTGAATAACTAATACGCACCACATGAACACGCGGTTTAGAGAAGCTTGCTTATGTGTGTACTAATGCGGATAACAATGAAAACAGGCTAATACCGCTTTAAACGGGGAAACTGTTGTGCGCATGTGTCAACTGCATCTACGCAATATGACGAGCTAAAGCTTGGAGGGAAATTCTAGCGCATGAGCAGAAGGTACTAAAATGGCGTCTTGAAAACTCGCGTGCATGGCATCTGCTTAGCTGAAACTAAAACAGGTTATTTTACTAATGCTAATGCGGGGAAAATATTAATAAGTAAACGGGAATAGAGTAGAGGTGGGAGGTATACAGTGAGACCATTTATTTTATAAAAATAACATTTGTCTTTTGATTTTATTATTAGTGCGCATTTGGGCCTCTCTTGCATGACCGGACTGGATGAAATAACACAACATCTGTGCATGTCTATTGAGTGAAGCTATGAAGGTCAATGACGAAGCACTTGAATGGAGGCCAATTCGTAGCGACATGTCCTGGGAACAGATGGTGAAAAGTTCAGCGATGTGATGTTCTATTCTTTATAGTGTCATAAATGTTGCAAGTTTGCTACATGAAGTGGATGGGAATAAAATCGTGAATAAAAATTAAGGGGATGGGTTTGCGAACAATAGTCTAATAGAGTACAGTGATATGTAAGCATGGTGTGATGATCATCCCCCCTTGCCTGACCAATTAGATTTCGTATTTTTACGATATTGTAATTTTAAGTGGGTGGAACATGAGTAAACGAAGGTATAATTAAGGTAGCGTTAGTTAGTTATGTAGACTGAGACGGAGATGCTGTCTGGGAGTCGAGGGTGCTGTTGCTGGAGAGATGCTGTGAGGTGCTGATGAAGACTCGAATGTAGACGCTGAAGAAGAACTTTCTATCCTAACTTAATTTGGTTAGATCAGAAGATTGCGGAAGAATCTCGAGGAGGAAGAGAGTGTCAGAGAGGGGTGCGGCGCAATTCGTCCGTTTTCTAGAGAGGTTAAGTATCCTGTCCTGAATCCTGTCCTGAAGTCTTTGTCTCCTGACCTATCCTGGGGGCCTTTACTAGCCCTTTGGCCAGGGGGTTGGTCTTTCACACCATTCTTGGTAACTATAATATCATGTTATTTGCAAATGTACTTTTCTCTCTGTCCTCTCCCTTTCTGAGCATTAATTATTGTATGAGTCCGAAGTGTATGTATTGATGTTTAATCAATTGAATTTCTCTCCTAAGAATGAGGGTGACTACACTGTATTTTTTTAGATGGTTCACATGCCTTTAATTTAGATAAAGATTTAAAACCTTATTGAGTCTGTGATCATTTACTTCAAACGGAAGAATAGTTAAGGGTTAAGTTAATTATCACCATCAACTAGTTCAACTAATGGTCCGTCGACCAGAGGAAAGAACTTTTTGATCAGTGACAGGTTAGTTAGGAAAAGTAAATAACTAAACCTGAACATTGTGAAGTATAAGATATAAAATTTTACTATTTCCAGCGGTTTTACCCAGGTGTGTTGTTTGATGGGCCCAGGTGAGTATATGGTAGTGGAGTATCTGTTGTTGGTTCACCGCTGGATCACTTTTCTGGTAGCAGAGCTATGTTTATTATTGACTAGTTTGGTGATAAATATTGATTATTGATTATTGATCTATGTTTAACCAAAGAGTTAGCGTCTTGTTTTATGTTGTCCAGAATCCCGGGAAATGAATAGCGGGTGGTGACAGAAGCCATACTGCAGTGAGGTTACTCGTCTGTTGGAATAATACTGAGAAGCTACGCAGGGCTTGCAGTATTAAACTAGGGATCATTTCGTATAAAAGTAGAGTGCGAATGATAGCAAAAGGGGTTCGCTGGTGAAACTTTGGTCTCATTTCCCAATACGGGTGACACTGAAGAAGTAACAGGTTCTCCGGAGCTGGAATGAAGAGTAAACAGGGGTTTTACTCGTAGTAGAAGAAGAGAAATCCTGAAACTCAAGAATAAGTTGAAATCTATCCTTTGTTTAGTGGAACAGACAGAGTAGCGAATGTTTTTATGTTGTAATTAACAAAGAATTTAATGAAAAGTATTAAAGAAATAAGTTATCATATTACCTTGTGAAGGGAGGGTCAGTCGCCGGAGTTATACTGACGTCACAGAGAGCCGCGCTGGGATTGGTTGAAAAAGCGGGCGTGAGACAGAAGCAGATTGTTAAGGAAGGGTCAGTAGCGAGGAGTAATACTGACGTCACAAAAGGCCGCGCTGGCATTGGTCAGACCACGAGCGTGAGCATGAGTCTAAGTGGTTGTGAGATAAAAGCTGCGCTGTGATTGGTCGAACAGGAATTGTATGTTGAGTCCTGATTTGACTGTGGGTGTGAGTCGTGCTGACATAGGACGCGATGTAGGTAATAAAGCTAGAAGATATACGGAAGACTCTTTCCTATATCGACCGTCTGAAATGTTTGGAAGACCAAAGAAAATAACATTTATGAAGAAAATAAAAAATTTCTTTAAAATAGACAAGCCTGTAATGACCAGAGAAGGAATTCCTATTCCGCCACCCAAAACACCTGCTTCATTTATGATGATGGAGAAAGGATATCACACGTGTGTATGGTTGGAGAATTGGGTGGAGTATACTAAAGGTGAGGGTGTTTTGGCTTTTCCGGAGCATGGTACTTTCAATTTGAAGGTACTCCAAAATTTGAGAGATAGAATGAATATGCTAGAACCAAGTCCTAGAATGACACAGTATGAAGCCTTGGAAGAATGGGAAATAGAGGCATTTGATCGTGAAAAATACAGAAGTGGTCGGAGATTTAGAGGATTTCTACCTAGATATCCATATGAGTCAAATGGAGATCAAATGAAACGTTGGAGGAGAGCTGTGGTGACCGAGGGTTTATATCCAGTATTAAATTAATGGCTGAAGAACAATCAGGAGGAAAGTGTAAGGAAAAAACGAAACACATGAATACGACAGGTTATGGCGAATCAGATGATGAATTGTTAGAAGATATTTTGATTAAAAACCCTCCACCGTACCAAGAAGCACCTAGTAAGGTTACCCCAAGTGCACCAGTAATAGGAATGCCTTTAACCCCACAAATCTTACATGATGTATCACTTAATGGGGTGTTACAGGATAATGAGAGAGAAGCTTTAAATAAAACTAGAGAAGAATTAGTACAAAAGGTAATCCAATTGAATTTAAATGCTGAAGCTTTGACAGTACCAGTGACAATTGGTCCGGTAATCCCATTATATGGAGATAAAAAGACTTGTCAGAAACCTCAAACTGTGACAATTCCGTTAACAAGTCCCAGAAGAGAAGTAATAATTACAGATGACCAGACTAGTGAAAGTGAATCAGTAATTTCATTAATGGATCTCCCGAATGTAGAACCTCTAATTGAAACTCCGAAGAGAATTATACCTGCAAATTTGAGAGAAAAGAGATCTTTGGTTCCTGTATGAACCGGAAGTTCAACAGTAATTACCTCTGAAGATATAGAGAGATGGGCACAGGAAATAGACAATCGAAACCCACAACCAAAGATACTAGATATCAGTAAATTGAAAGTAGAGTTGGAAGAAATGATAACTGGCAATGTGAGCATAGATACATTGAATGTTTATAATGACGAGGAGTTATTATTCTTATGTAAGAGTATAACCAGAAGAGCAAGAGTATTTCATGAGAAATTAACAGAAGTTGCCTCAGAGATTGGAATAGATATAGGGAAATCGATATTGTTGCAGAAACCATATCGAGTGGATTTTACTGACAAAGATTTAGAAAGTGTAAATGCTTCTGGTAAGAGATTACAGATAAAAGAGTTGATGAATATTTTATGAAAATGGGGAGACATTGACAAATGGAGAATCAGGTGGATAAGAAAGAAAGAAGAAGTTCCAGTGAGAGAATCAGATAAGGTTGAAAAATTGTGTCCGATGAGAGAAGTTCCTGGTGGTGGATATGTTCATGTCCCCTGGAGTAGGCAGGATATTTTGTCATTTACGAATGATTTTCCCAGATTAAGAGAAAAGCCAGTTGAATGGTATAAACAGGTGGAAAGATTTGTGAAGGTTTCAAAGGTTTTGTTAAAGGATCTGGATGGATTATTTGATATTGTAGTACCTGCTGATTTGTGGACAGAGTGTAAGATCACAGTTGATTGGCCAAGTGAGGAGTATGCTAGAGACTCGAAGACAGGAGCACCCTCAGAAGAGGTAATGAAGAAATATCACCAAGTAGTTACTTACCTGAAAGGGAAAATCCCTCCTAAAGAAACAGATTGGGTAAAAATAGATAGAACAACCCAAGAGCCAAATGAGTCCGTACATGCATATTATGAACGATTACTACAAGTGTTTAAGCAGTATAGTGGTTTTGAGAACATTGGTGATAAGGATATGGGACATTTTGTATATCGGTTTGTGTATGGTCTGAAACCGGAGATTAGTCAGATGATTCAACAGCACATATTGTGCTGGCAGAGTAAGTCGATAGATTAAATTTTGAAGTATGCCAAATATTGTGGCGACGATATTGAGGCAAGGCGTAGAAAGCTAAAAGAGAAAATGATGTGGGCACAAGTAAAATTGGCAGAACAACAGGAGAATAAAGTAAATACCCAGACTGATAGTAAGATAAAAGAGCAGAGTCAGAATGATCAAGCGGCGAATGGTGGTAAATTAAGAGGACGAATGAATAGAGAGGAAGCAAAGAAGAAGTTTCCTTGTCATGCGTGCGGAAAGCTTGGACATTGGAAGAACGAGTGTAAGAGCATTCAGAATAATAATGGGCCAAACCAAACTTTAATTCCGCAGATGCAGAATGAAGTACTTATGAATCAGCCGCAGCAGGTAGTTACTCCACAGTATCAGGGGCCACCAGCTCCTATGCCAAACTTTGTGAATCCACAAAAATACAGTGCGAACACCGGATTTCACGGAGAAAGTGGTAAGAATAACAGAGTGGTTACACAATATTTTTTGCCAAATAATGAAGAAAATTCGGACTATGTGCAATGACGGTGCCTGAGGGGGGAGGAAGAGGAGTGCGTGCTTGGTGCATCCTTGCCGGTAGATCAGACAGGTCCATTTATTGATGGGAAAGTGGAAGGTAATGATATCACTTTTCTATTGGATACTGGTGCTACCCGGTCTACTGTGAGAACAGCAGACATCCCAAACCTACCCCTCTCGGGAGAATCTATCCAAGTTGTAGGAGTGTCAAATCAACAGATTAGAACCCCAATCACAAAACCGATGGAGGTACATATTGGAAATTTTAAAGATATGCATCGGTTTGTAGCTTGTGATTCCAGTCCCGTAAATCTGTTGGGAAGAGATCTACTGTGCAAGATGAATTGCACGATCTATTGTACACCAGATGGTGTCGCTTTCCAAACCCCTGATGAAGATGTCACATACAATATGATGTTAGCTAAGCAAGGAACAGAAATAGACGAGATGTTTTCTTTGATAACTGAGAGTGAATTGCCTGAAGAGTTGAGAACCACAGTAAATCCAGAAGTGTGGGATTTTACAGGAAAGGATATTGGGCTAATGTCAAATGTAGATCCAGTTAAAGTAACGGTGAAAGAAGGTGCAGCTTATCCAAACACACAACAGTACAAGATGAGTCCAGAAGTGAAAGCAGGAATTGCTCCAGAAATTGACCAAATGATTAAACAGGGCATTTTAAAAGAAATAATGAGTAGTGCTTGTAACTCACCAATCATGGGACTTAAAAAGCCTAGTGGTAAATATAGGATAGTGCAAGATTTGCGATAAATAAATAAAATTGTAGTGCCCTGTTGCCCGATCGTGCCAAATCCAGCAGTGATCCTTTATCAGATACCCTGGAACGCAGGTTGGTTTACAGTAATTGATTTGTGCCAAGCATTCTTTTCTATTCCTTTGCACCCAGACAGCCAGTATCTTTTTGCTTTCCGGTTTGAGGATCGCATTTTGGCATGGTGCCGAGTTCCTCAAGGGTACACAGAGAGTCCCTCAATTTTCAATCAGATACTGAAAAAGTGTCTGGAGTCATTGGTTATGCCTGGGAATTCAGTTCTGGTTCAGTACATTGATGACCTATTGGTGGCATCAAAAACGCGAGAAGATTGTGTCACTGACACAATTGCATTACTGAACCATTTGGCCGGAGGAGGACACAAAGTGTCTCCAGAAAAGTTGCAGTTCTGTCAACAAGAAGTTAGATATTTAGGGCATAAAATAGAAAGAGGAGTTAGAAAAGTGACACCGGAAAGAATAAAAATAATCAAAGAAATGCAGTTACCTCAGACACAAAAGGAGATGATAATGTTTCTGGGAGTGGTTGGGTACTGTAGGCAGTGGATCAATAGCTTCTCCATGCTAGCAAAACCATTGATACAACTAACTCGGAAAAGAGCGAAAGATCCCATCGATTGGAATGATGAATGTTTGGAAGCCTTTGTGAAATTACGAAATTGTTTATGTGAGGCCTCAGCCTTAGGCATGCCTGATTATTCAAAAGACTTTGCATTGTTTTGTTGTGAGAGAGAAAATTGTGCACTTTCAGTTTTAACACAGAGACATGGACTGAGCCGACGTCCAGTTGCGTATTTGTCTGCCACCTTGGATCCAGTGGCTTCAGCTTTACCTGGCTGCTTAAAATCAGTAGCTGCTACTTGTATGAGTCTGGAGCAAAGTGAGTCCATAGTGATGGGACATCCCGTAAAAGTTTACATTCCATACTCAGTTGAGATTCTTTTGACAAGAACAAGAACACAACATCTCACTCCCAGTCGGCTGACTAAGTATGAAAGAGTGATTCTGGGAACAGAAAATGTGACAGTGATAAGATGTACAATAATGAATCCTGCCACATTATTGCCAGATCCATGTTGTGAAGAAGTGAAAGATGAGACTGATCATGATTGTCTAGATGTGACTGAATTATGTACTAAGCCCTGCCCAGATATAAAAGAAACACCATTGAAGGAAGCTGATCATGAACTATTTGTGGATGGATCTTGCTTAAGAAATGAAGGAGGAGGATTAAGCGCTGCATATGCTGTATGTAAAATAATGGGGGTGGTTGAAGCATCCTGTTTACTGGGAGTCAAATCTGCACAAGTAGCCGAATTGGTGGCCTTAACAAAGGCATGCAAAATTGGGAAAAATTGGAGAATAACCATATTTACGGACAGTCAATATGGTTTCGGGGTTGTGCATGATTTTGGCCAACTCTGGATGCAGAGGTGATTTCTGACTTCTTCAGGATCTCCTATCAGAAACAGTAAAAATGTAAAGGATTTGTTGGAAGCATTACAATTGTCAAAAGAAGTAGCAGTTGTTAAATGTGCTGCACATCAGTCAGGAAATGACTATGTGGCGGCCGGTAATAGATATGCCGACCAAATTGCTCGACACTGTGCAAGAAATACAATGTCAATTAACAGAAAAATTGAAACGGGTGAAACCAGCTGCCAACTTATGTTTTTTTCAGTTCCAGAAACATGGGATGAGGTCAGACAGTTACAGGAAGAAGTTGAGGAAAAAGAAAAAGAGATTTGGATAAAATCAAGTTGTACAAAAAGAACAGATGATGAAGTGTGGGTGTACTTAGATGGCAGACCAGTCATGCCAGTCTGTCTGCTCTCTCAAATGGTAAGAGTATACCATGGGACAACTCACATTGGAAGGGATTCAATGCTCAGATTGTTCAGACAGAGTTGGTACAATCCGAAGTTTAGGGTAGTCGCAGAAAGCCTTTGCCAAAGATGCCTAATCTGTCAGCAGCAGAACCCAGGCAGGAAGACAGTGGTTAGTTGGGGAAAGATTGGAAAAGCAGAAGGACCCTTCACCAGATTGCAGTTAGATTTCATTGAGTTACCTCCATGCAATGGATTAAAATATGTACTTGTCATAGTGTGCCTATTCTCAAGATGGGTAGAGGCATACCCCACTAGAAGAAATGACAGTCTCACAGTTGCTAAACTATTATTGAGGGAGTTGATACCTCGCTTCAGTTTTCCAGTCACCCTGGAATCAGATAGAGGACCTCATTTTAATAATGAGATAATTCGATTAATCTGTGCTGCATTTAACATTGAACAAAAACTGCACTGTGCTTATCGTCCAGAGGCTTCTGGAATAGTGGAACAGCTTAATGGCACAATCAAATCAAGATTAGGGAAGGTGTGCGCATCCACAATGCTGAAATGGCCAGATGCATTGCTTCTTGTACTGATGGGTCTCAGAAGTATTCCTGACAGGAAAACAGGATTGAGTCCACATGAGGTACTCATGGGAAGGGCAATGAGACAAGCATTTATTCCTGGACATAAATTGATGAATATAACTGATGATCTGGTATTGGACTATTGCAAAGGATTGGCTGAAATGGTGCGCTCTGTCTCTCATCAGGTTGGAGAAGACGCAGTTGAAAGACAACCGGACCAAGCGTATGATTTGAATCCTGGAGATTGGGTGTTAGTGAAGAAACACGCAAGGAAATCGTGTCTAGCACCCAGGTGGGATAAACCACGTCAAGTCATACTAGTCACTACCACAGCAGTGAAGTGTGCAGGTTTACCCAATTGGATTCATGCTAGTCATACCAGAAGAGTTCTGAGTCCACCTGAACAACAAGAACAGCCACTGACTGAACAAGCTGAGACCTCAGAAGTTGAAAGTTGTGAAGCAGAAGAATCTAGAGTAATAGATTCTGAGAGACAACTACATGACGAACAGCCAAGTACAAGTCAGGAAGAGTGGATCCCAGTGATTGAAATATCTGATGATGTTAACAGAACAAGAAGAACAACTGAATTAAAGAGACAGAAAGATAGAGAGGAAAAGTCAGGGAAAGAAGAACACACTCAGGTAAAAATAGACAAAGCTATTCAGAAACCTGAGCAGGGTAAGATAGAAGAAGAAGAATAAGTTCAGGCAGAAGAAGAACACGTTGAAATAAGACCTGAACAGGGTCAGATAGAGCTAGAAGAACAAGTTCAGGCTGAAGAAGAACAAACTGTAATAAGACCTGAACAGGTGCAGGTGGAAGAAGATTCAAATACAGGAAATACAGAACAAAGACAATCAGGGAAAGAAGAAGGACAAGAACAGATTGTGCCTAAATTAGGTGCAAATAAAAGAACTATAGAAGACAGAGAAGGTGAAAGTGCAGTCCAGGTCAAAAGAGTTAGAAAAGGAGACAATTGGCCTGCAGGAGTGAAGAGACTAAAATATCATCTAAGAAAATCAGAAAAGAAACCAGAGCAAGTAAATGAAGTTACGAGTCAGACACAATCTAAACAAACTTTAGTAAAACTTACGCGAAGAAGTCCAAGATCAAGAATTCTGAACAGAAAATACAGGGCCCCTGAGTGGACCTACGTTATACTTGAAGAATTTTAAAATTTAGATTTATGTGAAGAAACAGAAAGAGTTCATATTGCACAGATTGATGAAAGCAAATTAAGACCTCCTTAAAATAAAAATTAAGAGATTTGGACAAAGAAAGAAAAGAGAGAAGAAATTTTCTCTGATTAAAAATGGCAGAAGTTGAAGACACTGAGAGACCGAAGCAAAGTATTAAAAGAAAATGCTTAAGATTATGCTTATGTAGTCTTTTATTAATAATATTAGTATGGTTATTCCTAACAGTAGGAGTACCGTTGTTAATGGGAACAGGTCAAAAATAGTACAATCACTAATGAGAGAGTAAATAGAATAAAGGAAACTAAAATAGAAATAGGGGTAGAAGATGAGATAAACTATCATAATGAATCAGACAATGATTCATCTTTAAATGTGTTTACTAAATTGTTATTTCAATATGTTAGTACGATGGAAATTAATAATTGTTATGTTTGTATGAAGTTACCCTCATCAGTGTCAGAAGGGGTGACGTATCACCATATACATTTAACCTATGGTCTATCATGTAGTGTTTTATCAAGTTTATTTTACGTAACAGGGAAACTTCAGTATTTCTATTCAAACTTAGATGTAGTGTTTTCGGAATTGCCTATTAGAAAGAATATGAATCCAGTAGTTAGTAGTAAAAATGCACAGTTCATGGGTGAATTCTTCTTAACAATGAGTTCAATAGATATAGTTCAGGCACACAAGAATAACCTAACATGTATATTACGTGAAGAAGAAAAAGAGTTTTTGAATTTAGTAGAAGAAAGGAGACAGGATTTAACAAAGAAAGCTGCTGAACAGAAATCCCATGTACTTCCATGGGCTGAGAAAGAGGGAATTTATGCAAAAGGCAAAGCTCATGCTGCGATGTCCCTAGACTTTGTGAAAAAGGGAAAATTCTGCCTCCATAGGTTAAAGACAGATTATAATAACGATTTCATTGGTTCCAGTGAATGTGAACACAACTTCCTAATTTTAGGAGGGTGGGGACTAAAAGGGGGAACTGATCCTGTATTTCCGGGAATTTATTATGTATGTGGGAATAATGCTTATTATAAGTTACCTGCAAGATGGTATGGAAGCTGCTATTTTGGAATAGTTTTTCCAAAAATCTACCATGTGGACAGAATCAATGGAATCAATGAAAATTCTAATAGACTAACACGGAGAAGAAGAGCTAGTTTTTCTGAAATAGTAGGGGATATATTTAGTGCATTGATACCCTCAGTCGGAGTCATTCTAAATTCACATAAAATTTGCAAATTGTCAACCATAGTTGATCGTCTTTCTGCAGATACTGCCGGAGGATTCTTAATGATTAATACAGAGATGGTTGCAATAAGGTCTATGGTTTTACAAAATCGTCTTGCTCTTGATATTTTATTGGCAAAAGAGGGCGGAGTCTGTGGTATGTTGAAAATTCAACATTGTTGCACTTATATTCCGGACAAAAGTAAGGAAATTAAAGGGTATATTAGAAACATTACAAGAATGCATAATGACTTGACCCAACTGGAGGTTGACAGTGTATGGGGAAGATTAACAAAAAGTATAACATCAATAGGGAATTGGTTTACTAATTTTGGGAAAAGTTTTCTAGGTCAAATAATCTTACCAGTAATTGTGATAATAACAATAGTCATGATAGTAATGATCACATGTAAATGTTGCAGAAGCAAGGGAAAGAAAAGAATGCATTTATCAAGAGAAGGGAGAGGAAAGAAACGAAAGAGGGAAATGGAAGAAATCCAATTAGAAGAAATGAAAGGAAAGATATATAAAAAGATGAAAGACTTAGAAGGTAAAAAAGTAACTGATGAAATGAGGAAAGAAAGGGAGAAAACTGAGATGTGCTAAAGTTGGCATCTGGGAAAGGATGGGTAATTTTGTGATGGCTCAAAATGCCATCAGAGAGGGGATTGATGGAGCAAGGTCTCGTAAGAAAGAGACTTGCTCGGAGGCAATCCGCTCATTTAGCTTATTAACAAGTTACTAAACGAAATCTGTGAATAACTAATACGCACCACATGAACACGCGGGTTAGAGAAGCTTGCTTATGTGTGTACTAATGCGGATAACAATGAAAACGGGCTTATACCGCTTTAAACGGGGAAACTGTTGTGCGCATGCGTCAACTGCATCTACGCAATATGACGAGCTAAAGCTTGGAGGGAAATTCTAGCGCATGAGCAGAAGGTACTAAAATGGCGTCTTGAAAACTCGCGTGCATGGCATCTGCTTAGCTGAAACTAAAACAGGTTATTTTACTAATGCGGGGAAAATATTAATAAGTAAACGGGAATAGAGTAGAGGTGGGAGGTATACAGTGAGACCATTTATTTTATGAAAATAACATTTGTCTTTTGATTTTATTATTAGTGCGCATTTGGGCCTCTCTTGCATGACCGGACTGGATGAAATAACGCAACATCTGCGCATGTTTATTGAGTGAAGCTATGAAGGTCAATGACGAAGCAGTTGAATGGAGGCCAATTCGTAGCGACATGTCCTGGGAACAGATGGTGAAAAGTTTAGCGATGTGATGTTCTATTCTTTATAGTGTCATAAATGTTGCAAGTTTGCTACATGAAGTGGATGGGAATAAAATCGTGAATAAAAATTAAGGGGATAGGTTTCCGAACAATAGTCTAATAGAGTACAGTGATATGTAAGCATGGTGTGATGATCATCCCCCCTTGCCTGACCAATTAGATTTCGTATTTTTACAATATTGTAATTTTAAGTGGGTGGAACATGAGTAAACGAAGGTATAATTAAGGTAGCTTTAGTTAGTTATGTAGACTGAGACGGAGATGCTGTCTGGGAGTCAGGGGTGCTGTTGCTGGAGAGATGCTATGAGGTGCTGATGAAGACTCGAATGTAGACACTGAAGAAGAACTTTCTATCCTAACTTAATTTGGTTAGATCAGAAGATCACGGAAGAATCTCGAGGAGGAAGAGAGTGTCAGAGAGGGGTGCGGCGCAATTCGTCGGTATTCTAGAGAGGTTAAGTATCCTGCCCTGAATCCTGTCCTGAAGTCTTTGTCTCCTGACCAATCTTGGGGACCTTTACTAGCCCTTTGGCCAGGGAGTTGGTCTTTCACACCATTCTTGGTAACTATAATTTCATGTTATTTGCAAATGTACTTTTCTCTCTGTCCTCTCCCTTTCTGAGCATTAATTATTGTATGAGTCCGAAGTGTATGTATTGATGTTTAATCAATTGAATTTCTCTCCTAAGAATGAGGGTGACTACACTGTATTTTTGAGATGGTTCACATGCATTTAATTTAGATAAAGATTTAAAACCTTCCGGAGTCTGTGATCATTTACTTCAAACGGAAGAATAGTTAAGGGTTAAGTTAATTATCACCATCAACCAGTTCAACTAATGGTCAGTCGACCAGAGGAAAGAACTTTTTGATCAGGGAAAGGTTAGTTAGGAAAAGTAAATAACTAAACCTGAACATTGTGAAGTATAAGATATAAAATGTAACTATTTCCAGCGGTTTTACCCAGGTGTGTTGTTTGATGGGCCCAGGTGAGTATATGGTAGTGGAGTATCTGTTGTTGGTTCACCGCTGGATCAAGAGCACTAGAGGCAGAGGGATTTTGTGGTTTATTTAACATCAATTTGGCTATAGCAACCTGAACTCAATCAAAATTCTTCATCAGATAATTAGGAGCTTCCTAAAGAAGGGCATTACAATAGTCCAGCCTTATAAGCACTACACACCTGGCAATTAGAGATTTGGCTTGAGCAGGTAAAATTGGAAAAAGCTTTCTAAGTCTCTGAAAAAGAGCAAAGCAGACCCCTACTACTCCATTAACATGCTTTTCATGTGAACGATGTTCATCCAGCGTTACTCCAAGGTTCTGGACTTTCTCTGAGGCGCCAAGAGGAGTCTGTGTAGACTGAGGCAAACGTTGGAGGGTAAAGGTACCGGTACTTTACCTGAGGCACAGCAAAGGAGCTCTGTTTTACCTCCGTTTAGTGTCAATCAATTTACACTCATCCAATTTGAGATGTCCATTATGCAGGCCCGAAAATTGCAGATCGAGTCAAGCTGATTGTTGTTAAGTGATAAAATCAGTTGAGTCGCATGTGCATAATTAATAGGCATTATCTTATAGGTTTTAATAAGCGAGATCAATGGCTTAATGTAGACATTAAACAAAACTGGACTGTGTGAAAAGCCCTGTGGGACGCCATTTTGAATAGTTCTGAAACTGGAACAGAAGGGGGGCAGAGCCACAGCCTGGCTGCGATCTTGTAAATATGATTTTAGCCATTTTGACAAGAGACCGCCAACACCTACTGAAGCTACTCTAGAGAGTAAGGTGTGGTGGTTCGCTGTGTCAAAGGCTGCTGACATGTCGAGGAGGACAAGCAACAATGACTGATTGCTGTCAACCATCCTGCGCATTTCGTCACTGGCGCAAAGTAAGGCGGTCTCAGTGCTGTGGCCAGGTCTAAAGCCAAATTGCTCATCCTCTAACAGTGAATGGTCCTCCAGATGGTGGTGGGACAGGATTTTGCTAACATGTCATTCCAAAATCTTTATTGGAAATGGGAGGAGTGAGGTTGATCTGTAGTTGGTCAAAATTGTAGGGTCTGCTGGTGCTTTTTTTTAACAATGGGTTGACTATAGCCTTTTTCCAGCAAACAGGCACCACACCAGATTCCAGGGACTGGTTACAGAGTTGTAACAGTGGGAGCGATAATTCATCCTCCCATTTTTTAGGAGGGAGAGGGTCAAAAGGGGATCCAGACCTAATAGATCTAAACAACATATTGAAGGCTTCTATAGACATTGGGTCAAGGCTATCCAACATTGCTTTTTGTCACGATTGTGCCGCGCCCAATCGCGTCTGCAATTGAGGTGAAGCCACTGGGCAGGATATAGGCGGCCGGCACGGGCGGAAGAGCGCTTTGTGTTCTAGTTGCCGCGCACACCTTCCGCCCTGCCCTTCTCTTACCTGATGTTCTGGGTCATCATTCCTCGTCGGACGTCTGCAAGTAGGATTCTAGTTTTCTTGTCCCGCATCTCGCTGGATTTCCCTATGCTTCGGTTCTCCTGCTCCAGGATCAACATGAGTTGGTTCTCCGGTCTCCTGATGAGTGATGTTACCTGCGAAAAGAAGGCAAAAACCAGTAGAGGATCCTTCTTCTCTACTGGAGTGGTAATGCGCTTGCGCCTGCTCATTAAAGGCTATTCATGCCTTTTACTTCAGTACTGCAGTAAGGCTGTAACAAAACACACCAAAAAAAGAATGTTATACTTCCTGAAGTAAAGGAAGTTAGTTAGTTTAATTTTCTCCCCTGCACCTTTCTGTGTCTTTGAACAAATACATGACCAGGGATATATTTCCTATTAACAAGGATATTTTTTATGGAGTATTTTCCTTGGTCACATGAATATCTTTAATTTTGGGGTTATATGAAACTCCTGTTTTTTACCTTTAAGGTCAGTGTTACACTACATAGTTCATTTCATATACGTACCTACCTGTTGCAAGTACACAATATTTTATTGCTCTCTTTCCTTTCCATTAGTTCATCTCTGTTTGATCCAACAGCTGCCTACCTACCTACCTATCTTTTAGTGGAAGTAGGCAATTTAACAGGTGGATATCTTTTTGACACAATATTCACTGATATGACAAGAGTGTAATAACACTAAATACACTAGGTATATACACTAACACACGTTTTATTTCTTTGCATACAGACATCTTCTTGAGTCTAACTGAAGTTACTTGTGCTCCCTGACTGTGCCGTGGAAAGAAGTATTTTCACTTCCCTTGTCTTTCCCCTCTTCCTCTGTTCCACTCGTCTGGCCGTGACTTTGTCAGGCAGTTTAAGTGGATAAGGGAAGTTGGGACCTTACTTCAGAATTGACATCTCACCTCCGAGGAAACCTAAGGTGAGACTTACACTTTTGAAGAGTTAAAAGTCTGTGACATGTCATTCTGAAGATTGAGAAGCTCAGTAGTGACACTGTTAAAGGGAATAGTGCACATGCTGGAGATGTTTTTACTAGAAGATTAAATCTCCAATTCCTGAGAGCTCTCAATATCTTTTAAAATCATCCTGATTTTGTTTTTTTAAAAAGCTGATAAATCATCACATAGCTTCTGTGACGGTGTTATATCCTGCTTAAGACAGGACGGATTTGCAAGGTCACGAAGTATGTCAAAAATCTTTTTAGCTTTATTAGAGGTGGCCATAACTAGCCTGCAATAGTAGTTGGATTTTGCTTTCCTGACTTTAATTTTATAATCATTTAACATTTTACACATTGACTCTTAAGTTAAGCCTGACTGCTCTGTGTCAAGCTACCAGAGGGCGACTACAAGATAATTTAGGGTGCGTTGTGACTTACCCTGACTAGGATTGTGGTTCCTGCTTGGACAGGGTGTGTACCTCTGCCAACCATGGGGAGAGGATGTAGCCTTACGGCTAGAGCGGTGGACGTCCAAGCTGGGGAACCGGGTTCGAGTCTTGACAACGACGCTCAACGTCCTGTGATTCTGGGCAAATCACTTAATCTCCCCGTGCCTAACAAAAAATTCATGTGTCCATCTGTAACGAAACTGGTGCTCATGTACAGCGTTCTGATACTTGATGTCTCGGGTCTAGTTCGCGCTGTATAAAATTCTAAAAATAAAATAAAATAAAAATAAATAAATAACCAAAAACCCAATTTCTAACAGACCTGAGAGGCGCTGAACATGAAAACAAAGATCATGCCCATGATCTGCATCAGAATCATGTCTGCATTGCCACCACAGTATCAGTGACAGTGCACTACACCGGTGGGGTGGCAACCCATTCCTCCCACCCCCCTCCAGGATTCATGTGAGGGCACTGCCGGATAGGACGTAACTAACACAGGCCACGAGACATGATACCGCCTCTGAGGCAGCGGGGTATCAGCTGCTAATCAATACAGTCAGCTCAGCTCAGCCGCCGGCACTCTGGCCCTAGCTGAGAGCAGTTGCAGGCTGCTTAACAAGACAATTATTGAATTATGTCAGTCAGTTATTAATACATAAAGTTTGACACACAGACACCAGAATGAGGCCAGTGCGAGTTTCGCAGCACAGTCTGGAAAGCATTCACGCTGCTTCTGGTACATCCTGACGGTCACGGACACTCTCAGCTTCTCCCTTGCAACGCGCAGGTGGCGTCAAGGCACTAATAATGTGTGACTAATGCATTTTAGTGCTATGATGTGGACCACCACACTAAAATGCGTTAGTCAAACCCCTGATGTGTGGTACTTGGCTGGGCTGTAAAATGCATGTGTCTAACCCCTGATATGTGTTACTTTGCAAAGCTGGGTTACCCCAGTTCATCGTCATCACCATAATGTTTATTTTGGCTTAAAATAAACCATGAAAGAATAACAAACAAGGAGAATAAATTAAACAATTAAAAACGCATTACTATCCTTTTCTTGATAGCACTGTTTAAAAAGTGAGCAATATGAAAACAGATTTGTTCGGTTGATAACATTTGTCAATAAATCAGGGCTGGCCTGACCTACCTGGGCCTGACCTGCCTAAAATTCATATCTCTTAACAATCGTACAATGAATTTGATTCTTAAATCCATATAATATCCACAAAACATAATAGTGTGCAGTGTGTCTTGAACCAAAAACAAGTCACACCCAAAGACACCCAGGCTTTTCAAGTGCTCCCAGCCTCTTGAACAGCCATTAAACAGCACACCAAATCCAGTTTAAATCTAGTGAGAATAAAACCATGGCTCATGTTGGTGACAAATATCAGATAGGGTTTGATCAATAATGTAGTTTTCACTAAAGCATGGGCATGCATCGGTAACTCCCTAGACTCTCGAATATCCTTTATACGTGGTAGGAATGTTTTCACCCAAAGCAAATCGGATTTCTGAATAAAATCTGGGGTATTAAACAATTCTGGGAGACCTAAAGTCTTAAGACCAGATTTAACATGGTTCAGCCTTAGTATCCTGGTTGCCCTATTGAGACTCAGGCAGTCAATCAGAAAAATTCTATTTAACTCAGCTTCAGTTTTAATCCACACAGAGGGCAATCTAATTAATGGGTGGAGCAGGACCATATCTGAAATGGAACTCAAGCCTTGCTCTTCATTGGTGCTATATGACGGGGCACTATAAGGAAGCGCTAACAATTGTCTCGTAAAGTTATTCTCGATGATTTGTAATGACAAAGTATCCCTATTCCGCCATATATTACTGCCATACATGACTAGCGGAACACATTTGGTATTATACATCTTTAACAATGTCTGAATCGGTCTATTTCCCAGTTTTAAAACGAAGTCAAAAACTGAGGAGATAGACCTTGTGAGATTATTTTTTTAGATGACAAAAGCAGGAACCACGACATCTTACAGACACACTTCATTCACAAATATGAAAAAGAGGGGACGTTGGTAATTTTGCAAACTTGAACCTGATGTCTTCTGGACTTCATGGATCTGGGCCCTATGATCGTAGTCTGGGATTTACTAAAATTGGTACTAAGGTCATGGGAGTTCATGAAACTTACTAAAGAGTCAAGTTAAGACCAAGAGCTGTTCTCGCTAGCAGAACGGCATCATCTGCATAGAAAAGTGCCGGTATAACTCTACTGCCCGTTTGAGGCAAGTCATGGTTTTCTCTAAACCGGTGAGCCTCCAAATGATTAATTTAGAAGGTGAATAAAAAAGGGGCCAAAATTCACCCTTGCCTCACTCCTCACTTAATCTTAATTCATTTTGTGCTAGCCCTATCCACATCCTATCTTACAAAGGCTGTCATATTTCTGTAAAAATCTGTTAAAAAGTTAACTATATCTGGGTCTACTGCCCAAGAGAGATCAATGGCCACAGCGTATCCCTATTAACCCTGTCAAATGCGGATGACAGGTTCATGAAGACCTTATGTAAGCTGCTCTGGCTTGTCAGTGTATATTTATTTATGAGTAAATACAAATTCAAACATTGGTCAAGAATGTCCCGACCAGATCTAAAACCATATTGGAGGCCTGAAATAATATGATTATTATCTGCCCAGGTCATGAGTGTAGGAAAGTAGGAAAGTGCCCCTTTTTGCATGGTTACCCCCAAACTTTTTGCCAGATACCTGAAGCCAACTTGACTGAGTGTGTGCTGGGATCCTGCTAAACTCATTCCCAAAACTGTACCTTGTACCCATAATTGGCACAACTCTAGGCCACATGTAAGTCCCTTGTAAAAGGTACCCCTGGTACCAAGGGCCTTTCAACCAGAGAAGGCCTCTGGGGCTGCAGCATGTTTTGTGCCACCCTTGGAGACCCCTAACACCCCCACCCTGCCATGGCAGACTGCGTGTTTTGATGCAGACCAAACTGAAGAGTCAACATGGCACACATCCCTGTGTGCCATGCCCACCAACTCTGCCTGTGGAATGGGTAAGTCATCCCTATAGCAGGCCTTGCAGCCCTAAAGACAGGGTGCACCATACCCAGGTGAGGGCATAGCTGCAAGAGCAATATACGCCTACAGTGTCTGTGCCATTCACATGCATTGCAAGTGCAGTGAAGTCATTTTGAATGCATGGGCTGGGAGTTTGTCAGCATGAACTCCACAGCTCCATGATGGCTTTACTGAAGTATGAGAAGTTTGGTATCAAACTTCCCAGCACATTAAACCCACACTGATGCCAGTGTGGGATTTAATGAAAAATGCACTCAGGGGTGTCCCCTGAAAAACAAGCAACCCTGGTGTGGTTCATGACTGGCTCCCAGCCATCTGCCACCACCAGACAGGTTTCTGGACCCCTGGGTAGAGAGCCTCCGCTCTCTGGGTCTGGAAACAAAGCACATCCTGAGCAGAGGTGTCATGCCTCCACCCCCAGGATGGGCAGGAGCCTCGAAGAGGGAACTTCAAAGAGCTGCCACCTTTGTATGCTGCCCCCAGACTTTTGCTGCTATCAGCAACTGGCTACCACTGGTTCTGACCCCCCAGTTTGGGCGCAAAAACCGGCTGGAAAACCTAGCCAGGAAGGGAAGTGTGCCCCCATTTGCCAACCCACCCCTCAGGTGCAGGAGGCGAAGTGAAGGCCACCTCTCATTCCCCGCCATCTCGGAGATGAGGGGACCCCTCCAATCAGAAGGAGGCCTATGCCCCCTCCCACTGGAGGGTGGCATACTAGGGGGTGTAGACACCCCAGGGAAGGGACCCATTGGTTCCAAACTGCACACCCCTGTAACTCTCCTAAATCTAGTATTTAGGGGCACCCCTGAACCTTGCCTCTTCAGATTCAACGTGACAAGAAGAAGAAGGACCGAAGAGCTGTGCTGCAGAAGAGAAAGACAATGACAACTGCTTTGGCCCCAGCCCTACCGGCCTGTCTCCTGCTCTGAAACCCCTTCAAGCTGAACTCGGCGCGTCCTGCAGGCAGCAGCCTCCAAGAACCTGGGGGACCTGCACTGCCTTCCTAAAGAACCCTGATCTCCTGTGGATTTGTCCAACACCAACCCAAACCAGGACTCCAGTTCCAGCCGGATCTGCGAGTCCTCACCACTCTGCACCCGATGCCCACGGCCCGAGTTCGAGTGGCCCAACACCCCAGCAGGGTCCTCCCAGCGATCTTGACCTGTGTTCCAGCATTGGATGACCTCCACCGACCTTCTCCTCGACGCCTGCAGCCTCATCCTCAAGGGACCCCAAATTGCGACCGGAACCGGTGAGAAGAACCCGACACAAAAGGACACCCCTGCACCTGCAGCTCCTGAGTCCTGAGGTGCCCGACCGACGGTGTTCTGCTGTCCAGCAACTCTTCATCTTCATCCTCCAGTTGTTCGTTCCCTTCGTCCAGTCTTCTGGCTCCAGCCTGCAGCTCTTTTTCACGACCGACATCCTCCATAGAAAAGCTTTGGGCTCCCGACACCTCCTGAACACCCTGCACCCGGCCGTCCCTGCGCCGCTGGTGGTGTGGACTTGGTGGTTACCTGGGACCCCCTTTGCCCTGACCTTAACCCTAGGAGCTTGGCTCCCAAGACTGAGTGGCCTGCCCGTGAGCAGTCCTCAACCAAGGTGCCCCCTAGCCCCATTGGCTAACATTGGTATGCTGCACTTTGCACCCAGCCGCCCTAGTGCCGCTGGTGTTGCCCCTTGAGTGCCAACCTGAACCTTGGGGAACCTTGGTTCTACCCCAAAACTCCAATCCTAAAACCGTTTACTTACCTGTAAACCTAACACTTCGCTTTTCTCCATAGGACTGAATGGTGGGGTTTCTCTGAAAATTCTTTAAAGTGTTGAACTGTATTGTACTGCAACAAAAAGTAACTTAGTGCCTTCACAAGAGTTAACCTGTTTACCAATGTCCTGTGTTGCTTAAACTGTGTTAGGTGTGGTTCATGCCAAACGAGGAAAGTAATCACGAAGTAATCCAAAAGTGATCTCAAAGTAATTTCAAGTGTTTTTGAACAGTTTATCAATTGTTTTCTCAACTGCAAAAGTAATCTAAATGCTCCTACCAAACCACTATTCACTGTCTATTGAAAAGTAACATCGTATGAAAAGTATACCTTACCTGCTACTAAGTAAATCTTGGTTCTAGAAATAAAACAACAAAATAACTTTTTATACAAACAACTGGTCTGGATTCAATCTTTAAGTATGTGGCATTATTTCTTGCCTGACTGTGTACAACAGACTCTTAACACTACCCTCTGATAAGCCTAACTGCTCAACCACACTACCACAAAAGAGAGTAAGGTATTATCTACTTTAGCCTCTGCTATACCTTTGGGAATCAACTGGATTCTGTGCACACTATACCTTACTTTGGTATTGTATATACAGAGCCAGCATCCTACAATGAGTCTAGTGAGGATAACTCGTACAATGATCTTGACTGTAGAATCGATGAGCAAGATGGTCCGATAGCAGCAGGGATCATCCTTACTACCTTTTATGAAAACTGGAATTATTATTAAATATGACCAGGACGGGGGAATCATATCACTGACGGATGCATTTATTGTCTGGGCAAGAAAGGGGCCCAAAGGCTTACTTTTGTTTTAAATAAATCCGAAGGCACCCCATCAGGGCCTGGAGTTTTGTTCTTAGTGAGCCAGGCAATAGCTTCGGATACCTGCTCTATCTGAAAGAAATACTCAAGATACTCTGAGTGACAGCCAACTCTGAGCCCGGGCTCACTGCATCTGTTGAATCATAGATCCCTTTAAAGTGTTTAACTCATTTATCCAAGACCATGCAGTGTTTGCATCATCTTTAACAAAAGTTTTGCAGCTCACTATCTCCCAAAATCGGGAACTATTTAGAGTACTAGCTTGCAGCAGCTGTTTTCAAACTTCCTCTCTTAAGAACTTCTCCCTGTCTTTTAAAACTTTTTTGTAGGTCTGTCGATTAATTGCTACTTCAATTTTTTCCTTTGGTTTTTTCTTCAGGACCTTCATTAAAATATGGTGCCCCCATACAATATTTTTTGTCGAACCACCTAAACTGTGGAGCAGAGTTGTGATCTTAATTTGGTGTTAATTTCTTCACATATATTGCCAAAAGAAGGTTGGAACTGCTGCGCTTCTAAAATCCTTTGGGAGACACACCTCGAAATCACCCCTGTTAAAAGTCTATATGCCACCCTGTGCACAGAGCTGGTCCTTGGTCAGGTTGCGCCCTGGGAGAAAACAAACTTGGCCCTCTCTCCCACTTGTCCTCTTTAATTATATATGAATCTGAGGCTGGAGCATGACTCCTTCAGGCAGCTCCTGCACCCCTCTGGAGGTCGGCGCCCAAAGCGTGGGCCCAGCTCGCACCTGCTTAGGCCAGCCTCCCTGCCTCTGCACCAGATCCACTCCCATTATCGGACTTCCCAGCCCAAAACTAGGTATTCATAAGGTGCTATGGCTTCATGTCCAGAGCTGGCACCTTTGGAACTGGGGAGCCAGATTTGAGTCCAGTCCCATGCTCAACATCCTGTGATTCTTGACTAATCACTTAATATCCCCGTGCCTAAAAAACATGTGTCATATAATCTGGTGCTCATATAAAGCGCTCTAATGCCTATCAGCCATGTTCGTGCAATTTAAAACGACAATAAAAAAGTATCTCGTCTACACTCTACAGACCCACATCATGCATTCTCTTGGAACGCCTACACACCCTTCTAACTACTACAGACCTGCTCCCATTCTTTTTCAGAGCCACTTTTAGCATACAAGCCAACATTTTAGACCAGGAAAGTGGGAGATTTTGAAAAACAATTGGGGGAATGTGTTTTCCCTATTGACGTCCATAGTTGCCAAGGTTTCAGATTGCTTATGTGTGACATTTTCATAATTTAAGTGTACTTATGAGTGGCATTCAATGGCTAAGAGTGACACTTTCTCGCAAGCAAAATCAAAGCAATGAAGACGAGGGAAATAAATAAATGTCAGAAATTAAACCTATTTGAGCAACGAGAAACTCTAAGAACAACTTAAAACTGCTGTAAAGCACAAGAAATGGAAGGGCATGAACTTCACAGGAGGGCCTCATAGTGATAAATAAATGCCAAATTGCTGTTTAGATTTAACTGGTTTATTGAAGTAAAAGAGCCCATGACGAAGTGCACCATAGCTGCAGACCCCGGACCCCAACTAACGAACAACCAATGTTATAGGCTGCTGAGTACAGTCAGTACAGAACAGTGTTTCTGTTTAATATGGTCCATAAATGCTTGACTTCAGAGATCTGCGTGAATCCGCATATTAACCCTCTGCGCTACTTCATGAGTGAAAACTGTCACCAAACTAAATCCTGATCTCGCTCAAGAAGAAACATCACTCACCAGTTAGCCTGACATTTTTATTGTTGCCTGAAAACTCCTAAACACACAAGGAATTCAGCCCACTCTCAGGCGGTTTTAAGCCCAAGTTATCTATACTAAGTACAAGTTCCACAAGTAATAAAAAAATATCTTTGTGGGAAAAATAACTCACAGGTATCCGACGTCACTAAATACAGTTTGCGGAATATGCAGCTTGGCTCAGGGTACACAGTACACGTTTTGACTTTACAGCAGAGATGAACCCTTTGTGCTACTAAATCATGGCGAGTCACCTGCAGGTTGACAGTAACTCTGTCAGTAACAGGATTTATAATCAGCACAGCAGGGTTTAATTTTTGACACTTCCCAAGGCAGTGGGTGGCGCAGCTGGTAAAATAAAGCCAAACTGATGCCAATGCCTGGGTCGCGTGTCTGTCACGTTCCCTGGCTGCAGACAGGTGCTGGAAATTCTCATATACGGGTGCGTGAAAGCAAGAAGCTTATGCAGTGCAGTGCGTGGCTCGTGCCTGTGCCTTTTAGAGACACTTAGCACAGAGCACCTGCTCTCACAATTTGGGGATTAACCCCGGGGATGGCCACATTCTCTTGTCCTGTAATTAACCTCTCCGGCGCCGGGTGGCAGGAGCAACCCTGGGGGCCCGGCCCAGCCCGGCAGGAAATTGAAATGAAACATCCTGCGCTGACCCGGACCTGACCTCAGCCACAACCAAACCAAAACCAAGTGCAAAGACAGACAGGTCTGATAAAAGTTAGAAAGCTGCTTTCCACAGACCACAAGCCATTGGACTTCACCAGGGCTTTAAGTGGGAAAAAAAAACTGGGCGTGCTCTAAAAGGGGCGGGGCAAATCTCTTAAAGGGGTGTGGCCTATCCAAGTAGGGGCGTGGTTTAAATCAAGATAACTAGCATTGTGTGCTTAAGAAAATCCCCTCCAATTATCCTACCTTCGGAAAACACTCTCTTTAAAGGATTTCCCTTCCTCCTACAACGCGGCTCACCTAGCATGACGTCTCCACTTCTCAGTAGTGAGCAAAATGAGCATGCGCACATCGATGTACATGCTCTCACTGTAGTCCAATAAAAAAAATAAGAAAACGGACTACCTTTGCGAGGCCCGAAAATAGAGCCCGATAGAGACCCATTTCGAGGCTCCCTGAAAATAACTGCCGGTGCTCAGACCCGGCCCACTTAAAGCCCTGCATCCATCCATCCTAAGCACTGCGCCATCCAACCATCTTTCAATCCATCCATACATTCCTACCTACATACATACATACATCTGTCCCTGCACCTATCCTAAGCATCTATCAGCCCACCCGCCTATCCTAAGTACTGGTCCATTCATCCATTCATCCTTCCATCCATCCATTCATCCACCCATCCATCCAGCCAGCAATCCATTAATTCATCCATCCAGCCATCCATCCATACATACATACATGTGTCTCTGGACCTATCCTAAGCATCTATCAGCCCACCCGCCTATCCTAAGCACTGTGCCAGCCATCCATCCATACGCCCATACATCCATACATACATCTGTCCCAGAACCTATCCTAAGCATCTATCAGCCTATCCGCCTATCCTAAGTACTGGTCCATGCATCCATTCATCCTTCCATACATCCATACATTCATCAATCCATCCATCTAGCTATCCATTCATCCATCTGGCCATCCATCCACTGTCCCTTTATTCACATATCCATCCTTCTTTCCGTGCACCCTCCGCCCCGATCCTAAACACCCCGTATTATACTCATCCACCCAGCCTCTTAATGGTCCGAAAAGGCTGGTGATAACCATTGACAGGCAGATGTTTCTGATAAAGAACAAGAAAGCTTTCAGTTGCTCTTTGTGGACCATAGTTCACCACCCTTCTCTGGTGGTGTTTTAAACAAAGGTTGATCCAGCGAAAGAAATGTAAACCAGCTTTTCAGTGTAAAACGCTAATTCAGAAACATAACCTTTTGTCTATTTCTATATAGGAACACTGCTTTAAATTGGCCGTGACTGACAGATACTGAATACCTGTAGTTCTTACATTTGAGAGAGTATACCAAATAGCTAATTTGGGGTGGTGAGAACCTGCCCTTCTATATTTCCATGTGAAGCACAGTATAGGAATATAAAGGTAATTCCAACGCTACTATCTTCATATTAAAGAGGGGTGTGAGAACTAAGTGAGCCAGGCAAAGCGTGTGTTTTCGTAGCACTAAAACAAGACACTGTGAAAGGTCAGAGCAGGTTCGTGCTGGATCAGGCTGCCTGTGGTCATCTCCAGAGGCGCAACTAGAGCCAAATTTCGGGGGTGGGGGGGGGATGGGGGTGGGGGGAATTTCGGGGAGGCTAATTCTTTCAGCAATAGGCAGAGTGGGGATGCAGGGGCTCTAAAAAGGGGTGAAAAACAACAGAGCCTCATTTACAAGCAAATTGTCTTTTAAAGACCTGTGAAGTACTCGGGTGCGGCTGTGTGCGCGCCCGGGAAGCTGTCTCAGCCCGGGGCAATGGGCGTTGCGCGCCTGGTCGTCTCTCTCCTAATCATCCCACGACGAGGTTGCTCCTGCACTGCAAAAAGAGAAGGGAAATCCTGAGAGAAAATGGCTCTCTTTAAAGGATTTCCCTTGCCCTACAACGCGGCTCACCTGGCATGACGTCTCCACTTCTCAGTACTGAGCAATGTGCATGCTCTCACTGCAGTCCAATTAAAAAAAAAAGAAAACTGACTACCTTTGCGAGGCCCGAAAATAGAGCTCAATAGAGACCCGTTTCGAGGCCCCCTGAAAATAACTGCCGGTGACCCGGACAGACCCGGCCCACTTAAAGCCCTGGACTTCACACAGATGCTTCACAGCTTGTTTGTGCGATGCCTCATGAACTTCTTCCCATGAGTCTCTGCCGTCAATCATTTGGGCCGCAAATTAAATTATACTGTGTTCATGTGTCAGGCAGCCTGGGTGATAACTTTTTATATATATGAAAAACAGTGCAGACCTGACTCACGGCCAGTAGCACTCACTGCCTCTCTGCACAGCAGACAGGCTCACACAGCAGCGCCCGAAGGGCAGGCTGTAAGCGCCATAGGCCGGCTCCGGGGGCGATACCAGGGCTCACAATGCTCCTGTTATCTCTTCAGAGCTGCCCGGCTGTGCAGCCTCAGGGACGGTTGTCATCATTCAGCAAAGCACTCAGATACAGTGCTGCTGCGATACAGCATCGCGGTCCTCCTGCTTCACCCTTCACAGCACGAGATCAGGGTGCTCAAAATGCGTGATTAATGCATTTTAATGCGGTGATGCGAACCACCTCATTAAAATGCGTTAGTCTAACGCCTGATGCGTGGTGCTTGACAGGACTGGACGTCTATTGAAATAGAAATAATTTCAGGCGGGAGACCGCAAAAATAAAGTCACTTTCAGCTTCATAAATCGGGAGTCTCCCGTCTGAATCAGGTCTGTTGGCATGTATGCTTTTGCCAGCCCCCGGGATTCTCACACAAACAAAAAGACTAGAATGCCAAGAGAGCCTCCCAAAGAACATCAGCCGCCTTCCCATATGCCTCCATGCTCTGACAGCCGACTCAAAACAGCAGTGGAAAGATAATTATGAGGCTGACCAGAAAGAAGCGCCAACAGAGGTCCTGGAATATCCAGGGACACTGGAATTATGCGATTCTGCGACCAGTTTTTTTTGCATAATTGAGGATTTGCTGCATTTGCCACATAATCCATCATCTGCTACATAATCTGCAGATTTTAACAAAAAAAAATGTTTCTAGTTCACACGGATCAAAAGATCCTAAAATCGTGGAGAAATGTTTGCACGTGTTGGTAGACCCTTAACTGGTCATCTTTCAGTTCCTTATTTATGTATTTGCTTGTTACACTGTACTAATGAGGTGAAATGTTGGCCCAGAGAGTATTACCATGTATAAAAATGAAAACATAATTAAGTAACACTAAACACAAAATGTGCCGCTTTATGCCGCATAATGTGGTGCTCCTTTACCGTATAATCCCAGTGGCCCTTCATATATAGCTGTAATTGAAGAAGCTCATTGAACCCCGCTGCATCCTGTAACCGCTCTCTACTCCTGTTTAGAAACAGACTAGCACTGTGTCACGAAACATAAAGGCTCCCTTAGGCCTGAGGACGACCCTCTGTTTATGCTGTATCTGAGCTGCACGCGCACGTTCCTACGATACGTGTCTCCGCTTTGAGTCGCCTCTCTGTTGACGCTCTCTCTGCGCATGTCGAGGTGAGTGGCATCTCAAATTCTGAGCATGCGAATGAGAGGTATACACACCGGTCCGCGGATGAACGATACGAAAAAGCAGATTTTGTGTTTTGGGGAAACCACTCTTTCCTTCTGATTATTTCACAGAACACGATCTTTAAACTGGATCGTTGCAAGATTCGAGAGAAGAAGGCCATTTAAGGATTTTATAGAAAATTCGATTTGAAAAACTTTTTAGAGAAATGCCCCGGTCGGGGTCAGAGGAGGTGAGTAGTGTTCTTTATTTGGGGTCTTTGTTTCTTTACAGCTCCCATGGCCGCAGTTCACTTTGGTAGCGGGTGACCATCAGTTTGCAGACCGTGATATTTACAGATTTAATTCCCGCCCCTCACACGGACCTCTTAGCATCAGATGACGTCAGTTGGCTTCAGGGTTCAGAGATCACCTGGAAAAGGCGCGCGCTATTCTCATAGTGCCAAAGTTAATCTAAGATCAATTTTATTGTGAGTTGAATTCTTGAACCTTATCTCAACCTTGAAAAGAATTTAAGCATTTACAAATTAATCTAGCGCCTTTAGGCCCAAAGCCAGGCGGTAACAAATCACTTTGCCTAGAACAAAACTGGATGTTAGCTCATCAACTCATTCTGAATCCTTCCAAAACTGAATTCCTCCTCCTCTCTACCTCACTCTGTCCTCCTCCTGTTCAATCTTGGATGGATCAGCTGAATTTACTCAACAATAAACCTATCGTTGTCAACAGCGCTAAATCCCTTGGTGTCATACTTGACAAAAGGCTCAATCTACTCTCCCACATCAATTCCATTGCAAAGAATGCACAATACCAACTGCGCCTTCTCTGGGGGATTCGACGTTTCTTTCCGGAGCAAGACCCAAAAACCTTGGTCCAATCTCTGGCTCTCTCTAGATTGGACTATTGCAATTCTCTTCTTGCTGGCCTCCCCAAATCCCACCTTTCCCCTCTTAAATCCGTTCTCTATTCAGCGGCTCGTTTTGTCTTTGGGGCCAAAAGAAGTGACCACATCACACCCATTTTGTCTTCTCTTCGATGGCTTCCCATCGAGGCAAGATCAATCTACACTTCCTCGCCTCGATACCTGGCGAATAAACCTAAAATCTCTGGAGGCTCTAGACCCTCTCGTAATGCGTAAAATTTACTGCTTGAGCCCCCCACCTTCAAAAGGGAAAGATCGATGGCTCAATCCTTCTCAGGCAATGCGGTTAGAATCTGGAACTCGCTTCCTCCACTACTCCGTACCACCACCTCTACCCGGACCTTCAAAATTGACCTCAAATCTCTTCTCTTCCAAAGACACTTCCAGAACTAATACATCCCTTTTCATGTCCCTCAAGGAAGTTCTTACAATATTGTAAATTTGTAATCTATGCCTGTACGATCCTCATCCTAATGTGTTTTTTGTGTGACTGCCATCTATTGTTTTATTTTACTTTTTCTTCTTTCTTGTTTGTATCTGTAACGTGTAAATATGTAAAATTCTCCTCATGTAACGTACTTGGTTCTATTGTGAAGCGCTCTGACACCTTTGGGTAAAGTCCGCGCTATATAAAAATGCATTAAATAAAAACAAGAACAACCCACAGGAACTGAAAAACTAAAGGGATGCACCCAATTACATTATGTCTGGTTTGAGCCATTCGTTGATTCTCGGTTGTGTTTCTCACACAGAAGTTAAAATGTAAAGGGTTATTATTCACTTCACTTGCATTTGAAGGGTACTTATGGCAATCTCTTTAAAGTCCCCAATGACAGAAATGCTTCCCTTGGATTTCACTGGGGCCACCACCTTGCGTACTCCCTTTGGGTTTCAAAAGATTGTTCACTTCAGTTGAATTGATTGGGCAACCTGCCCCAAACACTAAACTTTACCATTCTTATAGACTCAATACAATGAGAGGTATACACTTAATTCACAGGATGTGGTAAAGACGCCTGCGTGGGCGTACCAAAAGTTATTCTGAATGTCTATACTTGCACGTGCACGCTTGACAATGTCATATTTGACTGCATATGCATGAGTTAGCATGCTATAAAACGTAATGGTTAAGCACATCCTTTTGTAGGGAATTGTTTAGGTTGGTAACAACACACAAATAAGCAAACCCATATTGTTGGGTTCTAGTATTGGTCTCTTACGCACCGGAAGTCGTACTGTGGCGCTGAAGGTTCTTAAAGTTGCTTGAGTGTAGTCACATCGAAAAAAATTGCATGTTTCCGCACAATTTATGCTGTGATGGAACCACCATGAAGGTGTGTAATGCATGTCGGAGCGCAAACTTGCTGCCAGGTCTAGAGCCACTCATAATATTAGCATTGCTTTAGAGAATATGGCGGTAGCTATCAATTCAGAAAAAAATGTGTGATGAAGTATTTCAGGATTTCACTAGTAGCACAAGTCCATCGCAGCCAGGGTGGTGGTCCTTCCAGTGCGGGAAGGTGTCTATCGGATGTACCTCAGATGTTAAAAGCAGAGTAGTAGTATTGCAAGATGCCTAAGATATGTTAGAATTTACACTGAAAAGTGGCATAGTAAAGTGTTTTATGCCCTTAAAGAATGATCAAATAAGAGAGCTGTTGCTCATTTGACTAAATCAAGTTTTGTGTCAACTGATTTTGTATGTGTGTGATATTTGTATAACGTGAACCTAGTCAAAAGGCAGTGAACTGTGGACTACAGAGATCAACAGGGTAGACTAGTCTAGCTACACGTTCCCCTAACATTGCCCGAATTGCTGAAGATCACATAGTAGGCCACTGCAGTTATGTGTGGCACTCTGTTATCCATTGTCTTAAGAGGTAAGTGTTGGTCTCCATGAAACCAACACCAAATTCTTTTACCTTCTTCAAGATCAAGAGGTTGGCTGTGGCCCGAATTAAATCAAGTAGTTGTACCAGCGGATCAGGCTATAACCCGATATGTATTTCACTTAATTAAATATCACCTTTTGGATGTGAGATCTCGGTCTGCATCATGGGATGTTCTAGATGATGAGAACATTTCTACCTGTCATGTTAATGTCTTGGTAACTTACCGGTAATCTTCATTACCCTTAGTCCATTTCGTCCTCGTGACAGTTATTAAAAAAGTGAGGAAATGTTACTTGACAACAGGAGCAAGAAACAGGAGGATCCATACCTGCTACCCCCACCCACCCACCCATGTGGGTGCCATAAAGGGGGCTGACACTCCTGGCTCCTCTTGTGTATATACAAGCCCTCGTCAAAGGGTTGACAGGAGGAAGCGTGGGTCCAGATATAGTGACTGTGACGAGGACGAAATGGATTAAGGGTAATGAAGATTACAGTAAGTAACTGAGACATTATCTCTACGTCCCTCGTCCCAGTCATTACAAAGTGAGGTATACCATAGCTGAAGTCCTCTGACAATTATACGGTCAAACAAAACAAGGGAACATATTTTTTAGAATGCAGCAATCCAAAATTTACTGAATTCCAAACAGAGTGCTACAACCACTAAGGTACACTGCATAATTCAAGCCCAAGCACAAATAAGCATCAGAGATATTGGTCAGACAGTAATGCTTAACAAAAGTATGTTCAGAGGACTAAGCCGCTGCCCTACATGTCTCTTGAATTGATAATCCCTGGAATTCCGCCCAGGAGGCAGCCACTCCCCTAGTATATCTCCCTTGGACTGGAAGATCCACAGGACTGTCCTGTAAAGCCAGCAAGATGGTAGACGTAATCCATCTACTGAGAGTCAAGGTAGACATAAATTAAAATCCTCTCTTAACATCCAGAGTGCTCAGCAATTGTTCTTCTGCATTAGAGGGAGTAGGAAAGAAAGATGGAAGAAGAAGCTCTTGAGATCTACGAAAAACAGAATTCACACTAGGATCAGGCCTCAGACCTTAAGGCTTCCAATTCATCAGTCCACCTGGATGAAGTGATAGACACCAGAAACAAGACCTTAAAGGAAGGAAACTTAAAATCCACTTCCTCTAAAGGTTCAAAAGGAGGATACTGTAAGGCTTTAAGAACCAAGGGAAAATCCCAAACGAAGAGATAGGGTTTTTTGCAGGTTGTGAGACAGAGAAGCTCCTAAAGAGTCTAGAGATTAAGGAATCCACCACCCTCGAGAGTTTAGAAAATTCTCTTAAAGCCTTTTTAGCAAACCACTGAGAGAGAGAGAGAGCTTCAATTAAAAGCCATCCAACAGAAAACGTAGGACATCAGAGAATTCACAACTAGGGGCAAAAAGATTATGCGCAGAACACCAAGTGTCAAAAGATCTCCAGTGTTTTGAGTAGGATTTTACCATGGTAGGCCATCTAGAATTCAGTACCAGTGTGTCCACTCCCCAGGCACCGGCTCCATCATTTTCGTGAAGACTCTTGGAGCCGACTTCAACCCAAAAGGAAGAACATTGAACTGCCAGTGATTATCCCGCTACTGTAAACCTTAAGAATGTGTGATGAGTCTGTGCAATTGGAATGTGGAGGTGAGCGTCCATGAGATTCAGAGTTATGAGGAAATCACTTACTGGAATCGGGAATGATCCTCTAGTGTGTCTCCGTCTTGAACTTTATACTTTGAATGAATTTGTTGATATATTTAAGGTCGATGACTAGATGAAAATCTCCTGAGGATTTTGGAATAAGAAACAGTATTGAGTAGAACCCTTGTTCTCTCTCCTTTTTGGCAACTGTAACATGACTCCTTTTTAGGTCGAGCCTGGGCAGCGCATGCGCTGCTCTGCGAGGCATGCTGTATTGAGGCAGGGACTTGAAGCTCCGCCCACTCTCCGCACACATTTTTCATTGGCTTGTGTCATTGTCCACTGGAAACTGTGGCTGTTCATTGGTCAAAAGGCTTAGTAGTCCCTCCTTTGTACCGCCTTGTCTAATTTTGTAACCTCCCATGGCCACACCCCCTGTTACGTGTGTTGTTGCTCGGTAGGCTTTAATTACAGCCTCCGAGCACTATTTTCTCAAATAGCGTTGTCCTGCTCTACTGTTGCAGGCGGGACACGCTCTCTACTAATGCTTTAAAAAAAAATTTATAGCACGCATTTGCAATGCAATAGGTCTCACATTTGCAAGAGTTTAAGCTATTGGCATTGTAAATTACAATGCCTTTTATTTATCTGTTTTAAAAACAACACATAAATAAAAGGCATTGTCATTTACAATGCCAATAGCTCAAACTCTCATAAATGCGAGACCTATTGCATTGCAAATGCTTGTTCTTGAGTAGCCAGTACCTCCTCCAACAGGGCCGCCTTCTTGACTGGATCTCGAGGCAGAGGAGCAGGAGCGGCTCCTCCATTAGGGTAGAGGAGTGTCGCCCCACTAATAAAAATGCCCCCAGAAATGACCCAGAGATAAAAAATAAAATGGTAGTAGAGCCAAGTGTCAGGACGGGGCAGGGCCATTGCTGCTGGGTGGCAGCAGCAGGGTGGAGTGTCGGGCTGGGCACTTAAGTTTAAATTGCGCATGTCATTTTGGCCAGCTGTCTTGTGACGGCAAGCCAGACATGCGCACTTTAAACCTCTCCAACCCAGCTTTCTTAGACAGCTGGGTGGAGAGCAAGCACAGGCCTGCAGTGCCTTCAGGAACACTGTGAGAGCCTGCTCCATCCAGTCGTGGCGCTTCTATCACACTGGTTAACAGCATGAGAGCAGCACCAGGATTGGTTTGGGGAGTTTGCTGGGACCCGCACTGGACGAGAGAAGAACACCGGGACCGGAGCGAGGATGGTGCAGCAAGGTAAGTTAATATTTTATTTACTTATTTAAATGTATTTAATTTGCTAATGTGCACTAAATAGCCGACATGCATTACATTACTGTTTTAAAGTTAAACATTTTAACTTTAAAATGATAATGTAATGCTTTTCGGCAATTTAGATAGTTATGTGATTGCATGCGTGCACCCACCCTGGCATTTGCCCGCCCACTACTCTCCATAGTTGGCAGGCGCCACTGCAAAGTAGTACGCATGGTCCCTGTAGCAGGTGGATCTGAGAGGAACTTCATTTAATAACCTTTGTTGACCATCTGAAGCACCTAACGGTCCATCATTATCAGTTTGCAATGTGAAAAAAACTGCTGAATCTGATCTCTGACCCTTAACAAAGAGCCGAGAGTCCCGGCATAGTCAGGAATGCTGGCCCTTAACACCTGTATCTGACTTCTATTTCCTGTAGGACATAAAGGGTAACAATCTACCCTGGGATTTACCAGAAGAATCCTGAGTCTGCTGACGCCTTGATGGTTGTCAAAAGGAGGATTTAGTTCTCAGGGAACTAGAGGATTTAGAAGCATCGTGCTGAAACGAAGATGAATGTTTCCTTTGAACATGCATTGGAGCTTATCTTCCAATTCAACACCAAACAGCCTGGACCCCTCGAAAGGCATCTTCATAGTGGCTGTTCTTTGAGCAGCATCCGTGTTCCAACCTCTAAGATACAAATTTCTCCTATCCGCAATAGAGGCACCTCCTGCAAGGGCGGCTGATCTAATCATATCGGAAGAAATGTCAAACAGAAACTCTATCTGACATTCCATCTCCTCTAATAATGGCAGACAATCGGATTCCATTTGACTAGCCGTATTGGTCTCTTAAAGTCTGAAATCAGGGATTGGGCTATATAGGCCCCATAAATGCCAGCTCACATGACCACATGTGTTCTAGAAAAGACTTTCTTTGAAGCAGAGTCCAGTTTTTTTACTAAAAGGGTCTTTTAAAATATTCTTCTCCACCATGGAAGAATGGCCAACTAGGCTTGCTACCACTGAGTCGACATGAACAGTATCTGGCAATAGTGAAACCATATTCTCCAGGGAATAGCTCTTACTCATGAACATAGGCAAATTAATCTTATCAGGATCTTTCCACTCCTGGCGAACCACATCCAAGACAAACTGGTGAATTGACAATTCTAAATTAACAGGCTTCTGAAATTGCAGCAGCAGAGAATCATCTGACGTTCCAGGTTTCTCAGTAGGGGAAACATTCATATTTTCCCTAATATGTCCCAATAAATCTTCCATCATGCCTTTTGAAATATATTTGCCTTTAAAGTCCAGAGAGGTTCCTCTGCAGAACCTGAGACTGTAGAACCAGAAACTGCCTCAACTGATCTTTTTGCTAGCAACTGAAAAATCCTCTTTGAAGGCAGCAAGGTTTGAAGCACAATCCTCCTAATCCTCTCCTGCTCCTCTTCCTTCCCATGCTTGGTGCGCTTGGGAGAAGGGGAGCGAGCCGAAGAAGAGGAAGAAGGTGAAATGGATGTGAGTTTCCTTTTAGTGGAATGCTTGCCCATCCTGAAACATGAAAACAGCACCACCATCAGCCAAAACCGAAAACAATTAGTATTTAAAAGAAAACTACACTTACCTGCCTCTTTAATAGCGCAGGGAAAGGCGCACTAGTCCCGATGCAGAAAACGAAAGGATGCGTATGAGCCAAGCAATTACTCTTGACATGCATGCACGGACCTGAATCCAACGCGCACGCCCGAAAGCCGAGCCTGCACTCCCTCAATCCTGTGATAGAAGGAGAAATTGATGGCGACATCCCCCAGCAATGATAAAGGGAAGCAATCCAAGCCATCCCTGCATGAGCAGGAGACCACCATGCTCTCATCACGTAGGTGCTCCCACAGAGAAGGCACACACTCCCAGGCCTGGCCAGGGAAGTAAACAATGCCCTAATTCTGGCCCTAGCTTAGCAGGGACCTCCACGTCCTTGCTCCAGTCGACAGAAACAAATAACAGGAAGGGCCAGGAGTGCCAGCCCCCTTTATGGCACCCAGGTGGGTGAGTGGGGTAGCAGGTATGGGTCTTGTTATTTTTTGCTCCTGTCGTGAGGTAACATTACCTCTCTACGTAATGACTGGGGTGAGGGACGTAGGTTGGGGTAATGCTGAATCTCAAAAGTAACCAGTAACATGCTGGATGTCATCCCCAACCATCTGGCACTTGAGAGGCTTCCAACTGGTACTGCTCCTGCCTGCTGAGAAACATGGCTTATTATTTATGGTGCTTTCATCCTATCTGCCGTCTCGGTTGGTGCTTTAGTTACTTACACTCACATCTATCCTATTCTGCACCACTCTACGCCACTCCACTCTACGCCACGCCACTCTACGCCACTCCACTCCTTTCTACTCCACGTCACTCATTCCATGCCACTCTATTCCACTCCACTCTCCACTACTGCACTCTTAAGGGACTCCACTGTATGCCACGGTACTCTATACCACTCTACTCTGTGGCACTCTACTCCACTCTATATCACTCTACTCTACGCCCTTCACTCCACACCACGCCACTCTGCGGCACTGTACACCACTCCACGCCACGCCACTCTACTCTATGCCACTCCATTCTATACCACTCTACTCTATGCCACTCCACGTCCTTTTACACCACACCACTCTACGCCACCCCATTCTACACCACACTACTCTATCCCATTCCACTTTACACTCCGCTCTATGTCTGTCCTCTCTACCCACTCTACTCAATGCCTCTCCACTCTAATCTACACCACTCGAGTCTACACGACTCTAGTCTATGCCTCTCCACTCTATGCCGCTCCACTTCACACAGTGCTAATCTACGCTACTCTACTCTGTGGCACTCTACTCCATTCTATGCCACTCCTCTCCACCTTGCCATTCCACGACACTCTACTTTACTCCACTACTCTCCACCCTATGCCCATCTACTCTGTCACTCTATTCTACTCTACCCTATTCTACGGCACTCCTCTCTGTGCCACTCCACGCCACTCTGCGGCACTCCACTCTACGCAACTCAACTCTATTCTACTCCATGCCACTTCACTCCTCAAAATGCCACTCTACACCACTCCACTCTACGGTACTCTAAGCCACTGTACAAAACGCCACTCTACACCACTCTACTCTGCGCCACTCCACTGTATGCCACTCTACTCTAGTCCATGGCACTCTACTACACTCCTTCCCACTCTGTCATTCTACTCTGTACCATTTTTTTCTAAGTCACTCTATTCTATGCCACTCCACTCAATACCAATCTAATTTACGCCACTCTACTGTATGCCACTCAGTGCTACTCCACACCACTCTACTGCACTCTACGCCAGTCAACTCTACACCGCTCCACTCCACACAGTGCCACTCTTCGCCACTCTATTCTGCACCACTCTACTGTACGCCACCCTATTGTCTCTGTCACTCTACGGCACTCTATTCTATACCACTTCATCTACACCACTCTACTTTACGCCACTCCAGAGTACACCACTCTATTCTGTACTACTCTATTCCACTAGGTCACTCTATGCCACTCCACTCTGCCACTCCACTGTACGCCCCTCCTTTCTACACCATTCCACTCTACCATACCCCACTCCACTCTACCTTATGCCACTTTCCACTCTGCGCCACTCCACTCTGCGCCACTCCACTCTACGCCGCTCTACTATACACAGCTCTACTCCGTGCCACTCCACTATACACAGTTCTGCTCTGCGCCACTCCACTCTACACCACTCGAATCTATGCCACTCCCCCTCTATGTCGCTCTATGAAACTCCACTCTATGCGAATCCACTCTGCGCCACTCTACCCTATGCCACTCCAGTCTACACTACTCTATGCTAGTCCGTGCTACTCTACTCTACTCTACTCTCCACTACACCACTCTACTCTACGCCTCTCTAGTCCACTCAGTTACTCTCATTCCTTTCTACGCTACTCTGTGCCACCCCACTCTACCCCACTCTACTCTGCGTCACTCCGTTCCACTCTGTCACTCTACACTACTCTAATTTGCGCAACTCCACTCCACACCACGCTACTCTATGCCACTTCACTCTACCCTACACCATTCTAACCTACGCCACTCTACACCACTCCACTCTGTGCTACTCTACGCCACTCCACTCTACCCCACTCTACTTCACTTTCTTCTATGCCGTTCTCCCCTATGCCAATCCACTCTACGCTACTCTATGCCACGCCACTCCACTCTACACTACTCTTCTCCACTTCCCTCTATGCCACACCACTAACGTTTAGCCATGCCGAACGGCAGCCGAGCTGCTGTACAACATGGCTAAAAGACATTAGCGCGCCAATAGCTCTCACATAGGCGAGACCTCTTGGCTCTGGCAATGCTTATTTTGTCTTGCATATTCAGCCTGTTAGGGAGCTGATTTGATATTTGGGGTTTACAGCCGTCTCTTACACCAAAGACACACAGCTCTTGGTGAAATTCAATCAACACTTCTCAAACTCTGCCAGCAAGGTGGGCGACTGTCTATACCAAGTTCAGATGTAAATGGCTGACCAATATCTGTAATAAAACAGGGATAAGACTGTGTTTGGGCATGACACCACCTGCTGGTCAACCAGCTTCTTGCCAGATGTTCTAGGAATGTTTCCAACTACCACTCGTAAAGTTAAAAACCTGGGAATCATCTTTGATTAAGAACTGGCATTTGAAACCCAGATGCAGAATGAATGGTAGCTCCAACTTCTCCACAAGGCTCTACCATTTTTGCCTGATCACTGTCCTGCTTGGTGGTGGGGTCTTTTGTCCTCTGTTTGCTGGATTACAGTAATGCAGACTTCTCTAGTTTCCATAGGAGGGTGGAGTCTTAAAACCTTTTGTTAGTCCTGTTTTCCTACCGTTTGTCTTTCATTCATTCTCTGTGATTCCTAGTGCCAAAATGCTTTCAGATGGATGAGCACTTTACAAATAAACAGCTAACTCAATATCCTGCACACAAATTTGAAGTTTTTCGAACAATTAAAAATTATAAATCTGAACCCGTGCACTGGAGTACCTTTATAGGTGTAGATTTATGGTTCCGTTTGAGAATCGGACCCATACTTGTTATATTGCAAAATCAAATATTCTGCATTTATGCAGCCACTTTTAGACTTTAGTGCACTCATGATTTTTAAGAATTTTGAGTGTGAAGAGAGGAGGGTTTGAGTTGAAATGTTAAGGTACTCCCTTAACCGCAGCATACTCTCCTGTAACAATTTAAAGATTGTGCTTAAAGTTTCTTCACGTGTTGTGTTCAAAACACATGTCATATATGTGTGATCGCACATTTATAAAAGTGGAATTTGAATTTCACAGTTGATCTGTTTCAGCAAAACTTCTGTGCGTACCTACCCTTTTTCTTCTTTTTAGGACAAGGCTTAGTAATCAGCGAGGGAATGGTTGCTCTGTTCTTTGTTGAGTCTATGTGGTTATAAGGAACTCGGAAGACCCTTATGGGTAACAGTTGAGATGCTCCTTGAAAATATGTCTTCTCCCTTTTTCAGAACAGCAGGAGTGATGGGACTTGCCTGCTGTTTGGAAGGATGCTATATCCGATTCTTGATACATGGTTAAAAGTCTTCCCTGTGTGTTATTTTTTTGCTCAGAATGTCTTGAATCCTACTGTTGCATTGGCCCTTGCAGATATTCCATAGCTCTGCTAATCAAGGAGGTCAAGGTTTGTATTTGATTTAGGAGGTCTTCAAAATGATACAGGCTTGATGAGCAAGCATGTTATGTTCCCTCAAGGTTGAAGGGATGTGGTTAAATGTCTTTGGCAGTTGAGATGTGCAGGAATGTGGAGGATAATGTTTAGTGGGAACAGGGTGGAGTGAAGGAAGCTGATTAGCAGGACATTATCCCTAAATTAGTGGGTGGTGACCACAGTGTTAGGCTACCCTCCTGGTTGAGTCATGCGCTATACAAATACACATAACATAACAGTAGTGCTAAAGTCTACTTCATGCTAGTATGGCTTAATCTTTTTTTAGGGGAGAGAGTTTGGCACCAAGCTGTCTCTTTCCATGGCAATGTAAGCTTTGAGGAACATGTTAGAGCTGATGGTGAAGCTGACTGATTTTGACTTTGTTGTGAGACTCTGTCCATTTTCATGTGGGATCTCTAGGAGCTGTTGGCAAAGCAAATAGTTTCCTTCTTGATTAAGTTCAGCTTCAGATAGATGCTTGACACCATTAGAGTTGTAGTCTGTGGAGACTTTTAGGTACAGTTGGTTGCTACTGGTGTGCTGGTTAATCTTGATTCCATGGTTGGCAAGGAAGACTTTGATCAGCCTCAAGAATAGACTGATGATAAGTTTGGAGATGAAGGATCCTTTAAGGACTTGGGATTGAAGACTTAGAGCAGGGTATGGTGTTAATGGAACCTGTCGCATTCAGAAGGTGTTAATGAGGGTTTGAGGATCAACAGTTTCCAGGGCTTCTGAGAGATCAAGTAGTACAAGGAGGCTGGGGTCAACTTTACCCCTGACCATGATTTCCTCATTCATGACCCGAACAGAAGCCTTCTCGGTGTTGCATTGTACTCGAAGCCTGATTCTTGGTCATTTTTAGGTCGAGCCTGTGACAACGCATGTGCTCTCTTTCAAGACTATTGTTTACAATAAAGGGCTTGAAGCCCACCCTTTGCTTGCCATTTGTTGGCTTCCCTGTCACTCTTCTTTGCTGCCTCCTAATTGGCCAGCGCAGGCTAAGCGTCACTGCTGTTATTTTCTGTGGAGCATGTACCAAGCACAGATTCATTCAACTTAATTAGTGCAAGTCCGCTGCTCAGGCTGTGATTTAGGTACTATTTGTTCTTCCCCCCCTCCCACTTACCCTGTCTGGTGCTCCCTCCCTCACACCTCCCTCATTTGCAGCATTGATAAAGTCAAAAGATCTTGCATGGGGGAGACCTATTGGCTATTGTTAATGCTTGTTAAAGATGATGATGTCCATGAGCTCATGTAATTGTATGTCTGCTGTTTAGCAGGCGGTGGGTGAATCCTTGCATTTTGAATTAATATATGTTCACTGCATTTTTAGATTTCACTTGAAGCAGTTTCTCATTGAGTGACAGAACCTTTTCTCTTCCAGGTGCAAATCATCTTCCATGATGCTCCTGCCTATTTCTCTGACGAGGAATGGAAGCTTTTACATGACTGGCAAAAGGAACTTTATAGGAATGTGATGAAAGAAATTCACCAAGCTTTGATCTCACTGGGTAAACCTATACTATCTATTGACAGCTTTTAGAATCAAATGTTTACGTTGCTGATTATTGCAGGATTCTCTAAATTAATGTGCTTTTGATTCAGTCAAAGGATGTAGCTCATTTCGCTAATGTTTTTAAAATGGCCAAGCACCTGTGGATAAGGCTGGGTGTAACAGTTCAGATGTTAGGGTATCTGGTGTTGATGAGTAAGATAAATAACAGAAGGACAGTGACTTACTACTGTGGGCTGGTAATCAATTAATAGGTAACGACTCTAATTCCAATAAATGAGACTATTCATATTCACACAAGTCCCACCTGTATATTTTGGAATTTTCATCAATACCTTTGATCTAGTGTTGTTGTGTCTCTGACAAAGGAAGAGACACTTTCATATGGATTTAGGGACACACACCAGTGTAGTTTATTTTGACGACAAAGAGTGACCAAGTAGCCTTATAGTTTTCACCTGTATTTTTTGCTCTAGCATGTTGGGCTTAATGAAACTGCCTTTTTAAATTGTAACTTTTTAATCACCTGTGGCTGCCACATCCACAGATTAACCCCTGGGCTCAAAGAGGCGAGTTTATCTAAGTGCTCTATCACAGATTCACCTTCTGGCATGAGTGGAGGTGATATATACAATACATAAAAGGGAGTGAGCGGGACCTTTTAAGAGAAAGTAGTGCACCTCCCCCCAATAACAAAATGGTCATTCAAAAATATTATTAACTGATATCCACAATCGTGTGGTCTCTAGATGTCCCCTATATATCAGTGGAAAATGACGACTCTGTGATGCTGTATAAATAAAAATGATGTCAAACCCTCAACCACATCATGCAGCCTGCCACATCATTGGGTTTGCGCCTGTGTGGGAACGGACACCAAATGCATGTTTAAATGGTGAAATATGCTGGACAAAAAGCATGTCTTTTTTCAGAGATCAATAAGGCAGAAAGAAGTGTCTTTTAGGTACTTCTCTCAACTTCATCCCCTTTGCCCTAGCCTCCCTCTGTGGCGTTGGCGGAATCCCTAGACTCACTAAGACTAAGTTATTGTCACCTAAAGAATAACTATCAAACTAAAATTGTATTGGGGTGGGTTAATTTATGTTATTTCTTCCCCCCAGCAAAATTTTAAAAAGACTCGGATGAATCTGAACATTTCTCTACCTCTAGTAATTTTTTTTGTTTTCCAATTCAAACTTCTCTTTGCAGTGTGTACATTCCTATACAACTCCTTCAATAGTTTTTTTGTTTACATTTCAATTCTTCTCTATTCGTTGTTTTGTCTCCATACATGTCTTTGCTTTTCTATTCACTATTTTCTCTTTATCAAACTCTTTACCACTCTGCTAAGATTGTCTCTTCACCAGTGTTTGAAATGCTTGTTGTAATCTTGTCTCTGTACTTTTCTCAATACTTTAGTAGACATTACTCTCTCTGTAGGTCTGTCTGTGTGTAATTTATTTTTGGGTATTTGTCTTACTGACTTGAACATAAGTTCTTGTTGCTCTTGTGCCATAAATATACATTTGTAGTTTTTCATTGCAAAGAAACTGCGGGTAAATTGGTAACACCAGTTTGCTATTGATGCAGGTCCTCTTATTACAACAACCATCTCTTCATTGAGAGCGAAAGACAAGCAAGAGCAATGCTCGAGCAGCCCCAAGGATATGCATGCAAGATATATTATTCCTGATTCGCCAAGTAAGTGAGATCTGCATTAGCTGCTATCTGACATAGTTGGTTTATTTTTGTATCGCACACACAGGTGCACATATGATCATCCGGAGGCCGACTTTTTGTTGGCATTTGTGTACGGTATGGCCTTGTATCTCTGTTGGCTGTCAGCTGGTTCATTTCCACATGATTGCAAAATTTTCATATCGGAACAGAGTATGCATTGACCTGTGATTATCTGTTTTGGGTATTAGGACTCTGCTGTAGGTAGTGCCTAGTGTGAGATTTGGCGATGACTCTTATGCAAAAGGACTGTTGATGTTTTGTTGAATGGCTGAGTGAGAATGGCCTCTTCATTGTGCTGTTGGTGTATGTTTTGAGTGTCACAGGGTTGTGGTTGGGGGTTTTTACAGAATGCTTTCACATCTAGCTCTCCGCATACCCCGTGCTTGGAAGTTACAAATAGTATTGCTATTGTTACAGAATGTTAGAGCTCTGGACAAAATCTGAGAGGTTTACAGAACAGTATTCTTGAGTTTGTGACAAGGATGTCTCTTTCTAGGTTAGTTCATTTGGTCTGTCAATAGTGTTATGTTAATGGTTCTATGTGTGATGTTCTGTATTGATGAGTTTGTTGAGTTTGTATGGCATCTCAAAGTAGCTAGTACAATAAGTGGGAATGTGATAGCCTTTCTGTGTGTTGACTGGGCTATGTTTCTCTGCTGGTGAGGTTGGGAAGAGTATGGAATTCAACAAAAATGTTTATCTATGCTATGTGAGTGTGTATATGCTCTGATGTATGTAATGTATTCTGTTTCTGTATGGCGTATCTTGTTGGCACGCGATGTTGGGGGTCACATGACAGCCAGCTAAATGATATATATGTGCTGTATTGGATATATATGCGAATTGGTCTCTCTCATGTGTTCTACTGCTTCCATGCAGAACATGACTAGGCACTCATTATGTATATTCATGCTCACAGAATTTTTGGTTTTGTAATTGAGTACAGGCAGGGTATAGAATGAAACATAGGAAGTAGGTGCAGCAAAAAGAGAAAACAGCACCCGGTTATGTTTGCACTATGTACATACCAATACCTGTGCACCAAAAAGTTTGAAGCAACTTATACAATCCTTGAAGTTGTACATGTGTACCTGTAGAGCCACCACTTCCATATTGGTTGTCAGAAGAGCAGTAACTAGTGTGGGGAAGTGTGTTGATGTTGAGAGTGTAGGTAAACTAAAAGAAAGCAAAGAGGACACTTTGAAAGGCAAACCCAAGGATGGGCTTAGGGGAGCAGGATGAGCGTAATACCTTAGGGTGACTAAAGACATAAGAACTCTGAAGTAAGAGAGTATGGAAGAGGCACTTGAAAGGGGGAGGGAGGCACCAATAAGAGAGAGAAAGGAATCGAGGTACATGATTTAGACTGCAAAGGGGGAGAGACATGGAAAAGAGAGAACTGGGCAAACCAGTAGGGAAAGCTTATGGGAGGACAGAAATGAAAAAATGTCCATGTAAGAAAGAACAAGGGAGACAACCATGGAAGACAGAGTATGATGAAGAAGGCAAGGAGAATGATGGGGACACCTAGGAGACCGAGATAAAACTGAAAGCGAATAGAGATGTATTTAAGTGTGTAAACTGTAGATTTTTTTATCCATGCAGCAGGTTGCGAAATTACCACTCCTGATGAGGCTAGATTCAAAGGAGAAGAAGCCCTCGATCTGAACTATTCTCACGACACAGAAGGAAGACATAGAGATGTCTGTCAGAGCAAAGGTAGGCTTGTTCAGTGCATTGATGTACTTACTGCAGTTCTTTCTCCCCATTCCGGCGTCAATGTCTTGATTCGTAGTATGTAACCTCACTGAACCTGATCAAATGTTGAATCTTGATAAATAATTACCCAAAGCCAGATGCTTCTTGTATTCTATAGAACATGTTCAAAACCAGACTCTATGCAAAAAACAGGGTTACTCTTGCCTTATTAAGCCATTTCTATACTATTCTGAGGTCCCAGTCGGAAAGGAAGACGATGGCTTCGGAGCTCAGTTGGGATAGATCAGTTTATTAATGCTGCTGCTGCATAAATCTGTGTGCAAACTCCACAGCATAGGATTGAATTCCAGTAAGGGCATCTCATACTTCTATCTTGTCTTCTGATATTCATAAATTGCATCCTAGTGAGTTGGCCCATAGTAACTACCGATATTTACACAAGTACCATCTCCACAGCCGTGGCAGCAAGAGTAAATAAAAAGCAAGCAATTCATATGTAAAGATAGCGTTATCCACTTCAATATTAGAAGATTGCACATAGAAGAGGTAATCTAGAGCACCAGCAGATTCCAATGTTTTAATCCTTGAAATTCCTTTGAAAAGCAATTATTTGCTTTAAAAAACACAGTGGCTCCGACACAGTAAGTCTTCTGTAACCTTTAGCCAAAATCTAAGAGCCTTAAACATATGTGTGTGTACTTCAGAGACTGAGTAATGTTTATCCGAGGTGTCCGTTGTAAAGTGCTGGGATCTAAGAATGCATCAAGATGACTAAGTGTGAAAGGTATAAACCCTTGCCTTTCCCTTTGCCTAATTTGAGGCTAAAATACTGCAAACAATTGATCACTGTTGCAGAAAACATTGACATTTCAAAATGGCATTTCGCTCAAGTTTAATTCTCAAAATGATGCACTTTCTGGAAAATATAACCATTTTCTTTTATTCCTTAGGAATGGCAATTTTCAAAAAAGTCAATAGAAGAAAAGAGCGTGTGATATTAATTGATGATCTTGAGCAAGAGATGGAAGAAAGGGGAACCAACCCTACATTAGGTAAGTTAAACATGCCCCCTCGTTCATATCTTGATAACATCTGACGATGAGGGATTCCTTCTTGAAAACCTACATATTCTGTGATGTTTTTTCTCTTATATGAGTAATATTTTATTTTATTATTTGTTCAAATTTGCTAAAGGCTTTGTCACTTTCATATTTGTCACAACCCTCCAACCCTGTTAACGTTATTCTTTAATAATTGTATGTGCTTGTTGGTCACAGAAGATGCACTAGTCACTGACTCAGTTATTTTTGGGTGCTTGGATTCCCTCCAGCTATTTTCAGTCCATGATTTACAGTATCTTTGTATTCTGTGATCACACACAGTCAGGCATAGTCCATAATCCCTAATAAGGGTTAAGAAATCTCTCAGTTTCTACTAGTACCTGATAAACTGTGGGTGACTGAAAAGGTATCCCCTTGGTATACCTCATGGTAGGACAGGCAGTGGTGAATCACTGTCTTCCCCTTGCTTTAGTTCATGTTGAATCACTTATATCTCTTTTTGTTGTAACTTTAAGATCCCTCTCAATAAGAATGACTTGGGTCTCGCGACAGGCATATATACCTGTTTGGTGAGAACTCTTCCAACTACACACATTACTCACACCTACAACAAACATAACCTAATTAAAGGGGCTTTGGGACAGACCTCTGCCTTCAGCCATTGTTTGATTAGTCTGTCCATCACGTTTTTTGATAAGCTAACAGCATTTTGCAGATGTACAATTGATTTAATAGTAGATCCTCCCCTGCCACGTACACTGGAATTAATAGAGTGGTACCTCTCTTTGTTTTTAAACATACACTCTTATTAATTCAGAATTATTTAAGCAATAAAGGTGCACAGACACACAGGGGCCGATTACGATCTCGGCCGGAAAGCCTCCTACCTAAGGTCGGAGGCTTTCCGACCGAGATCGTCGGTTTCACTTCCGACTGCCTAATTACAATTTAGGCGGTCAGAATTGAAACCGGCCGGTCATTCCGGCTGGATTCCGATGGGCTCAAGGAGCCCGTTGGCCAGTCAGAGACCGGCCATCAATTCATATGGACAGTTTTTATGCCGTCCGGATTACGATGCTCTGTTTCCGGCAGGCTTTCCCTGCCGGGCTTTCCGACACGGAATGCCTGTCGGAAAGCGAGTTTGGGGGCCCCTAGCAGGGCCCCCTTCTGTTTGCGGCCTCTGGTTGGGGGCCGAGGGAGCACCTATGGTGCCCCCTTGTTGAACCTAGCACCGTGTGGCAGGCACCCTGAAGTGCCTGCCACGCGGTGCAGGGATGAACACAACCTCCCATTTCCCTATGGGAGCTAGTGCTACGGCCGGTTTACGGCCGTAGCACATGCTCCCATAGGGAAATGTGAGTATGCGACCGGAGCATGTGCGGTCGTATCATAATTAGGCGGTCAGGACGGCTGACCGGTGGTCGGTCGGACCCGTGTCCGCGACGGTGTCTGTCCATCCGCCATCGTAATAAGCCCCACAGTGTCTTTTTTGTGTTGTGCCATATCTGCTCTTAGGAGCTGCACTGGGCTGGATTTGCAGGCATCCAGAGTATGCTAGGCTTGTTCTGGAGTCTGAGCATTCCTACCTCTCTGGTCACATTGCAAGACAGAGAACCATCTCAAGACTTGGATAGTGACATGAAGAAAAAAAGCACCTGATGTAACAGAAATCTTCCATCCTTGAAGCATGGTTGTTGAGTGGGCCTCTCTCTACCCTGCGTGGAAAACCTTCACAGAGAGGCTCAGAACTGTAGTCTGAATACAGGAACTTAGAAAGGTGAGGTAGACTGTAGGAAAGTGCCCATTTTTGCATGGTTGCCCCCCACTTTTTGCCTGATGATGCTCTTTGACTAAGTGTGCCCTGGGTTCCTGTCAACCAGGTACCCAGGGCCTGTGTTCTTACCCTAAAACTGTACTGTGTACCCCCAAATTGGCACCTCTCTTGCCACATGTGAGTCCCTTGTCAAAGGTACCCTAGGTACCAAGGGCCCTGTGACCAGAGAAGGCCTCTAAGGGCTGCAGCACTTATACTGGCACCCTTAGAGGTTCTGTACCTTAACACTCACACACTGCCATTGCAGGCTGAGTGTTTTGGTGCAGAGAAAAGTGAAGAGCCGACATGGCACACGTCCCTGTGTGCCATGCCTACAACCCACTGCCTATGGCATTGGTCAGCCACCCCTCTAGCTTATTGCACTATGCCATTGGTGAGGGTACGGGTGCATGAGCCCTGTGCCCCTACAGTGTTTAAGTCTATTCTTAGACATTGTAAGTGCAATAAAGCCATAAAGAGTATATGGTCTGGGAGTTTGTCATTACGAACTCCGCAGCACCATAATGGCTTCACTGAAATCTGGGAATTTTGGTATCAAACTTCTCAGCACATTAAACCCAGTGTGGGATTTAATGAAAAATGCACTCAGAGGGCATCTTAGAGATGCCCCCTGAAAAACGACCTCACTCTAGTTTCCTGGCTGACTGGCTGCTCGCCAGCTGCCACCCCTAGACATGTTTCTGGACCCCTGGGTCGAGAGCCTCCCACTCTCAGGGTCTGGAAACAAAGCACATCCTGGGCAGAGTTGCCAAGCCTCCTCCCCCAGGATGGGCAGGGTCAATGAAGGGGAAGCTTCAAAGGCTTGCCGCCTTTGTGAGCTGACCCAGCCATTTGCTGCTCCCAGCAACTGGCCCCCCACCTATTCTGACCCCCACTTTGGGGGGGGAGAATCGGCAGGAAAACCAAGATAGGAGGAGAAGTGTGCCCACCTTTGCCAACCCCACCCCTCAGGTGGGGTAGGCGAGGTGAAGCACAACTCAGTCCCCGCCATCTTGAGGATGGGGTGTCCCGGCCAACCAGAGTGAGGCTTATGCCCCCCTCCTATTGGAGGGTGGCATAAAAGGGGGTGTACCCACCCGAAGGAAGGGACCCATTGGTCCCAACCTGTACCTACCTGAAACACACCTGAATCTAGTATTTAGGGGCAACCCCAAACCTTGCCTCAGACAAGAAGAAACAAGAAGAAGAAGGACCGATGAGCCGTCCTGAAGGAAGAAGAGGAGGACCCAGCTAACTTGGCCCCAGCCCTACCAGCCTGTGCCGACCTCGAACTGCTCCAGCGGAATCCCGGCGTGTCCTGCAGCCAGCAGCCCCCCAGAACCCAGAGGACCTGCCCTGCCTTCACTCAAAAGACTTTGTCTCCTGTGAACACTGGATTTGCTCACCAACAGACTCTGGCTACGGCCAAATCCGCAAGTCTGCACCACTCTGCACCCGACACCCTGGCCCGAGTTTGAGTGGCCCAACACCACGAGGAGGTCTCCCTGGCGATCCTGACCTGGGTTCTGGTGATCCCTGACCTGCTTCGAGTCTCCCGACGATGCCTGCAGCCCCTTTCTGGAGGATTCCCCCGACTGCGACCGGATCGATAATAAAAACATGACGCCAAAAGACACCCCTGCACCCGACGCCCCACGGCCTTGGGTGGCCCAACCGACACTGTCCCGGCATCCCACGACATCCCAACTTACCTCTCCAACTGGTGGTCGCCTCCAGAAGATCTTCGTGCCGAGCCTGCATTGTTTGTTGAAACTGGAGAATCCCCATTGAAAGCAACAGGGCACCCGACGCTAAAACTGCACCCTGCACCCGGCCGCCCTAGTGCCGCTGTGGTTGCACCTTGGGTGCTAACTCGAACCTCCCTTTGCCCTGTGCTTAACTACAGGAGCTTTGCTCCCTCAACCTTGTGGCCTGCTCGTGAGCAGCCACCAACCAGAGGCCCCCTATCTCCCATTGGATAACATTGGGCCTCAGCACTCTGCACCCGGCCACCCTAGTGCCACTGAGGGTGCTCTTGGAATGCATCCTTGACCCTGGGGGAACGCTTGTTCTAACCCCAGAAACCCAACTCCCAAAATCAAGTACTACCTGTAAACCGATGTCTTAATTTCCTCCCATAGGATTGCATTGACTGCTATTCTGTGAAAATTGGTTTGTGTGTGGAGTTGGAATATTGTATGAAAACTTAAGAAACTGTGTGCTTACAAAAACTGATTACTTAACTTTTATTTAGGAAATGTCCCAGTGTGATATCTAGGCATATCACACTGAGTAGAAAAAGTAATCTGAAAAGTAATGTAAAAAGTAATCATACAGTAATTGCAAAGTAACTGAAAAGTAATTTCAACTGTTTCTGAATAATTGACCTACCTGTATCCAAACCAATTCCATACAACTGCATTAAACTGTATTATTCCTGCAAAGTATTATTTCACTTACCTGCATCATGCCTGGCTTGGTTCTAGAAATAAAATACAACTAAATAATATTTTTATACAAAACAAATTGGTCAGAGTTCAGTCTTTGAGTGTGGAAAACATTTCGTGCCTGAGTGTGTACAATAATTGCTTAACACTACCCTCTGATAAAGCCTTACTGCTCGCCCACACGACCACAAATAGAGAGTAAGGTTTTATCTACTTTTACCTCTGTAAGCCTTTGGGGATCCACTGGACTCTGTGCACACTATACCTTACTTTGGCATAGTATATACAGAGCCAGCTTCCTACATAGACCGGCACTGTTTGAGGTACAGAGCCGAGTCTACAGCCATAGCAGGTCTGTTAATCATAACTTGCCTAGGATAGGAGGCCAGGCAAAAAAAGGGAATAAGAAACAGTAGTGTTGAGAGTGTTAAGTCTCTTGGCTGGACCCACAGGCACAGGATAACAATCTGTGACACTGCTCAATATTCCATCTGAATGCATTCACTACATCTATAAATGATTCCACTAATTATAAACTCTGTAAACACTGTGTGGCTGCACCTCTCTTAGTATGAACATTATCTGCCTGTATTACCCAGCACAAGGCTTCTCGGCTAATCACCAATGTGTTTTGCTGTCTACCTAGTTCATGTAAAGTGTGAATGTATGTATGCAAGAAATTGGGTTGCTGGTTGACTGGGGTGTGAGCTGTGGTCAAGCAACAACCACAGTCCTTGTCAGGGTGAGGCACAAGCCAACCTTAAATAAACCTGTGCTCAACCCTCTGGTAGCTTGGCACAGAGCAGTCAGTCTTAACTTAGAGGCAATGTGTAAAGTATTTGTGCAACACTCCAAACAGTAATAAAGTGAAAAACACCACGCAAAAAGGATCCCACACCAAGTTATAGAAATAGAGGTATTTTTAATAAATAAAACAAGACCAAAACGACAAACATCCAATCAGGAGAACCGGGGATATGTAAGTTTAAATATTTCACTAAAAATAACAGCAAAAAACACAAAGTGCCAGCTGTAGATATATGGTCGCGCCAGACCGGGACAAAGTCACAAGTTCATCCCGCGCACGATGGAGCGCGGGGCTGGCTACAGGAACCCAGTTAGGCCCGCTAAACAAGGTACCTTAAATCCTGGTTTGCGGAGCTTTGCTAGGATCTGCGTTGAAGATGCGTCACCCAGCCGAAGTGATGCGTCGATTCAGGAATGCGGCGAGGCTGTGATGCGTGGTCCTGCGTCATCGTTGAGGACCCCGTTGACGAGGGCTTGCAATTTGAAGCCTGGCATCGATGATGTGTCGCGCAGTCGGGGTGATGCATCGGTTACGAGGAGCAGCGAGGCTGCCATGCGGGGTCCAGCGTCGTCACAGAGGCTGCCGTTGATGAGGGATGCGAGGGCTTGCTTTAAGGATACGTCGCACAGCGGTGATTCCAAAGAGGTTGTGGGCTGTGGAGGCGATGCAGTCTTTGCAACAGGTCCAACCCATGCCGCAGCGGCAATGTGTCAGTTCTGCTCGGGGTTGCGCCATGCAGCAGAGGAGATGTGTCGGGTCCACTGGGCCTACAGAGGCTGGCAGAGCACCTTAGGCCCACTTTCCTGGGTCCAGGACTGTGGTGGCACCGCTGAGCAGGGTAGACTCATAGACGGCAGAGTCCAAGTGCTGGGGTCATGGTTGTTGGCGCCTTCTGTCCCTGAGGCTTAAGTCAGGAGGCCAGCCAACTATCCTTTGGAGTCATTCTGGAGTCTTGGGTTCAACAGATGCAGGTCCTGTCCTTCTCACTCCGGCAAGGGCAGCAGGAAGCAGGTCAGCACAGCAGGGCAGCAGTCCTTCAGAACAGCAGTTCTTTCAGCAGCACAGCAGTCCTTCTTCCTGGCAGAGTATCCCCAGGTCCAGAATTGTAGTGAAGAGTTGATGTCTGAGGTCCAATATTTATACACAGGTGTGCCTTTGAAGTGGGGAAAAGCTTCTAGAAGAGTACCTTTGAAGTGCACAGGTGCCCTGCCGGCCTTGCCCTGACTCCAGACTAATTACAGGGGGGGTGTGCACCCCTTTGTGTGGAAGAAGGACACAGCCTATTCAAGTGTAAGTGGGGTTGGGCCCAGCTCATCCCTCCCAACTTGCCAGTGATGGCCCATCCAGACACACCTAAGCTCCCTATTGTGTGGTGGCTGTCTATGTTGAATTTGAGAAGATATTAAATACAAGCCACAGTATTGGTGAAAAACAAAGAAATAAAGATTGTTAGTTGTGAAAACCATGATATGTTAGCCACTGCACGCCATATCTACTGTGAAAAATTAAAAAGGATGATTAGTAGACAGTGTTAGCATTGTTTTTCAAATTGTGATTGCAATATTGAAGATTTTTCTAACAAGATAAATATTATGTGAAATATGGAAAGAGATAAGACCTTTTAGGAGAGGAATCTGGATAGAAGGGTCTTATGACTTGAATGCAGGCGTGTGAGAGGGATGAATGTTGGTATGTGTGTACCTTTATTTATTTATTTATTTGAGAGTTTTATATAGGGCTAGCTAGACCCGAAGGTATCAGAGCGCTTTACAGCAGTAAATGTTCACATCAAGGATAACAAGTCTATACAGAGCATCGGAGTCAGAGCACTTTACAACAGTAAATGTTCACAACATAGATAACAAATATAGTAGACATTTATGCTACATAATGTGAAATTAACTGCCTCTTGATGCACGGTGTTACCGGCCGGAACTGCTTACAGCTATTTGTCCATGGACTGCGGCTGGCTACAGAAGAGTGCCTGGTAAGAAGTAGAGTACAAAGAAAATAACCCATGCACTTCAAATGTACCACTGTACCATTTTATCAAAATTCAGCAGCAAGTTAACACTTAAAGTAATGCCAGATCTTACTCTAACCTTTACTTTTATTTACAAAGAAAATAACCCTCTCACCCTAATTGTACCGCAGTGCCATATGGTTTCATGTATATACTGGTGTATTTATAGCTGCAACTACACATGTTGTGGGTTCGCAGTGTACTATGCACCCTTGTGTAAGTGTAAAGGCATGCATTAGAAACTGGGCGCTCTTCTGTATGTGCATCAATACAACTGTTTTATCCAACTAGCCCTTCTAGTACCAAGGTTTATTAGGTTTAGCCTAGAGGCAGCGCACATGCGCCGCTATGCGAGGCATGCTGTAATCCCTCTGTGGAGTTTGAACACCCGCATCACAAGCCCACAGCTTTTCATTAGTTGCTTGGCCCGCCTTTATAAATTCCATAGTTTTCGTTGGTAAATAGAGTACTTTCGTCCCGCCTTGTGGCTGTTTTGTTCCTGCCCTGACGACTGGCCCTGCTACATGGATCCTTTAGATATTGGCAATACATAGGGTCTGTGCACTACTTTTTCTTTTGCCTCAGCTTTCCTGGTCCGAGCTCTGCTGCTATCATGGAGGCCATCCATGTTGACTTTGTTCCCGCTCCCCTCCCGCCGTAGTTTGTGTTGCCTTTAATCCCGCCCCCTCCCATTGTCTGTGTTAACTTTCTTCCCGCCCCCTCCCGTTCTCCATATTCACTTTCTTCCTACCCCCCTCCAGTTGTCCGTGTTAACTTTGTTTCCGCCCCCTTCCGTTGTCCGTGTTAACTTTGTTCCCGCCCCCCTCCCATTGTCCATGTTAACTTTCTTCCCGCCCCCCTCTAGTTGTCCGTGTTAACTTTGTTCTAGCACCCCTCCCATTCTCCATATTAAGTCGTGGGCCGTTCGCTTCAATGGGGCTGCCGAATTCCTGACAGCTTTCACAGCAGGCGACCTGGAAGAGGCTGAGGCCATGCTACAGGGCAAAAGTGGGAGCGACCTACTGAATAACACCAACACCTTTGCCATCAGTGCACTTCATCAGGTGAGGGACATCATGGGTTGCATGATGAGGTGACATCACAACCATTGTAAAAGACTTCACTGTTTTTAGTGAGTTTATTTAAAATTGTGATTCATATAAGGTGCAGCGCTGGCGTGGATGTTAGAATTAATGTAACTAAGCTACTTAGATCCTAAAAGCCAGCTTAAATAAAGGTCGTGTTCCGAGCTCTGCTGCTATCATGGAGCGTCATCCGTGTTGCGTAGATTTCAAACATACCTGAAAAACTGAGTGACAATCCACCACAGATGCTAAATCATGATAGGCCGTTACTAAAGTTTACCTTTGGAAACAGCCATTTCTATACTTAGAATCACCTAATGGTATGGGGTCACTCCGGGCCATTTATTACACAGGACAACTGCAGCGGTGAGTCACATGTGCTGGTAGATGGGCTCACCACTTCTGGTGTGTCTTAAACGGCTACATTTAGATGAGCATAGGAGGCCTAAGACGAGGCATTCTTCAGTACCTATGTTCTCTGTTTGACGTGCAGATGCATACATCGTAGAGGTTGTAAGAAAAACTAACCTCAATTGCTAGAGTAAATCAGGGCAAATGCGCTCGAAACCCACGGGTCAATATCTGAATTTGAGTAAGTGAAAAGCAGAAAGAACTAAATATTTTCGATCCCTGACGCACTAACCCACATCTGTGAGCCCCACCTGACTCGCGAAATAAGACGTTACAGAAATATGTGTCATTCTCGTTGAACGGCAGCAGCTTGATTTTGCAATTTCATTTCGGAACGATTTATAACGCATGCAGACTTGTATGCTGGAGTGCACTTCCCGATCACCATATATTTCGTGTTGTAAATAAACGTCAGCTAGCACTTACCGTAAGATTCCAATCACCTGCTTCTGGTGAAAGGTATTGTTGTGATCGCACTCATTCATTGAAGCGCAATGTTTAATTTTTCCCTATTTATATTAAGCAGGGGCAGGAGTTTGATAATAATTATTAATTGTTTTGCAGCTCTTTAAAAGCACTTTCTATTTCTGTACTCTCTGCTTGCCTGAAGCACACCTCGGCCTTGCAAATGATTCACTCTGCCCAATCTACCTATTTAGTCTTCCTGCATGTCCGAGCATCACCTTCCCAGGCCACACCTCTGCTTTGATAAGGGTTCCCCCACTCATGATGATGGTGATGCATTCACGCACATGTTCACACTCAAATTTATTCCACACGTCTTTGCAATAGCCTCCCCATACACAAGATGCCTTCGTTTCTGTCGGCCACAAAGAATGTAAGTGCAGGTAACAGAGCAACAAAGGAAGGCACAACAACTTTTCTGATGTTTTTGTTACGCACAGGTCCTACCTTCCTTCATTGTTTTGTATGGAGGTCATCTCTTTATTTGGAAAACTGTCATTTTTATCTCTACCAACTAAACCAGCCCGCTGCTTTGGAGGAAATAATAGCTGGAGAAATGCCTGTATGGTACTTGTTAAAGTCTGGCTTTGAGCAGTTGTCATATGTTCAATATAATTAGGGGTGCATTTAGCCAGCTCTCTTCAACCATTCATCTTTTATTGTGTCATTCACATTTCCTTATGCCACTGCAGATTAAAGCATGGCCAATGGGTCAGCCCACTCCAACCATTGGCTAACTTCACTGTGAGTAACTGCATTCTGCCCTTTTACAAAGTAAGAAAAAGAAAGCATAGGGAAAATTATTATAACTTTTCAACATGCTGCACAGCACCCATTCTGCCCTACAATATATTTTAAAAACATTAGCAAAGCCAATACCTCTGGCTAAACACTTGTAGGGCCCCAAAAGCGAGACCTATTGGCTATGCCAATGCCTGTTTAACTTGGAATGGGTTTCAGAGTGAGGCAGTTTGGTGGTTGGAAGTGTTCTCCACACTGGGGATAACATCTGCTGCCTTTTTCAAAATGGGGTTCTCTCCTTTCTTTTGTGGGACACAGAGCTTCCTTCTAACTAGCGCTTTGCATTTTATGGGATGGCGGCTGCAGGAGGTGCATAGGGGGACCCACAGGAGTCGTGGCTGAACAGCGCAGCACCAGGTGGTTGTGGAGTCGCACAGGTGTGGCACTGGGACACGTTGGGGGTGGCATCGAGGAAGGAGTAGGAGGCTGGGGGGGGATCATGTGTCCGTCTTTGAGGGAGCTAGTCTGAGAGGGGAATTGCAGAACAGCTTGTGTTCTTGTTGAAGTAGTTGTTGAGGTTCAGTGGACATCGCCTGTTAAATAAGCATTGCTATAGCCAGTAGGTCTGACCTTTGGGACCTTATAAGTATTTAGCCATGCAGCACATTATTCTGGTTGCCGTGCCACTAGGGATTGAGTAGCTATACAATTACTAAACACTGGGTCATGCAGTCTGATTCAGGAATATATGCTTGCTTGATGCACGTCAGGCAGGGCAACATAAAGCCTAAAATAAAGATGAAAGTGATCACGCTAGTGTTGGGCAGAGCCTGCAGAATTAACCGTCAGGACAGTGCCATGGTCAGGTCCTAAACCAAGGTTAAGGTAATCACACATAAGTGGCACGCCTGTATATATTACTATGAAGTAGCACTTCATAGTAAAGCTGCTCTCAGGTAAGGGTAAAGTTATACACTGCCAAGAACGATAACATTGGTAGTGAGAGATCGGTTATCCCCAAATTAATCATATGTTTGCGCAAATGGAGTTTATTAAGCCTCAACAGTACATAAAATCCTAGTATGAAACATGGCCTAGACTATGTCCTTCGGGGGAGACCGCAGTAAACCTGAACAAGGTGAGACTATAAGACTCATTCAAAACCAAGTATAAAAAAAAAGGCAGCAGGCTTCTGGTGCATTAGTGTTGAGCGTTATTCCCACACAAGTTCATTAGCTGTGGCCGTAATGCGTCTAAAACTAAAATGAAAATGGTAACACCAACAATCCTTAAACCATAAAGGATTGTCCTCGTGCCCTACTTATTGGGTTCTGTGTACGACAAACAGTGCCATAATACGTGATATACCTGCCAGTGCAGTGGACGTATATTGCTAGGTGCCGTGAAAGTATCACAAGCATATTACCCTTACCCCTATATCAAAAGTCCTCCCCGTCTGTTGCAAAGTAGGTGAGTGACAGTAGAATCGCAGACGCTGAAATAGCGCGCACATGAGGGTGAAGACAACAAAAGGGGACTAACATCAAGCCTCCATATTGAAAGGGTATATTGTGCACGATAGTATACAGCGCAAGACGCTATCTGATCATGTATACTTGCTTGTGTCAGAGGTGTATGTCTATAAGACATCTGCCAGGAATGGGTGCTTGGAGTGGCGGAAGCTTCAGTAGACGATGCGGCGCTGCACGGGCTCGGGATGCATCTGAAGCGCTCCTCCACCCGCTACTCGGGCAGCTGTGGGGGACTGGCGGGTAGTGACGAGAAAGCCAGCCAGGGACCCACGTTGCGAAGCCAGGTATGGCCGCGAACTGAGGCGCTTGACTGGGGCGGCAGCATGAACGGGAAAGCAGCGATCAGAGACAGGATAGCCAACAAAACACAAACACGACTCCGCCCGGTGGCAGTCGTGCTGATTATAATAAAAATATACTCCTTGGAAAATGCAGGTGAGGCATCCGTGAAGCGGGTGCCGTGCTGATACACCAGCCAGAGGCACACCCGAAAGAAAAATAGTCCACGAAGGAGTATAAATTAAAAAAAAGTGTAAGACCACATGTAGCAGGGTCAGTTCGCAGGGAGGATCTAAAACAACTAAAGGCGGGAGTAATTAGTCATGCTGACCAATGGAAGTATGCATTTATAAAAGGCACGAATGGAAACAAATGAAAAAAAGAAGAGGGGCTTCAACCCACAGTGTACATTACAGCATGCCTCGCAGAGCAGCGCATGCGCTGCCTAGGCTCAACCTAAAAACAGCAAGAATACAACAGACTGACATCTTCGTAGCATGCAGCAAGCACATTCTGGCATGGACTGTGTTAACACTCCTCTACAAACACTTTTAAAAACAAACCACTCAATGCTGCACTGTTCAACCACAACCCCCATGCATCCCCAGAAACGCCACCCCACAACATCCATCATGTACATAAAAAACACAAAATATTCTCTCTGAACCATAGAACAATGTATGCAAAGTCCATTCTCTTTTTATATGGAATGCTTGGCATTTCTGTCTCTAGTTTAATTCTATTTTTCACCATTCTGGTACACGCAATCTACATTTACTTTTTGATTGGCAATTTCCAAACGATCCCCTTGTTGTAAAATACTTGGAACAGAGTACTAGATCAAATGGAGGTAAACCAAACCTCAAAGAAATAAATAATTCGATAGGAACGGTTGTGGAAAAAGTTACTGCACTCAGTCATTCCGGAGGACCGGTGCTATCCTCCCTGGGTTGACGGTTCCAACAAAACACCCAAACTATAAATAAGCAAAGGAGGGTGGGAGAAGCACCCGGCAAACCAAATCACAACAATCTTGATCAGCAAAGGAAATACAACCTAACATGTAAAACGCTCTGATACCTTCGGATCCAGACAGCGCCACACAAAACTCAAAATAACTGTGCGGCTCTGGTCGGTCCTGGTGTCTCTCACTCAGTGAGGGGGCGGATCTGTCCTTCAGGAGCACAGGTACCTCTTCCTGGGGGGCTGCTGCGTCAGGCTGGCCTGGGAGGTGCAACACGGTAAACCAGACTCTGCTTCGGTGCCTGCAGACTGCAGGGGAGTAGCTCCTCTACTCCAAGGGTGATTGCTGGCAATTTGCGAAGGGCTGGTAGTTTACCAGGGCTCTTAGTAGAGTTTCAACAGCAGGACGAGTTTGTTTAATCACGATTGTTGAGACTGGTGGAGGCAGGCAGGGTTTTGCGCCAAAAGTCCACAGCAGTCTTCAGTTCAAGTTTTCTTGCAGCTCTTCTTTGTCATCTTCTTCTGGATCCGACGAATCTGAGTTCCTGGCATCAGGGGTGCCACAAAATACTCAATTTAGGGTCGTTAAGGGGAGTGACAGTTAGTAGCCAATGGGCTACTTACCTTTAGAGTGACTAACCCAACTATATTAGACCACTTCTTGTGGGGACTGGGCATAACCCTGACCAGTGAGCCTAATTCCACCAAAATCCAAGATGGTGGAATTTTAGTTTTCGTGTTCACATCAGGTAGCCAACCTTAGGGGTGGTCTTACCCTAATAGGGAACACGTCTCCTGACCAGCTAATTTTCCCACCTTTCCTCGTGCCAAATGGCCTCAGGGCAGGGAGTCGCATCTCCCAAGTCTGGGGGAAGCTGGGGTCACATATCAAAATGGCAGAGGCCTTTGAAGCCTCTTGCCTTGATATGCTGATTACTTAGCCATCCTGTTTGGAGGAGGTGACAACACCTCCTGCCGGAGCAGGCATTGTTTCTACCCTCTGAGTGCGTGGGCTCTCACCTGCAGGAGGCCAGAAAAATGTCTGTTGTGGCAGGCTGGTCTACACCAGTCAGCCAGTACACTAGTTGATAGTAGGTTGTCAGGGGCACCTCTAAGGTGGCCTCTAGGTGCTTGTAGTAATAAATCCCTCACTGTAATCAGTGTGGGCTTATTAATACAAGATGTTTGATGCCAAACATCTCTAGTGTCAGTGACGCCATCATGTAGCTGAGGAACTAATTACCAGTGTCCAGCATATGTATTTAAAATGGCTTCCCTGCTCACTTGTGATATCTAAGAATCGACTTAGACATCATAAGGGCATATCTGCTCATGCAGTTATGTCCACACATGTAGTATAGAGCACCCTGCATTAGGGCTGTAAGACCTGCAGTAGGGATGACTTATCTATACTGCATGCAGTGTCTGCAGGCATGGCCTACAGGAGGTGTGCCATGCTGTGTCTTCACTTTTCTCTGCACCATGTCACGCAGCCTGCAATGGTAGTTTGCATGAGTGTGCTGAGGGGTCTCGTAGGGTGGCAGAATACATGCTGCAGCCTTAGGGACCCTCTTTAGTACATTATGCCCTAGGTACCTGGGGAGCCGTTTACTAGGGACATATAGAGGTGCTATAGTTATTGCCAATTGAGGAAACAATTGAGCAGTTTTAGGGAAAGAGACCTGGCACTGGGGAGCTGGATCGTAGGACCCAGTGCACTTCTGTCAAAATTGCATCAAATACCAGGCAAAAAGATGGGGAAACCATCTCAAAAAGGGGCACTTTCCTACGGTCAATCAACAGTGCAATTTGTGGCTCTGAGGAAAACGTTTCCTGCATAGTATGTATGAGTCTGCTTCAGACCAGGCTTGTATTTTCAAAGAACAGAGGTTCTTATTAGTGATACTATTACTGAAAGAATAAAAGTTGTTTTGAAATGCAACAATGGCATATAAGTTTATTATGTTCACAATTCAGTTCACAAAAAGTAAATAAAGCTAATTATGAGAAAGAGCCATCACCCATGTAATCATTGTTACTTTTATAATGAATATCAAGCAAGTGCACTTTGTCCTTGTAAAAAAAGGAACCAACAAATATAAGTAATACACAATACATACATATACACCAAAGAAAAAAACCCATAAAATTTGTGTTCCATAGAAAACAAACAACCATTTACATCAATCCAATTCGCGAATTATAATTAATCCTCTCCTTTTTTTAATTGAGGCTTCAAAGTTGATTTGTTCGTGTGTTAAATGTCAATGGCATTTCAACCCTGTTACTGTTAGGACACCTTACTATGTCGCCTTCAGTCTTGCACATAGAGTTTATGGGAAACATTCTTCAAACCGAAGCCGGAATCCCGCTGTGCCTTTACAGCGACGGCAAAAGAACGAACGCGTCTTTAGTACGCATTCGTTCAGCACGCTAGTTGTTAAAACGACTTGCCTAACGGGGGCGCATTGGTGGAATGGTGTTGAATTTAAAGTCCAACACCTTCCCTACTTTTACGCATTTTGGAGTTCGAATAGTGAATTAACCTATTCCAAAAACCAGCGCCCCCCCTAAGGTAAGTCGTTATAACGACTTGCGTGCTGAACGAATGCGTACTTAAGACGTATTCGTTCTAATGACGGTGCTGTGAAGGCACAGCGTGATTCCGGCTTGTGGAATACCGTCACACATTCAGAGTTTATATCTGTAAAAATCACCCAAGTTGCAAAGAAACAAGTAGGTTACTTTCTCAGGTAACCCGGTATGGGGGTCCACGAAGTATTTAACATGGATGAATGGCCGGACACTGACTGAGACGGTGGTTGCCAAGCCGACATTTGCGGCTCGCACAAGGATTGCCTTAGCGAAGAAGGTATTGGTTTTTCCCACCCCATCCGATACCCGGTGATTATAAGACATGCTTTCTTATTAATTCTGACCTGTTACGGCCATTAGTCCGTGTTAAATACCTCGGGACCCCCACACCAGGTTGCCCAAGTATGTAACTTCCTTGTTCCTTTTCACCTTGGGTAAATTTCACAGATATAAGCTCTATGTGCAAGATTGAAGGTGGCCCCCGCCCGGCAGGTCCGACCAGCTACAAGAGCAAGATAATTGACTATCCATGGGTGTTGTTGAAAAACCAACGAGTCCATACTGTATGTGAGGGGGGGGGGGGCAGGGGAAAGTATAAAAAATTTAAAAAAAAATAAAGATTTCTAGGGGGTCACTCCGACCACAATAGTTTAGTACTAAACCAGAGGCTCAAGACTTTGCCTTAGGATTTCCTATACTGTTACAGTTATTGTCAATATGTGCTCTTTTACAAGTAGTTCAGGGGTTTTGTTTTATCCGCCTGCAGTAACACTTTTATCGACGCTGGCGGCTCGCCCGCTACCCCTCATCAGTTGTTATCATAGCACCGTTTGGGCGACAGGCACTCTGCATGTTGGGGAGGTGGGAGGTTTGTAACTCACCTAGCAGGGATGCAGGGAGGGGGGAGGTGGGGAAACTGTTTAGCTCTGTTGCTAGGTTTATTAATGTTGCTCAAGACAGATACAGTCCTAACACAATGTATGTATGCACTAGGCCAAACGAGAAAGGGAGTCAACTCGTTACTACATATTGCCACCTCCAAGATGGCAGGAGAAACTACTAATATACAAGCATGGTCCTGGAACGTGAGCGGTCTGGGAAATAAGATTAAACGGACTCTTGTCCTCCAAAGCATCGAGACATTCCCCTGATGTAGTGATGATGCAGGAGACACATTTAAAAGGGAACCACTACAAAGCCCTAGACCATTTTGGATACAAATTGATAGCCCATTCAGGGTAGTCGACAGACGCCCGTGGCGTAGGCATTCTGATATGAAACACACTGCCCTTTGCGGTGGATAAAACCTGGCATGATGATGCTGGCTGCTGTGTAGCTGCAGCGGGCAAATGAGAGGGGCGTCCTCTCGCATTCTGCTCATTTTATATACCGCAGAGATTGCATGCCATTATCTTCCCTAAAATTAGTGCACTCTTAGTGGGACTCCCCACAGGTACTCTTTTAGTAGGGGGAGACGCCAATGCAGTGACAAATCCAGACCTAGACCGATCAAGTTCAACAACGGGACAGAGGAGGGAACAGATTCTTTCAGGCTTTCTGTCGGCAATGGGCTCAGCAGACCTTGGGAGGGCACACAACCCCAACGGAAAGCAGTACACATACTACTCTGCCAGATATGGTTCATTTTCCAGGATAGACTACCTACTCACTCAACATGACAGGGTCGGAGGCTTTACATAAGTGACACACTTGGCAAGGGGCATCTGGGACCACTCCCCAGTGAGCGTTACCCTTAAGGGGCTGACCATCAACAGAGCAGTATTTCCTATGATTGACCCCAGGTATCTGAAAGACTCAGACTTAAGAGACAAGCTCCAGGAAGGGGCCGATCTATATTTCAAAGAAAATAAAGGGTCAATTGAATCATACCAGACCCTATGGCAGGCCTTTAAAACGGTGTTGAGGGGACAAGCCCAAGCATTGATAGGGGGGAAGAAAAAGGAAGTTGCATCTAAAATACAGACAGTCGAGCAGGTGATCCACGCACTAGAGAGGGAGGCAATAGTCAGCGGGAGCGCTGACCTGAGACATAGACTAACCCTACACCAGCAAGAATTACGTGCCTTAGCTGACAATGAAGCACAAGCATATGCTCTGGCAATGCAGCATAGACTGTACGACATAGGAGATAAGGCCTCCAGGCTATTGGCCTGGCTGGACAAAAGAGATAAGGAGCGGTCATCGGTGGTCAGTCTCGGGGATAAGACCGGGTTGCTCCAGACATCTAGCGCAGAAATAGCAGAGACCTTTGCCTCCTACTACGAAAGCCTATACTCCCCGGTAAGTACATGTTCTGAGAGGCATTGCGAGGAGTTGCTAGTGGACTTCCCGCTGCAGATACTACAGACTGATGCAATAGAGGTGCTAGAAGCCGATCTCACAGAAGAGGAACTATCCAGCGCCTTGGGGTCACTGAAGTCAAGGAAGGCGGTGGGCCCGAACAGACTTCCCGTGGAACTCTATAAGGGCCTTATCACTAAAATCGCTCAACCATTAAAGAATATGATTGAGGAAGCCAGGGAGGAAGGAATACTACCTGCAGACCAGCGTACAGCTACAATTGTAGTTATACACAAGACAGGCAAACCTCCAGACAGATGTAGCTCCTACAGGCCGTTGAATATGGAATCAAAGGTGCTAGCGAAGGTCCTAGCAAATAGACTAGTGACAATTATAGACACCATCATCCATGTTGATCAATCCGGCTTCATGCCACACAGAAGCACCCGTCACAACCTAAGGCGGCTCTACGGAGTCCTCCACCTGACAAAAGATCTTTCATCTCAACAGGTGGCGCTTATGGCACTAGATACCTCGATGGCCTTCGACAGTATAGAGTGGCCCTACCTATTCGCCGTGGTTGCCAACCTAGGCTTTGGCCCCAAGTTCTGTGGGTGGGTACGATTACTCTACCAGAGCCCACTGGCTAGAGTGAGAGTTAATGGCGCGTTATCCAGAATTTTCCATCTGCGCAGATGTGCCAGACAGGGCTGTCCACTGTCGCCGCTGCTGTTTGTATTGGCGCTGGAGCCTCTGGCACACTGGATCAGGACAGACCCGATGATTTGGGCCATCGCGGCGCCGGGGGGGGATGGGAGGAACGTATCTCCTTATATGCCTACAACATAATTCTGTATCTCTCAAGGCCTAATTACTCGATAGCAAGGGTCCTACATATCTTCAAACGTTTTGGGAGCTACTCGGGCTACACCATAAACTGGACCAATTCGGTGGTGTTCCTTTGTCGGGCCCCCCTCCGTGGCTCCTGGCGAGATGCGCCGCCCCGATCAATATAGAAAGTTTTAAATACTTGGGCATTTAGGTGACCCATGATCGCCAATTATTCTTGCAGAGAAACCTCATTCCCCAGCTAAATAGGCTCCACACGGACATTCTACACTGGCGCACTTTGCCGCTGTCCTTAATGGGCAGAGCCTCCCTATATAAAATGATGACCCTACTGTGTCTTTTATACATTCTGCAAAATACTCCATACCCAGTCCCCCCAGCCTTCTTTAAGCATGTAGCGCAGGAGCTCCGTACACTACTAGGGGAGGGAGGCACACCTGGGATTGCCTTGCATAAGCTGCAAACGGGGGTGTATGAGGGAGGCTTGGCTGTCCCCGATATTAAACTCTACTACTGGGCCTCGCAACTTCTGGTAATAAACGACTGGGTCTACACGGTCAAGGAGGAGCCGGCCTATAGAGTGGACAGGGATGCAGTGCCAGACGGAAACTACGAGCCATTCGTATATGCTCGTAGGACACATCCATACTGGCAAGAACATACTGCAGCAGTGGTTAATTGTTTGACAGAGGCCAATAGGTTTCTGGGATGGCAGAAACGGTTGACAGGCATGACACCTCTATGCGGAAGAAGTAGTGTAGAAAAGTAGAGGATGCTTAAAAAAATGGGAAAAATATGGTCCCCATGGCGAAGTTACAGAGGTGCATAACGAGGCCTACTGCCCTCGTCACACTGACGCATTTACTCTGAGACGAAAGACAGCGAGCCTATTGCTATCCACTCCCAGTCTTGGGTAGAATTGTTAATTTAACACAATGACTACTTTCAGGATGACTGTGATTATGTAACCCTTTCACGATGTATATGTGTTACCAACTCAGCCTGGTTGTATACATGCAGATATATTCAGCTGTGTGATGTCGATTGAGCTTGTTCAATAAAAAGATTTATTTAAAAAAAAAAAAAAAGATTGAAGGCGGCATAGTAAGGTGTCCCTATTAACTGTTGGTCCCAATGAGACCGTATATCCATAACGGGGTCGAAACATCGTCAGCATTTAACAAACAAACCAACTTCGAAGCCTTAATTAAAAAAGGTGTGGATTTATTATAATCCTGGATTTGGGTTGATATAGATGGTTGTTTCTTGTTCTATGGACAACATATTTTGTGTTGTTTTTTCTTTGTTGTATATGTATGTATTGTGTATTACTTAAATTTGTTGTTTCCTTTTATCACATGGGACACAGTGCATTTGCTTGAGATTCATTATAAAAGTAACAATGATTACATCTATTGGTGATAGCTCTTTCTCATAATTAGATTTCCTTTCCTTATGTGAATTGAATTGTGAACATAATAATCATATGCGCCCATTATTGCATTTCAAAACCACTTGTATTCTTTCAGTAATCATTATCACTAATGAGAACCTCTGTTCTTTGAAAATACTTTATGCCCCAGCTCTCGTTGAATAAAGGTTACCCTTGTTTTCTCAAAGAATTAGACAAGGCTTGAGCACAGAAGTTGTGATTCTTTCTGTGCCCAATAACTTGAAAGTGGAGGCAAATGAGGACTTTTTTGGAGACCTTGCTTCTTTTGGGTCTGACTGCAATGCTGACACAGTTGACCAACCTGAGGTCTCTTAGTTATGAAAATACAGAATGCATTTGTTTCTCCTCACCTAGACCATTCGTGTGGGGTGCTCCTCGACTTTCAGCTTTGTCACCCTTTTTTGTATCTATTACTGGTGACCTTTTTCAAGTAATATGCACAAATACATAATCAAGCTTATTTTGTATATGCCAGTCCTAAGCCTTAAAGCTAATAGAATGACTAAACTTATCAGTGCAATGTTGAATGCTATCCAGTGGGGAACATCCTAAGACCTTTCTAAAGGTGACATGATCCAAGTTTGAGATCTTGTTGAGTCCTGCTTGCCAGCCAGTGTGCGATCCTTGCTTTTATCACCCCCTGTTTGGCTTTTGTGCATCTCCCTCCAAAGTGGTTCACAGGTTAAGCTTTCTGCCTGATAACCCAAAGGTCATGCTAACTGGATCAAAATGTTGCCAACTCTCATCAGAGGACCATGTGTTCAAACTCTTATGAAAAGCAATCAAAAGAGTAGCCAACTTAAGCATTGCTTTAGGGTGAGAGTTCAATTCGCCAGTCAGACAACAAACCTAGAGCAAGCCCATTGGTCAAACACAATAAATAGATATAACGTAATTTAGGAGGCCTCTGCAGCTTAGCAGTAATCATAATTTGGCATACCAAAGGGTACTTACTACTAGATTTGCGCTGTAAAAGTCTTTGCCCTGCTGCCAATGCAGATCTGTAATAGGTGATTATCCTGTAGCACAAACATTTCACAAAGAAATCCAATGAAAAGTTTGCCACACTCACAGAAGATGCCTCAACGGGATCAGATCCCTTTCCCACTGTTGCCTGGTTTAAGAGTATCTGCATTCCTGGAGCCAAATACTCCTTCAGTAATCCCATATCCCCATCAGGAATGCCTTTTAATATGTTGGGTCCCTTGATACTCTCCAAGCAAGAGAGGTTTTTTTTTTGTTTTTTTCCCCAAAAACTTTATTAAACAAAGTTGCACAGCAGGTTTACAAGATTGCACTACATCAAGACATTATACATGAGCAGAGGGACCCCAGGCAGGAGGGGAGGCCCCGTTCAGTATTATGCAGCAGAGGTTACCTCAGACACGTAACACATGATATCGATACAGAGAAGAAAATGCGGTGGCAGCATTGGGGGTGTTGTGTGAGTCATGGGGAGAGGCCCAACGATTGAGGGAGGGAAGCTAGGGGGGCAGCGGGGAGTGTGAGCGGGGAGCCAGCAACTCACTAACCATCACCGGCGGCCGCCGTGGACGGAATGCCGGCAGGGAGCGCGGGGGAGGTCGCAGGATGCTGAGAGGTACGACTGGAGAGATAAGATACAAGTGGACCCCATATGTCAATTGGGCGGGATTTGGCCGGCATTAGGTCTCAGAAATCGGACAGGAGTTTCTGACACCGAGAAGCATCCTCAAGCCAAGTGTCAACCTTAGGTACAAGCCTGCGACCCCAGCACATGGAGACCCTACGCCTCGCAAGAACAAGAAGCATCGCAGTCAGGCGGCGCGTAGCATCTGGGCAAAATTTCACGAAGCCTAAAAGGCAAAGCAGAGGGTCAGGCTGGACCGGCGACGATGTGATCTCAGAAATAGCGGCACACACCTCGCACCAGTATGCGGAGATCTGAGGGCACAGCCAGGCTAAGTGGGAAAAGTCTGCCGCAGGAGCGGAACATCGCAGACATCTATCACTGGGGATAAGACCCATCTTGTGCAGCTGAGCGGGAGTTCGATAAAGCCTATGTATATACTTAAAGTGGATGAGGCGCAGGCGGTAATTTGAGGAGAGGCGTTTAATCTGATTACAACAATAAAGCCAGTCCTCTTGAAAGAGTTTGACACCCAGGTCCTCACACCACGCCACCCGCGCCCGGTCTGTAGAAATGGGAGATGCTGCCAGTGCAAGGGCATAAATCTTGGTGACCAGCTTACGGCGGGAAGGGGATGTGTAAAGGAGGTTAAGAGTGGCCATCGAGGAAGGAGGCTGGGGAAATGAGGGGTGAAGCTCCCTGCAAATAGCCCTTAGTTGATAGTAAAGCAGAGTGTCCATGGGGCCAGAGTCGACAGCCAGGGTGAAGAATGTGTCCCCAGGGTAGAGGTCCGACACTGTGGAGAGCCCCAAGCGGGTTGCATGCTTAACCATCCCGGTTGACTGAAGGGGGGGGAAAAGCCGGGTGATGAGCAATAGGCATGGCATTCGCGGAGAGCATGCCGGAGCCTGAGAGTCTACGGAGCCCGTCCCAGGCCCAGCGCAGAGTCTCCACCGTGTCGATCTCGGTGCGCGGGAGTTTCGCCGGGGCGAATAAGGCGGTCGTGAGCGGCCATGGGGCAGCAAGGTCGGCCTCCACCGCGACATGCGGCTGAAAGGGAGTTGGGTGGAGCCAGAAATGGAGAAAACTGGCCTGAGCGCTGAGGGCGTAAAGTTTAAAATCGGGGGCACCAAGACCACCACGCGACATCGGGAGGGTGAAGATATTATAAGCAATTCTAGGCTGTCGACCAGACCAGTGATGAGCAATGAGCGTAATTTGCCAAAAAAGTGGGCAGTGAGAGGGATGGGAATATTGACAAATAAATACAAAAACTTCGGGAGCACCACCATCTTGGCGATGGCTATGCGACCCGCCAGTGACAAGGGTAACCTATGCCATAGGGGAATCTTGGACTCAAACCAGTCCACAGCACGGCCAAAGTTAGCCCTCCAAAGTTCGTCTACGTCCCTACTCAGCCAGATACCTAAGTATCTTGTTGGACCCGACGCCCACACAAAGGGGTAGTCCGGAGTAAAGGGGACCGTGGCATCAGTGAGGGGGAAAAGTACAGACTTATTCCAGTTAACCTGGATGCCGGAGTAGCCCCCGAACCATATCACCTCGCGAACCAGAGGACTGAGATTCTCCTGAGGGTTGCGGACATAGAATGTGACGTCGTCCGCATACATGGAGACGACAAGAGCGCGAGCCGCGAAGCCGAGACCTCTCTGGGTGTGGGGCGGCAAGGGGTTCCATGGCGATGGCGAAGAGCATGGGTGACAGCGGACACCCCTGCCTGGTGCCCCTCGCAATAGAGATCGGCTCCGATATTTGACCATTAATCCGGAGGCGGGCAGTGGGAAGGGTGTAGAGAAGTAGTATTTTGCGTATGAAGACCGGGCTAAAGCCCAAGCGAGTGAGGAGATAAAAGAGAAAGGGCCACTCTAGGGTGTCAAAGGCTTTGGTGGCGTCCAGCAGGGCAGCCACTGCCGGGAGCTTGGGGTTAATTTGATGTAGGACGGAGAATATAGTCCGGAGGATATGGGAGGTCCCGCGGCCAGGAATGAATCCGGACTGGTCCGGGCGAGCGATGAGCGTCATTAGGGGAAGAAGTCGGGAGGCGAGGAGTTTGGCAAAGATCTTGTTATCCGTATTAATTAATGAGAGGGACGATATGAATCGCGGAGCTCTGAGGGTTTGTCCGGTTTTAGAAGTAGTGTGAGTAATGCCTCACGGAGCGAAGGGGGGAACTGACCGTTCTCAAAAGATTCGTTATACATGGCAGCTAAGTGCGGGACCAGGAGGGGCGCGAAGGCCTTATAAAAGGACGCTGGCAGGCCGTCCGAGCCGGGGGCCTTATCACCAGGCATGCCATTAATAGCAGCAAGGATTTCTTCTTTAGAGATGGGCTCATCAAGGAATTCCCGGTGAGGATTACCAAGCCAGAGGAGCTGAAGGGTATCGAAATATTGATCGAGAACCTCGCGCGGGGGCACAGTCCCGGCCGTGTAAAGTTGTGAATAAAATGCGATGAAAGGCGCCTTGATCTCCTCAGGAGAAGTGGTTCTGTCAGGGCCTCCGTCCTGGAGGGCGGTAATATAGGACACAGCGTGAGGCGAGCGGAGGAGGTTGGCAAGGGTCTTGCCAGGGCGGTCACCCTCACCGAAGCGACGCGCTCGCCTCCCTGCCCAGGAACGCGAGCTCTCTGTTGGCCTCGTCAGCAAAGGCGGTAAGCTTCCTCGGATCTGAGCAAGCGTGTCAGGGTCAGGGTCCCGGGAGTGGGAGGAGTCCAGAGCCTTAATCTCCGTCTCTAATTTATCAAGAGTGCCGCGAATAGATCGTAAGACACCGGACTGCTTAGAAATGCATTCCCCACGAATGACGGCCTTAAATCCTTCCCAAAGCGTGGAAGGGGAGTCGACAGTGCCCTCGTTAAGCTCGAAATAATTCGTAATTGCGGTTTGTATCTCGTCGCAGAAGACCGAGTCCCGTAGCGTGTTAGGGGGAAGCCGCCAAGAGAACGCGCGATGTAGGGAGTGAGAGAGGCGCAGACAGAGGCGAACTGGAGCGTGATCTGAGAGGGTGCGCGCCATATGCTCAACAGAGGTGAGCCAAGCAAAGGCGTCCGGAGTGGTAATCCAGAGGTCCAAACGGGACCAGCAGCCACGGGAGCCCGTTACACAAGTGCCCTCGCGTGCCGCGGGGCGAGTGTGGCGCCACGCGTCATATAAGGAGTTATCAGTGAGAATAGAACTCAATTGTGAAGCTGCGCGCGGATGGGAAGCGTGTGGACCGGAGCGATCTAGCGTGGTAGACAGCGTAACGTTACAGTCACCCCCCCAGAGGAGCGCAGCGGGGCCCAGGGAGGAGATGTGGTGCCAAACCTGCGCAAAGAAATCCGGGTCGTCATTGTTGGGACCGTAGAGCGCAGCCAAGGTCAATGGTTGGGTCTGGAGGGTGCCGTGCAGTATCACAAAGCGCCCCTCGGGGTCAATAATTACCTGGGAGGTCTGCCATGGAAGCCCTCTGCGCAGCAAGATAGACACCCCACGGGAGTAGTTAGAGTAGAAGGAGGAATGTATTTCGCCCCAGTGCCTAGAGAGGAGTCTGGAGGAGGTAGCGGGTAGCAGGTGGGTCTTCTGTATGAAACAAATGTCTACCTTATGCCGGGAGAGGTGGGCGTGGACCAGGCGAGCCTTACGGTGGTCATTAAGACCGCGGACGTTCCAGGTCCAGAGCGTGGTATCTGTCATAGAGCCTTGCCAGAGTAGTGAATGTCGAGGAAGGTTAAAAGTGCAGAGAGAACCTTGTGCAGTCTGGAGAAGAAATGCAATAAGGAACATAAGAAGCACAGTGCAATGACATTTGAAGTGCAGGAAAGCGCCAAAATCAAGATTAAAACAAAAGCCACATTCGGAGGCGACAGACCCAATATCCCAAACCCCCAGGATAGCTAGTGGAGGCAGATGTACTATGGGGACACAATGCAGTGAAAGAGCGGAGTGCAATATAAAAAGCTGTGCGGTTAAGATGACGTGGCATGAAGTGACCAAAAAAAAAGGCAAACATCAATACAAACAATAGGGCCTCAGAGGGAGGCAACAAACCCCAAGAACCCCCCACCCCACCACCCACACCAAACCCCCAATCAGGCTGAGATTCCACCCATACCCACCCCGGGGACCCACAACTGGGAAGGGAAAAGTCTATGTCCAAAAAGGGAATCATCCCGTGGAGGCATGGCGTCGCCCAGCATACTCCCCTGCCAAAGAGACAGGGTGGCCAAGCCACAGGTCGTAGCAGACAACAGAAAGGATTGTCACCAGGGAATCGGGGGCAACAAGCCCGAATCGTGGTCATAGTATAGAGGGCCCAGTGGAGGAAAAAATTCAAAATGGGCGAGATCCAAACAGGAAACTGAGCAACAAGGAGTGCAGTCAGCGATAGTGTCAAGAGACCAAGAAGGTTCAGTCATTATCACTTAAGTTGCCATCAGCGGTGGCCTGAGAGTTAGCAGGAGAAGAACGTTGTGTCCGGTCCAGTTTCTTCGCGAAGGCCAAAGCGTCTTTGGGATCCGGAAAGACGAGCATCTTGGAGCCCTGCCTGACTCATAGTTTGGCGGGATATGCCAGGGAATAGGAGACTTCATGTTTTTGAAGGATCAGTTTTGCCGGGAGAAACTCACGGCGAGCAACCTGCACCGCCATAGTGTAGTCGGGGTAGAATGACAAGGAGTTGCCCTGATGACGAATCTCGCCCCTCTCCCTGGCCGCTCGAAGAATGGAATCGCGGTCCCTGAAGTTCAGGAGTTTGGAGATTATGGGGCGAGCCGGCAGGCCAGGGGAAGGGCGAGGGCCGAGGGAGCGGTGGGCCCGCTCAACGATGAAAACAGAGGATAGGACATCACCAAAAAGTTCACGGAGGAGCTGTTCCACAAAGTCCTCCATTTTTGAGATATTGGTGGATTCGGGCACACCCGTGATGCGGAGGTTGCTCCTGCGGGAACGCGCCTCCAAATCTTCATTCTTATTCCGGATCAGCTGAAGAATCTTGTCCATATGAAGGAGCTTGTGACGATCCTGAGTGGCGGCGTCTTCAGCATCAGAGACCCTCGTTTCAACATGCAGCAGACGGGCGTCTTGCGAGTCAACACGGGCCTTGACAGTGTCAAGACGAGTCGACAGCTGGTCGAGTTGGGCCGCAATGCCGGTAACTGTGGATTTAACGTCTAGCATAATGGTCTTCAGATCGTCCTCCCGTGTTAGGGCCACATCCGTTTGGGCGGCTGGGTCACCCCCATCGGCGACCGCACCATCCTGGCGAGTTTGCCGGCGCTGATCGAAGGCGATCTTGGGCTGTTTAGGGTCGGTCTTCCCCATGGCCGGACAGGAGCAGGTGAAAAAGGCCGCCGAAGAGCATGAGAGGGTCTGCAACTGAGAGTCAAGGCCGCAGAGCCCTGGGATGTGTGGAGCGCGCCGCGGCGGGAGAAAGTGGATCAGGCGATCTGGGCCCAATGGCAAGAGTCCAGGCACACACGAGGCAGGCGGCGGCCAGGCCGGAGGGAAAGGACGAGAAGAAAGCCACTGGTGTCACCCCTCGTGATGGCAGGCCATAGCAGGCGCCTGTCAGGCCCGCGGGCCCTGGAGAGAAGCAGCGGAGATGGCGACTTGGTAAGGCAATCGGGCCGGCGATGTGTGGGCAATATCGTGGCCGCACCAGTACCGGCCTCCACAGCAGAAGCAGAAGAGTAAGTTGGGGCCGTGGGGGCAGAGGCAGCAGGGAAACGCGGGGGGCGCGCCCCCCTCAACGCGTGGCCAGCGAAGAGAGGCAAATGGCGAGGAGCCTCGGCTAGAAGAGGGATAGGCCCAGGCCCCGCGGTACGGCGATCGCGCACCCAACCCAGCCGCCGGCGCCCCACCGGGAGCTCCATTCACCAGGATTCAGCAGGGGCCGAGTGGCAGGCAGGACCCAGCAAGTCCGCGAGGAGAAAAGGCAGAAGCGGCACAGAGGCGGCGCGGCGCTGGCTCCGGCCCCGCGCCCGTTGCGTGATCCAGGAGGGAAGCGTTACGGCCAGCGGTGAGTGGGTGGTGTAGCCGAAGAGTAAGAGGTCCAGGCGTGGTGAGTAAGGTAGGCCGTCAGCAGAATGGCGGATCTCCAGTGAGGAGAGTGAAGAGGCGGCGTGAGAAGTCAGCAGAGCCGGAGAATGCCGGGCGAGGAGTGGTTGCAATGTCGTCGGCTCCCGCCGTGAGCGCTGCGGAAGATGGCAGAGTCGCGGGGGCAAAGGCAGCGGGGATGCACGGGGCGTGCAGGCCTCGACTCGGGGCCAGTGCAGGGAGGCCAACTGAGAGAGGCGTAGCAGTGGAGCCCCAGCAGCGGTAAAGGTAGGCCCAGGCCCCGCAGTGCGGCGTACACGCGCCCAACCCCGCCGCGGAAGCCCCCACAGCAGCGGCACTCACCAGGACCAGCGGGGGTCAGGCAACAGGTAGGCCCCAGCGGGGCGCTGCGATGTCAGCGGGCGGCCGGTGCAAGGAGAGATGGCAGCGGCTCCACAGTAGTGCGGCGCGGGATCCGGCCGCGCGTCTTCAGCTAGGCCCAATAGGCCCGGACAGCCACCAGCGGGGGAGAGCGGTGTAGCGGCGGGCTCCGAGGGCCAGAAAGGCAGCGGTCGATGCCCCAAGATGCGCAGGAACAGGATCACACGGAGCGAGGTGAAAGCTCCGAAGTTATCTGCAGGATCGTGGCGGATAACAGGCTTGGCCGGCAGAGCCCACTCAAAGTGCAGCCATCTTGCAGCCGGCTAAGCCACCCCCCCTCCAAGCAAGAAAGGTTAGTGTTCTGTGATATACCACTGCCTGATCATCTCCTCTCAATTTGCAAGAGAAAGAAGGAGAAAAGGCTTCTCTGCTGTTGTTTGCAGCAGTGACACCTAGAGTGTAGCAACAATAGACTCTACACCTACCCCCTAAAATTCAGTAACCGGAATCCGTGAAAAAGGCGGGAAGCACTTTCTCTCAGAACCAGTCCTGAAAAAGCACATCCAATTAGGTCACCTAAAGTTCCAGCCCTGAATTTGGGTAAACCAGAACATGGGTGGTGAGGTGAAATGGCAAAAAATCCAGCTTGAAAAAAACCCAAGGCCAACTGTGGCTCAGTTGATACTTCTGAATGAATCTCTGTTTCACTGTAATCCTTCAGAAAGCCAAGTTCCAATCTGCAACCAAATTGACCATACTTGATAAATATTCTGCATTAATGATACTGTCTAATTTAAAGAATAACACCCAGGTCTCTCATCAAATCCGCCACCTTCTCCCAAGCCAATTTTATATACTAAACTGTACTAAACTGCTGTTGCATTGTCCATGTGCAGGAGAAATTAACATTTCTCCCTACTCTACAGGAAAGTCTCCACAGCCAATGTCTCTGACATTGTTTTGGGACTACATAAAAAACATAGCACCTCCTTTGATCCCACGACCAGTGTCCCTTGTTTTTCACACTCTTAATTAAGCACCACATACCAGATTGCTTCTATCAGCCTCTTAGCAACTTCTGGTGTTATACAAAAAGTTGCACAACAAACTCAACCCTATCTTTACCTTCTCTATAAGGGACAATATGATACAACATGTTCCCTATGCATGTATGATGTTTTCAAAGGCTGCACTGTCAGTAATGCAAAGGCCCTGGAAATATCACGTAGATAGATGCCAAAGGAGACTGATAAACCACCAAAGACTGAAAGTCTCGAATGACAGCATGAATCTTCTGTTTAAGTCCCCTTATTTTCTCAGACGGCAGTTACCTGCCATGTAGCCCAAAATTCCTCAAACATGCAGACATCATTTCCTGACTTCCTGTGTATAATGACGGTCAAACTCTCTAAAAGATTAACTCTAATCTTTACTGATCTTTCAATATTTTGATCTCGTATGTTGCCACATATGAGATCGAAATATTAACGGATCAGGCATGGCTACTGATTATATAAATGGTGTTCAGGTACAAGACCAGGTGTACTCGATGCTCATTGAAATTGCTGCCACTGGCCTTAAAATTTTACCAAAACAGCAAGGGGAGATGGCAAGCAGAAACGTAGGCAAGTTAACAGACAGCTCTTTTTTTACCCACCTGAACTAAAAGAAGGGATGGTACTCCTCAGCAAATGGAACAGAGAAATCTTCATCTTTGAGATCTAGATTGGCAAGCCTGTGACCTCCTTGAACAAGTCTATAAGATGGACTCCGTCCATCTTGAGGGATCTCTTTGTTATGTATCTAGTTATCTCTCATTGACTTCTGTTGCGACTCAAGATGATATCCACAGATATAAGAACCATAAGCTCATCCATCACACTGCCTCAGCAAACTGCAAGAGTACTGTGAGGAGGTGTTACAGTGCAGGAGAGAACATAAGTGCCCAATAAATCATTCGATCCTCAGGCCAAGTTTATTAGTTTTTCAGTACATGGAGCACATACGTAGGTAAAAACACCCATCCAGTTGACTTTGTACAGTAACATTTGGGATTGAGGCGTGCCTTCGGCCTAGGTCATCATCCAGCCTATTAAAAAGCCCACCATTTGACCTATATTTTAGAGTGTTTTTGTGGCCAGCCTCTCGCGTGATATTTTTGGCATCTCCATTATGGCACACCAATTGTTATGTTATGTTATGTTATGTTATATAAATTTCTAGCGCGCACAGATACTCCAGGGAGTGTCCCGGCGCGAGCTTGAAAAGGGTCGGAGTCAGAGTCAGAAGACAGAAGTTAAAAAAGAAAGGTTTTCAGCTTTTTTTAAAGATCATCGGATCTTTGACGCCCGTAAGGCCAGTGGCAGAGCATTCCATGCCAATGCAGCTATCCGGGTAAAGGAGCGCCTCCAAGCCTCTGGCGATTAAACCGCGGGGTCTGTGCCAAAAGTTGGGAGGAAGAACGCAGCTGTCTCACCGGAGAATAGAAGGCAATCCTCTTCTGCAAATAGATGGGTCCCAGACCGTGGAGGGCTTTGTGGGCAATGGATAAGATTTTAAATTTTATTCGCACCTCCTCCGGGAGCCAATGCAGAGAGCGCAAGTGAGAACGCACACTGCACCTGCTGGAAACACCCAACAGGAGTCTAGCGGCCGAGTTTTGAATCACCTGTAGCTTATTCAAAAGGTAACCAGGAATGCCCGCATACAGTGCATTACCGTAATCCAAGCGGGAAAGAATTAGAGCACGGACAACAGTTTCCTTAGCAGAATTAGGCAAAAGAGGAAGAAACTTCCTCAAGATCTTCAAAATGCCAAAGCAAGTGCCGGCCAACTTCTTGACCTGCGAAGAGAAAAGCAAGTTCTCATTAAACCAGACCCCCAGATTCTTGACCGAGTCTCCCTTAAAACTCGGTAGGGAGAAACCGGAGGGCCATAGCTTCTCTCTGAAGTCGACAGGAAATTTGCCGTACAAAAGGATCTCTGATTTTTCCTCATTGCCCTTAAGCTGTGCCTGAGCAAGCCAGTGAAAAACCGAAGCTAAGCAATGTTGAGCCGGGGCAACTGCGTGCTCATCCTGACCCCAGGAGAACAGCAGCTGGGTGTCATCAGCATAGGCCATCACCTTAGCCCCTAAAGCCTCCGCAAGGTAAACCAGCGGGGTAACATAGATGTTAAAGAGAAGAGGGCTAAGGGATGACCCCTGTGGAACACCCGTGGCCACTGGTTGAGGGACTGAGGCACACGGTGGAAGCCAAACCTGCTGCGATCGACCCTCCAGGAAGGACCTTATCCAGCCCCATACGGACCCGGATACGCCGATCTCCAGGAGACGATCAAGGAGCAAGGCATGAGGCACTGTATCGAATGCCGCCGAGAGGTCCAGCATAACCAAAGCTGCCCTCCCGCCGGCATCCAGGCACTCACGAATCGCCTCAGACACCTCTAATAATGCTGACTCAGTGCTTTATGCAGCCCGGAAACCCGATTGGGCCGGATGGAGCAGGCCATAGGTTTCAACAAACTCAGTGAGTTGGTTTGTGACCACCTTTTCACAAACCTTAGCCAAGCTAGGCAAAAGCGAGATGGGACGATAATTACCGGGAATCGAAGGATCAAGGGACGGCTTTTTAAGGAGGGGGAGAATTTTTGCCTGCTTCCAAGATAATGGAACAAAGGCGACCCGTAATGACATATTGATAATCTGATTGACCTCAGGATTAATACAATCTGCGACGGAAGCCAGAAGTCTGGCCGTGCAGGGGTCAGTAGGAGAGCCTGATTTCAGGGCCTTCAGGATCTTAAGAGTAGTAGATAAATCTGCTGGCAAAAAAGATGAAAAATTATGCAGTGGATCAACTGAAGGCCGGACAGAAGGACAGGGCGTAAGCATTGAGGCACAAGATGAAAACGTGGCCTGGATGGCATCAATTTTGTCCAAAAAGAACTTGCTGAGGGTATTGCACCAGGACTCCGAGACAGGCGAGGAGCAAACCAAGGCAGTTGGAGACATAAAGCTTTGCACAATTGAAAAAATTTCTTTTGCGTTATTATTGGCCTGGTCAATACGTGACGCAAAATATTGACCCTTAGCAGCGGCAATAGCGGCATAATAGCATTTTTGTTTAGCTCTAAGGGTGAGTTTCGCCAACGGGCAGTAGCTGCTGGCACGCCAGGCCCTCTCCAGAACTTTGCACTCATGTTTCAGAGTTTTAAGCTCCGGTAGATACCAGGGTTTGGAAGGAGAATTCCTCTCTAACTTAGGCAGGCGCAGTGAAGATAATGAAAACACAGAATCAGCTATCCATTTAGTAAACCCGGTCACGCTTCCTTCAAGATCTTGCTGACGGGCAGGCCTAGAGGCAGCCAAGGAGCTCATGAATTGAATAGGATCGATTTTACTGAACAGCGGAGGGCGAAGACAGCGCGTAGGCCGAGCAGGCTGAGCAATCTCCCAAGAGAAGCAGATGAGAAAGTGATCCGACCAAGAAGTTGGGGTGGGCTCAGCCACCTGAACAGGAAAATTAGAACAGATGGGATCTAAAATATGGCCACCCTGATGAGTGGGCTGAGAGACCCATTGAGAGAGATGAGCTAAGTGGAGGGAGTCAAGAAAAACCACGGAGTCTTTAGCATCTTGTTGATCAAGGTGGAGATTCACATCGCCCAGTACCATATAGTGGGAGAAGCGCAATGCGCGCTCAGCTATAGCATCCCCACAAGATTTAAGGAAGGCAGTAGCCCACAGAGTAGGAGGTTTCCACTTGCCTGCATTGTCTCGTTTAGCCACTATTGTGGCCACTCCCACCATAACTCGTTCATATCTGGGTCCACCAAGTTTCTCTAGTATGCCGAGGAGGCCGACCCCTGGGGTCAAATAAGTCTGTCGATCCAGCACCTGCGAAAGAGACCTCTCAACCCCGTCAGAAGTGAGTAATCAGTGGACACGCCAAGATCATGTGAAAGAAGTCAGCATCAGAGTGGGTGCATGGGAAGCATGTGGAACGTGGCTGTTTTGCCAGCGTGCCATATATGTCGGGGCATGTAGTACGCGATGTTGAGGTATTTCAGTTGTACTAGCCTAAGTCTAATGGGATTACAATTTCTCTGCGAGTCATTCGAGCAGCTCACCAATCAGCTTTGTCAAGAGCATTTGTAAAGGGCATTAAACACCTCTGGAGCATTAACCACTAATGTTCGGTGCACTTTGGAGATCGCTCCCCATCCCATAGGCCCCAAAAGGAGGTGTACTGTGAGGGGATTGTATTTTGGCAGCGTAATTCCATCTTGGATGTGAGTTGCCAAGGCATGGCATAGTTGTATATATTTATAGAATTACATGCATGATAGGGAGAACTGCACTTGGAGATCCTGAAAGGAATACATGTGCTCCCCATGCCAAACGTCTCCCAGGGTAGTGATGCCGATTTTATCCCTAGCCCCAAACCCATCCAAGCAAGCAGAATATTGAAGCCACCTTCCTGTCCACAGTGTGGTGCAGCTAGTCAGCTTTCTGTCCCAGCCCCGTAATCTCAGTGCCGCACACCAAATCTTAAAAACCACTACGGTCTCAGCCGGGAGACGATGGGGGAGTCAGTTTACGTAGAGGAGCCCCAGAATGTTGCCCAAGCCCGGGTAAGAAAGCTCGACCTGGTACATTGGGTCTTTACAACCACCCGTTAACCAGTCATTAATCACCAGTAGTTGTGAGGTCCAATAGTGTAGCTGAATGCCAGCCACTCCTAGGCCTCCGTGATAAACTAACTGCCCCCATCTGTCCAGACCTATAGAGGAAGAAGTGCTAGACCACAGAAAGATGCAAATCTGTGCTGCGAGCCTCTTAAACCAGTGGGTGGGTATGTCATATCAGAGTGTTGGAGTACATATAAGAATCAGGACAATGTCATCATTTTAAATAATGCCACGTAGCAGGTGCAGCGGGAGTTGCTCCCATTTCTGAAAGCCCTGCTTCATCTTGGTGACCACGGGTGGAAGGTAAAGGCTTCACGCCAAAGCATATGTTTATCCCTTTGCCTTCTATGTAAAACAATACAGTGGCGTTTTCACGTTACCCTGCTGTTTGTGAAATGCTATTGCCATTGCATGTGTGATTCCACCGTGACCTGTCTGTAAAGTGCTATTGTGGTGCATTACTACATAAATTGCTGTGGGGAAACATTTATGTTATGCGATTTCTACTTTGCACTGAATTTCAAGTACCCATTGCCTTACCTTTGTTCATGCACCAGACTTCTTCACCAGAGCACCGCAGCACCCAAGCTCCCTCGAGTGGTGAATCTTGTCACCACTGTGTGCATGCAGCACAGATCTAAGTCCTTGGGTTTCAGTGGTAGGAGATATTAACCAAATCGGTGCCATCTGGCGCCATCTGACCCGCTCACTGTGAGGGGTGTCCATGCACAGCAGGGTGCTTCCCCACAAATGAAGCCGAAGAAGCTTTTCTCTGCCCCTGACAGCCCCTCATTCACAGTGAACGAGAGGGCCTGAGGCTGCAGGTCATATAATTGGAACCATGCTGCACTGATTCACATGTAATATGTGAATCAGTCGATAATGTGTCTGTCTGTACCTTGCTGATGATTTTGAGCCGTGGGGGGGGTCTTGACTGATATTATTGACAAAGGCAAAAACAGGTATACACCCAAACCAAGCCCTAATCCTTCAGCTCCCCGTGGCTGGTCAGTCTCACCTAGCACTGCAGCACTAATACTGGTCCAAGAGATGTATCCTGTGCAGAATATATGTGCATGTGCTTACTAAGATAAATGCAAAGATGGACAACATTAAGCTAAATCAGATTTCCCATTCCATCCAATAAAAGTGGTGCTTCTCATTGTTATCTGTGTAGGCGAGATTCTATAGCGCTGTTAAAGAGGGCTAATAGTAACCTGCAGATCAAAGGATACAATCCAGGTGTTTCTGGTTGTTCCTTTGATCCTCATGAGGTTAATACAATTAGCCATGTAATCACTTTATGCAAAATCTTAATTTTGAGACAAAAGAGAATGAGTGAAATTGAATTTTACAGAATAAACATACAATTTAAAGAAATGATAGTTTACATCATTATTTTAGTGATTCAGTTTGTTGTTGAAATCTTTAATAATTATGGTCAGATCTAGTGATTAATTGTTAACTCGTAATAATTTGTTACTCTTTTCTTAAAAATATAGATGATTCCGCAGTCAATTCTATGTTTTTGCCAAGACTTGGCAGTGATGAAGAGGCACATATAAAGAAAGAGGACATTGGAAGCTCTATAAGTAAGTAAAAACTCTGAATACTACAAAACTCTTAGTTAAGATTGTTAGAACTCTGCTGTTTTCAACAAATATACAGAAGAGCTATTCATATTTAACACTGCATTATACAATGCAAAGATTGACAATGGAATATTGTTTCATCACATCCCTAAACCAGGGAAGCACCCACATGACTGTGCAAAGTATGGACCCACTTCTCTTCCTAAACCTGGTTTAAAATGGGGTGCAAACATTGTATAGCACCATCCTCTTCTTTCGTAATAACATTGTAATCTTGCTCGAGGTATTAATGGTGCTCATGGTTCCGAATCCATTCTGAAGCAGATGAGCAGAGAAGCTGGCTCTAAAACTCCCCCATCCAGGAGGAGAATAGATGCTGTTTACACCAGTGTCTTAGGGAAAGGAGCACAATGATAAGACATTTGTGGTAGCTGTACACTGCACACATTTGGGCAAGGGATGGGTGTTGAAGGACAGTGCAAACTCGTCTCTTGCTCTCTGCCCTCTCTTCTGAGGATGATTGAAGTGTTGGATGTATGCAGAGTTTGAAGATTCTGTGTAGTTACAGCTTGAAGATTCTGTGTAGTTACAATTGCATTCAGTAATATTTATTAATTGTTTAAAGGTTTCTGGACAAACCACACAAATGAAGCAACACCATTATAATAGTACTAATGCGTCCGTATAGCAGATTAACTGCAACAGTGATGATTCTTTAGAAATGCTACTATAAACAGATAATGTAATTGCACTAATAGTGAAACTTTTTTGTAATATTTCGAGTGTGAGAAGAGTGAGAAAAGCATTTGTGAAACAGATCATTTTTGATAGCAGAGAAGAAAATGTATTTGATAGTAGGAAATAAATTTAAAAGGAAACGTAATAAATAAAGGCTTTATTTTGGTTCTAAAATTCCACAAATAAATCTGTAAATAAAAGAGACTAAACAGGATAGTAGCATTTTTTTTTTACATAAAAGCAAACTGGGGCTAAAGACTGCAGTTATAGTAAGAAAATATGCAACATCCTTTTGGAGAATGGTTGTTGTGAGGATGGCAGACATTCAGTGTATTCAGACAAATTGTATGAAGAGATATGATGACTCTTCTAAAAACAAAATGAAGGGGCTCATGGCTGTGCTTAGCAAAAGTTCTTGGCTAGAAATATTGTATCATGTCTTTAAGACCTCCAGTGTATGAGAATGTGACAGGTGTGGTTAATGTGGCGCTGAAAGGTGCTTCTGACATACAGATAAGGAATATGGCTATGACATTTAATAATATACTTTACTGCCATAAATGTCCTGTAATGTTGCGAGGAAATACCAGAAGTCCTTGGCTAGGTCCGCAAGCAACTTGTATCTCATGGCGCATACATGGGTGATGTACCACAACTCCAATGGTGCCCTTCAAAGCAGGATGCAACACCACACACAGTTCTTTGAGAGACTCTTACCTAGATGCTAAGCAGAGGTCAAAAGATAGTTAAGAGAACACATGCTTTGTGATTTACATATTTGTAGTTTCAGCTCCCTGACAGTCGGGGAAATGAAGTGTTTGTGAGATGTTTTATTGGTTTCTTTTAGGTAAAGGTGAAAGCGTAATCCTTGTTCCCGGTCCTGCATAGAATTCTGTAAATAACATCATATTATTAATTTATTCTTATTTTTTAGCTTTAAAGATTTGTTGCTCTTAGTTAGAATTTTTACATACCTCCATTTGTATATTTAACATTCCTCCATCGTATTTATCCCTTTTCGGTCTGTGTTTTCCATTTTGTATTTCAAATGTAGACTCTTAACAACTTCAGTTTATTGGTAAATTATTGTCACATTTAACATTGATTGACTGACTGTTGTCTTTGAATATAACTGTGGCATATGCTGCAGTATTTTAAATGTGATTGAAGTTAGTTCTTTTCCCTTTTCACCTCTACATGATATGTTGTCAAATCACTTGGTGGCGCTGCCTTTGATGGCTATGATTCTACGTTCGATTGAGTTGAGTCTTTTTCAATATTTTGTCTGGTATAATCTTCATGATGAATAACAGCATTGTCTCACCCTCTCCCATCATCCTCATCTTTCCACATTTCAGTGTGGGTGTAACTGCTCTGATTGTATCTTAACCTATCTATAGATCTGTGCGTTCACTAGATCTCTTTTGACCCTATTTCACAGCTCTTGTGAATACACTTAATGCTTCTTGAAAAGTCTTTTCTTCTGCAACTGTGAATCCATTTTCCATTTTGTCTTTGAGATGCCGGTTTTGGCTTTCAACACCAAAATGTTTGAGGTCTTTTCATTTCATCTTTTCATTGTGTTTTTTTGTGTCTTTGGTGGAGCAGGAATATCCTTCTCTTTACCTGCCTTCTGATTGTGATTGTCTATTAAAGTTGTGTCAGTTTGCTTATGCTTGTCCTTAATGGTATCTTTATTTCGGCATTGAAGAACTTTTCTTTGCTGAGTTTTTGGATGTCAAAGAAACTCATTTGCTCTTCGAATCCATCTTTTGCTTCTAATAGGTTTTTGTCTTGAGACATTGTATTTTTTGCTAGTGTTTCAAGGATTTCCAGGCTAGAGAATGTGATCTTTTTGACATTAGTGAAAAATAATCATTCCCCTTAAAATCTCTTTGGTACCAGCGTGGCCATCATACTTCTTATTGGAGGAATCCCTGTCTTGCATGGCTGGTTGCTTAACCGGTGTCATTCCTGAAGAGTTGTTGTAAAATAAAGAATGCAATGAGCCTGGCACTGTTTATGTATTTTGTTTGGGTTAATTAAAGAGTATGGTGTGCAACCTTGGGAGAGTGATGGTCAAAAGGTGGATCTAAGCTATGCTTAGCATTCATGTGACAATATAGGCAATATTTAAACAGTATTTTCCATAATTTATTAGACCAAGAAATTGAGGGGACCCCACAAAAATATTTGGCCTCAAGCCATGCATTCATGAGCGTGGACAACCTGTGCTCAAGGACTGTTTAAAACCTAGACATTTCCAGTCCACCCTCTCAATGTTTCCTGCTCCTTGATTGCCATTCTCTTTTCCAGTATTCAGAGTGATACATCTCAACTTGACCATTGACCCACGGTTCACTGTCTTGCTGCTGAACGTACCAGCAGAAAAATTAATCTGAAGATGACTCTTGCGCATTGTGTCATTTGTGAACATGAGCTCAGCATCATAATGAGCCCTACTGTCTCTACCTATGGTCTACGCACAAAATAAATCTTTGTTTTTTTCAAAGACTATTCCCAGACCCAATAACTAGATGGTAGAATAATCAAGATCATGTGAATAAGGAAGAGTTTCAAGTTGCAAAACTATTATTAAAGGTAAGTAACTCATCTCTTGTTTTTTTTTATTTTTTAAAGTACAATTTCAAGAAAAGATAATGGTGATGGTAAGACTTTTGTTATGAAATTCAAGAAGAAGAGATATTATTGAGATGAGGTAGAAGAGGGAGGTCCAGCGCAAGAAAGAAAGACAGGCAAAGGAGTCAAGGGGCTGCTGTGGGGGCGAAGAAAGAACTGTAATGAAGTTCTCAGTGAGAGTAATAGAAAAAGAAAAAAAAACTCAGTATGCAAACAAAATGTGAAAAACAGTGATGAACCAATCTCGCTCATGAAAGCATTGGACGGTGATGATGAAGAATGGATGACTGAAGAAGACTGAAGGGATTTCATGCAACAAATGCCGTGCTCTATAATACATGCCGCTAGTGAAGACAGCGGTTATTCAGAGGAGCAGTGCCCCGTCCATGCCGTTCGATTGAATCTGTCGTTCATATAATCAAATCCCTTGTGACTGCTTATATTTAATGGCTAGCTTGGATATTCACCAAGCATATTAAACAAGTTATCGTTCCGGTGAATCATATATATATATATATACACTTTTGGGTCAAATGTAATTCTCCTTTTACCGTCCTGAAGATGGTCTAGCGGACTCACGCCAACAAGACCGAAACGTCGACAAGCTCATCTATTTTCTTTAATGATTTAATTTGGCTGGAATTGTTTTCTGTCTTGTTAGATTCTTTTCTGCCTATATGATTTTTGAAATAGATGTCATCACAAATGACTTCAAGGTCACAATGTCTATATATGGTGTGTTCACCTCTGTCATTGTGTTTTTGTTATTATAATCTGTACCCCACGTTTTGTTCACTTTCATTAAATGCACATAAATTGAGAAATCTACACCTGTGTTCTTAAATTGTTCTTGATATATTAAGTCAGATGTAAATGAGCGAATTGATGTTTCTGATTTTTCTAAGGTCAGTTACCATTTGGGACTCAACCACAGAGTAATTTGCATAAAAAGCTTGACTGAGTATCATAAACAAAATCCCTTGCAGGCACAGTTACCTTTTATTTCTTGTAATTCCCAAGCCTTCAAGGGTAGATTGGGTTTCCCACTGTTTGTTTGACTGTGCTCTATAATACAGCAACAAAAGTTGGAAGAAGAAAGGAGTTGGTGGGGTACAAAGCTGTCAAAATTCAGTGTGGTAGAGCTGCTGCCTTTGGTGAGTAGCAGAGAGATATATATTGTAGGCTCAGTGTTTGAAGTTATGTGTTTACAGGCTGCGATTAACAATGCAGCTTGGCCATGGTCTCCTGTCCCTGCAGCACAAAGTAAGGGAATGGGACACATAAGAAGGAATTGGCCATTGAGTAATCTCCTAGTGCCAGTATTGGGAAGGTGGACACATGTAATTTGAAAGACAGTGCCATGTCTGAAGGCCAGAAACATGGAGATCATTCATGATTCGGGCTTCAATATCACTACGCAAATCATTGCTGTAGTGAAGGGAATTAATTTCCAACTCTCCTTCCTGGAAAATCAGCCCACTTCTTCAAACCGACAACCATATCAAACTGACACGGGTGCTGGTCATGGCCTGATTAGACTGTAACCAAATATACAGTGGCCTCCCAAACAAAACCAGCACCAGACTTCAAAGAGTGCAAGGCAGCCAGAATGTCTCAGCATTTAGGGAAGCTGGACCTAAGCTAGCACTTAGAGCTCTCATCTGGGTCCTGGTTGTATTCAGAATCCAATTTAAAGCACTATACATTATGCACAAGGTATATTAGGGCAAAGAACCAATAACATTCATTTAAGAGACTAAAGTGTAGTGGAAGAACCTTGGGGGACCTAACATTTTGAACCACCTCAACTCTGGAAATTCCCGAAATCCAAACTCTCCAAAGAAGTGGAGAAACCAACTCTAGCTTTCTGTGTGTATTTTGTTTTTCTATTCCAGCACTCTGAAGTGACCTAAGTGATATGCAACACTCCATCACAACAGTGACGGATATCCCGACCGATGAAATATAAATTCCATTTTATCCTATGGGATTTATATTTCGGCAGATAGGGTATCCATCACAGTTGTGATGGAGTAGCCCATCCACCGAAATATAAATCAGGCCTTTTTTGTAGGGCCTGTGCATAGTGTCCATTTTGGATTTTCCTTTTATGTTCACATCTCTTTCTAATGGTGACTTTTTACACACTTTATACTAACAAGGGAATATGCTACATACGTATTTCTGGTAGGCATTGACGCCCTGTAGTCTGCACAGTAAGTTCCAGAGTTGTACACTAAGAACACAATGCCATTGTTTTCTTTCTTTCTTTCTGTGCTCGTTAGGAGACACCTCGTTTTAGCTAGATGAAACCAAAGAAGCTGTTCTGTGCCTATGGCACAGTGAGATCAGGATAGTATTTTATCATAGAAACAGTTTCCGTGCTAAAGCCCAGTGAGAGGAGCACCTCATGGTAAGATTATCATGGAACCACTGTGAACTGTGACTGAGCTGCAGCCCAGATTACTCCGACCGTGTTCCTGCGAAAGAAAATAGCCTGCACACTTAGACCGGCTTCCTGGCACAAAAAACCAAGGTATGGGGTTAGACTTTCCCAATAGATCTGGCAGAGGGTACTCCTTCTATGCTTTCTTTAGTATAGTATTAATGACAGATAGGAGTAAGGTAAAAGTAACAATTTACATGGTTTAATCATTTGTATTTTTCACCATTCTAATAACACTTATTACAACGTGTCCCATCTGCATAATCATCGCAGCTCACGTTTTCTTTACAAGAATATGATTGTTTCAATAAATGTTTTGAAAATGCATTTTCGTATCTTTCTTGTTTATAACTTGGGTCTGCACAAGAAACAAATGAAAGGATTTAGGGGCACATGCATCAACATTGTAAATTGCAAATACCTAATTGCGAATTCCTGAGAATCGCAATTAGGTATTCGCAATTTACAATGCATAAAGCTCAAAGAGTTTCAGGTTGCGATTCCTAGGGGGGGTCGCAAATCGCTCTACCTCATTAATATTAATGAGGTAGATCGCACTTTGCGACCCCCTAGGAATCGCAAAAATCACAGGGATGGTGGCCTGCTGAGGTCAGCAGACCACCATGTCCGTGATTGTTTTTAAATAAAGCAATCTTTTTTTTGGTAGAGCAGCCCGTTTTCCTTAAAGGAAAACGAGATGCTTTACAAAAAGTAAAATGAAAAGTTTTCTTTTCATTTTGTAAGAGCAGGCAGTGGTCCGTGGGACCACTGCCTGGTCTGAAAAATGCTTTTACAACCATTCACAAAGGGGAAGGGGTCCTTCCCATTTGCAAATGGGTTACCACCTACTTGAAGTAGGTGGTAATATGCAAATGTTTTGCGACCGCATTCACGGTCACAAAACATTCATGCATACTGTTAGGATTTGGTATTTGGAAGGGACGCCCTTAACACACCCGTTCCAAATACCGAATCGTAAAACCCAATTTGCGATTCGGTGACAGGTTATTGAATCGCAATTTGGGTTTGATGCATGTGAAAAGCCTTTTTTGTATTCGCAAACGGGCCTATTCTGCGAATTGGCCTGTTTGCGAATACAACAATGCTTCATGCATGTGCCCCTTAGATCTGTTTCCACAAATTCCTTGGTAATCGGAGTGGTCATGTTTGAGGTTACCAGAAACATCTGTTACTCTGTTCTGTTTAGGGGTTTAGATGTGCTACTGTGAGTTAGCCGAAACAAACCACCATTTACTGATGATATGTGTGGACTCAGTCTCTATATTGTGAAGTTCTTGTTGATCTAATACACAGTCCTACTAGATATGTAGGAACCGTATAACATCAGGAGCTGTAGTTATCTCTGTGAGCGATGATTGGGTGACTTGAAATGCCAGATTACTAGGGGATAGATGTAGGGTGTGTTTGCTGATACACTTTTGCAATAGAACTGCACTTGTCTGATAAACCTCAAGATGTTGATATGCAGATCTTTTGAAGGAAAATCCAGTAATCAAAGTAGACTTACGTATTACAAAAGGCAAGAAATCTGAAACTGGATTTAATAAGATTATGTTCACATTAATTTGTTATCCTTTTAGATTGGGTTTGAATGGTATAATATGAAGCCATCTTATGATAATTTAATGACTTGATCTTATTTTTTTCTTTCTGACCTTTTGTGTTATGATTTTCTTTCAAATATAGCATGCCCAGATGTAGATTTGAATTTTTCACCAAGACTTAGGAATTCAGATGAAGTTTGCTTGACAGAATCACCTCTTCAAAGATCTGGAGGTAACTGGAAAGAAAGATACTATGTATATTTGTTTAGTGTTATCTCATGGTTACCACTGTGACACAGACAAAGTGCTGAGCCCCACCCTAGCTAGTACTGTAGCGCAGATGGAGCCCCTTGAACCTTTCTTTGCTTCCTGTGACCCAACCTTTGTGTCCCTTCCCTTTTACTTTGCCTGTGGAACATTTTTTGTCTCTGTTCTTTCTCTGCAGCATACCTCTCTTTCCAGCTCAGCCACCATGTGTCCTATCTCCTCCCACCTCACCCCACCTCTAAGAAGGTTCCCTACTTATCGTTGCACTCCACCACCTTCACCTGCTGTCTCTGGTCTTCTACCTTTGCCTCTAGAAATCCTACTGCACATGTGTATTTGCTTACATGCAAAGAAATGAATCGCAAAGTTCTGTTTCTCCTACATCTGCCCCCTCCCCCACTGGCACTCCCTCCCCAGTCTGACCCCCTCCCTCACTACACACCTTACCTGTATCTCTGGCACTCCAAAGTCTCTCCGGCATCCAAGTAGACCGTGGATGATGGAAAAATAAAGGTGACAGCTTAGAAAGCTGCCCTCTATCCTATTGGTTCATCCATCGTTGATCTCACTTCTAATTTCATGAGGCACCCATGAACCACATTACAGCTATTTGTTCACATGGCTTGGTGCATGCAAACAGTTTGTCTTCTCCATACTCGGGCCCAGCTAATATTAAAATACGCAGAGCAGGATGAGATAGCTGCTCTACTTGATATATTTCTATTTCTGTCACAACTCTGATGAGGAGTTGTAGTTGGCCAGATATCTCTGAATTGCTAATATGTTTTCTCAAATACAAACAAATGAACAGTTATAAAGAAGCAGAAAGGTGATGCTAGAAATATAGAAAGAAGCAGGCAATATAGAAAAGGCTAGATAGAGCTCAAAGAGCAGAAAATGCATGTGAGTTATGCGAAAAACAAGATGATCTACTGTTATATTTTTGAGTTTTGTAATAGTGTTTAAGTTCACTTAAAAAAAAAGAGCATCAGTATAAGTTACAATATCAAATGCATTTGGGTAAACGTTAAACCTGCTAAAACCACAAGTAAAAAAATATTAAAGCAAAAAGAAACACACATACAAATGTCATGGACGATTGCCCAGTAGAAAGAAGAAGGTCACTTACTTGGCAGAGAGCATCATAAGATGTAGTTCACACCTGGCATCTGAATCTCCAGATTTCTAGGCCTTCACTTGAATTTCCAACCCCCGATTGTTGCATTTTATATTTTGGACATAGTACACCACCCTCATCATAAGAACATAGTAATATGAAGAATCTTTACATAGAGAGACTGAAGTCCGTGCCGAGCTTTATAGGCAATAATGGGCATCTTCATGCAGTTCTGTAGTACCACAAGTGACCAGTGCTGTGCATAGTGAAACTATACTCCCAGTGTCTAACATGCAGTGTTCTGCACACGTTTGAGCTTCCTTGTCATTCATAAAGTGAGTTTTAAATAGATAGAGTTCCCATAGCCACTTAGCGTCAGCAAAACAGCAAGAACAAATGGGTATGAGGACTCAAAGCTCAGAGGGCCTTCAGATGTAGAAAAAACACACTGCCTGTGGCAATGTCTAGGGCACACCTGTTCAAGATGTAGCCAGAGGGATGACTGAAGTTGTACATCTGGTTGGGGTGTGTGCATCCAGTTATTTAGCAGCAGTTGGCAACTCTCTGGGCCCAATCTTGTACGACTCAGATCTCACAACCTTCAATTGTATATATTTGACTCAACTTCAATCTGATATCCTATTCCCTGCTGCTTTCCAAGCCAAGGCAGTGCGACAGGGACCCAATTTAGTCCTTTAAAAGAGGTATGCATCTGGGAGTCATCAGCGATATGGTGGCATGAAGATCTTTCCTCTAAATTATGTCCTACCATTGAAACACATATACATTTACCCAGAGTGGTGGCAGCACACCAACCTTAGGGGAGGGAGAGTAAAGGGGGAGGGGTGATTATATGAAGCAGGAGCAATGTACTTTGTTTTATTTTTAGGTTAAGAAAACGGCCCTTATTGTGTGTGTGAGAAAATAACCCTTTTTGCTTAATCACCCCCATTTTTGCTGAACTTTGTTGCTGGTGTTTAGGCTGTGCACACACAGGGACTCTGCTGTCCAGTGCTCTATGTATGTGCTGTGACCCCTAAAATATATAGAAATTGGCTAATCCCTGATTGGCATATTTAACTATTCTATAAGGCCATAGTATATGGTATAGAAACTAAATCCAGGGCATGGAGAGTTAAATACCACCTGTGGAATGCAACATCTATTGTGCCATCCACTAATGCGACACAGGCCAACATGGTTTCAGGCATACTTCTGAAGCATGAGCACCATTTGGAGCTTATTTGTTACTTAGTTGTTGGCAATCTGAGTTTTTGTCCTTTAGTAGTATAATTTTAAAATCACTATGTGAAGTACATTTAAATAGTGATGCACGGATTGCTAAATACCGTGGCAGCACTTAATAAAAACAAGTATTTGTTCTATTAGATGTCTCAAAAAGGAAGGATGGAAGGCTGAGACTGCTTTGTTTAGATTCAGGCTGATGCAGTTCAGATCACTGCATTTGTCAGTGCCAGGTGTTCAACACTCCAAGCCTTTCTACTGGTTAACAAAGTACAGTGTCAGAGGCTCTATAGTCTTATGATGAACCACTACCTCAAGTTCCCATAATGCAACTTATTTCAAGAAGGTAGACAAGTTGCCCAGTATCTTAAGGCGATTATGTTTGCAGAGCTGTGCTACACAAATCCATACATGTTTGTATTTATTTATTCATTTTCTTGCTAGAAGGCCTTGTGTGGATCAATTTGTTTAGGGTCTTTAGATATATAAGACTACCACCTATGGATAAGATGTTTTATAAAGGGTAGCCGGATACCAGCTTTTGATTATTATGGTTTGACTGCTGTATAATATTATTAATATGTTAATGGTAACACAAAGCCATGTTTTTTTCCAGAAATTGTTTCAGTGCTTATAAAGAAAGAGGATGAGACCAGTTCAATAGACCTTTCGGGCAGTGAAAGAATGGAAGACATTGGCTCTGAAACTGGTAAGTTCACAGATCTTACATGGTTAAATTGTTTATCTAAACAAATCAGCACGCCACAAATTAGAACAGACAAGAGTCAGATGTAGATCATTACGTCGACTTCACTAGCTGTTTCCAACAAGTCTTTCATTGGTAAGGTCACTTGCCCTAGTAACTTTTGTCAGTTCAGCAGGCCCCTAGACACATTTGACATACTCTCTAGCTGCATGAATGACAGCAGCATTTTTAAAAGCAACCCTTTAATATCACAGGAGGCATGGCAGCATGTATTGTGCACAGGTACCATCCCCAAATGTACCCTCTTAGCCTTCCCTCAAACAGTTCATTTTCATGCCAACTAACCTCATGTTATCCAGTTCCTCCTTGCTTTGGGTAAATTCTTACATGTCTTTGGCCATACTCATAATGGAGCCCTGCATTGTACAAAGGCTTCTTCGTTTGTTTGAATCAGTTTGGCTTTATATTCTACAGTTGAGTCAAATCTTTTGGCGGGTGTTGCATAAGCTATCTTTATGTTGTTATCAGTTATGTTCTGAGATGTGTTGCAAGTTGGGTTGCTGGTGCAAGCGTTGACTGCCTGGCTCAGATGTCAGTTCATCCACATATGGATTTCAGGTGAACGACAGCACACACGTCAGGCACACCAGATATTTCACCACAGGCTGGAAGGCCCAATTCCTCATTTAGTACAAACCTATGTGGACTAATTGGAGTACGTAATTGCACAGAGTGACTCATTCTGGGTGTTTATAGTAGTGCAAACCGAAAATATGTTTTTCCAAGGGTATTAATGGGCCCAGAGGATCTTTAACTGCTCCTCTTGTTTTTACTTGTTGCCATTCATACATTTCTAATCCTGTCATTGCATGCATTAAGTGTGCCCCACTTACCAGTTTCAAATGTCAATTATCCTGATCCTCAAATGTACTTCATTGTCTTTGAGATTTCAGCTGCTTCCCACACCTTTGACCGGGAGTTTTTTAATCTATATAGATAAGCCCTCTCCTTATCAATGTATGAAATATCCTCTGTGATTGTTTCAAGTAAGTAAAAGTGTACCCCAGTAGCACTGTTCTAGTCCTCTATACGTGATTCCTCTTTTCTGTTTCCTGCGAGCTTAATGTTGACTAAGCTGATCACTGATTAATTTATTAATATTTGAGATTGCAGATGCTGCTAATTTCACCCAGACCCTATGCGTGGCTTTGAGCAGGGTTAAGCCATCCTCTCTTCTCCCAAAGAGAGTTGTTCGTATATTTTTGCAGTTCGATTACCCCATGTGACTATACTCACTTGTTACACTTTTTCTCACTTTCCATGTTCTTAGCAATTTCTTCTGTTTTTACTCTTGGAGATCTTGTTTCTCTGGTAAGGGAATCCTTTAGATTTATAATCTTGAAATCATACCCTGGAGTCGGATTGGACCTCAGAATCACTAAAATGTCCATATATCCCTGAAACAAGTACTTTTTCTTTACCTTCTTTTTTAAAAAACTTTATTTGTAGAGTTTTATAACAAGGAAACAATACAGAAAAAAACACAAAGGAAATACACAGGGGATCGATACAATACAAAATCGTTATCAGCACATGTAGAACAAAAAAAAAAAGCAATTCACGACAATGTACAGTAGATAAGAAATAAATGACACCTGTTGAGAGTCAATCTGAAAGAAAAAGTAAGTGGGGAGAGAACGTGAGATGAAGTATGAAGCAGCACAGGCAGTTACACTGAGTCACCAAATGAGAGGGTATTCCGAAAGCGTCCATGTTGAAATAAACATAAAGTCATGTAAATGATCATAGGCATGCTTTCAGTCATGCAGAGCCCAGTGGGGTATGCATCAACCATGCCCGGACCCCTCTATAGCAGTAGGAAAGAGCAGCAAATAGTCTTGCAGTGGTTGCCATATGTTCTTGGGTCTGGAGGCTAGTGGTTGTCATGTAGCATATGTGTCACTTGTGGTATCACAATATACCAAATCTCGAATCCACGCCTTTGTCGTTGGGGCAGAAGTTCTGCCCCAGTGCAGGGACACCTGACTTTTAGCCAGTAACAGAGCAATAGCGGCATAGCAGCGGATTCCCGCAAGCAATGCTTAGCATAGCCTAATAGTGCCATTAGTGGGGTGGGGTAAGTGCAAAGTCAATCATCCTTGATAAAATGGAGAAAACAACGTCCTCCCATAAGAGAGTATTGGCGCACAGTTCCACGCCAGGTGTGAGAAATCAGTGTGGTCCACTGCGCATCTGGGACAACAGCGCGATTTGGCTGGGTCAATTTGGGTGATGAGATGGGGGGGGGGGAGGGGAGTGGATGCCTGGTGCAAGTATTTAAAGTGTAGTAGCTTGAGTCCGTGGTTGTTGAAGACTAACCATGTCTGTTCACAACAATAGTACCATGTTGTGTCTGGCAGTGGGCTCCCCAAATCCCTCTCCCATGCGACCCGAGCCCCCCCCAACTCCTGCGGGTTTCAGTAGGAGAGACAAATGGTATAACCAAGAGACCAAATGGGCATTATCTGGGCATTATCTGAAAGTGTAATGACCATTGTGAGTGGTGGGAAGGACATGGACTCCGCAGGGGAGAACAGGAGCGTGGTATGAGCGGTGTTGTACAGCCAATGTCGGATGAATCTGTCCATATAAGACAGATCATGCCCCTCCGTCAGTGAAGTCACCGATCGCAGTGTGGCACCAGTAAAGAAGTCGCCCAGTGTATGGAGCCAAAGTGTGGCCAATGTTCGCTTAGTGAATGCCTCCTCAGTCAACGGAAGTCAAGGATTATCATGGAGAGGAATATGCAGAGAGTATAAGAGATCAAAGCTCAGAAAGCATTGGAGTCTGGCCCAAGCCCAGTGTGTAGTAGGGAACGTCTGTATTTTCGAGGGAGTCTCATGTAGGCCGTACGGCATAATCGTTGAAAGGGGATACGGGTGGGCCTGAGTCCGTCCCGGCTTCAGGAATTGCAAGCGAACATCCGGGTGATACCAATGAAACGCAAAATGTGCCTGCGCTATAAGATAGTAGAGATTGAAGTCAGGGACTTCAAACCCAGTGTGCGTAGGGCATGGTTAATGTTCACCAGCGAATCCTAGGTTGTCTACCGGCCCAGACTAGCCAAGTGAGCATGCTACACAGGGTATCGAAAAAACTGCCCGTCAGAGTTATAGGGATATTGAGAAATAAATATAAAAACCAGGGCAGCACCACCATTTTGATGATGGCGATTCTGCCAGTAATGGATAAAGGGAGTTTAATCCACTGATCGATTTTGGATGACAGCCTATCAATAGCGGCGCCATAATTGAGGCATACGACCTCCGTGCTGGATGGAGATAGATGCCCACATATTTTGGGGAGTCCTTGCACCATTGTAAAGGGAACTCAAGGGGACAAGAGATAGTGGCCTCAGTCAACGGGAAAACTTCAGATTTACTTCAGTTAATAGTAAGTCCCGAGAATACACCAAACCTGACAACCTCACAGAGGAGAAGGGGAGAGATTGGATTCGGGGTCCCTGACGAAAAGCATCACATCCTCGGCATATAGGGAAGCCAAGAGGGGACGGCGATGGAAGCGCAATCCACGCGTCAGGTGACACTCCTGAAGATGGCGCACCAGGTGGTCTATGGCGCTGATTAATAATAGGGGTTATATTGGGCACCCCTGTCTAGTTCTGCGTGTAAGCATAAACTGGTCAGTTAAAGTGTCATTTACCTTTGGTCAGGCCAATGGGGCAGTGCAGAATAGACGGAGAAGGTCCCGAGACCCCCTTTGGCATGCCTAGCTTCCGCAACGTAGTTTTACATTCTAATTTTAAATGTGAGAACCAAGAAAAACAGAAGTATCTACTATTTGCGACTGGTGTGTTTAAGACTTTTTCCACTGTCAGCAGAGTTTACATTGAGGCAGACAGATCTGCCCTCAGGCAGCCATTTTACCTCCATTTGTTTCAACATGATGGAGAGGGGACCTCGTTTTATGTTTTGCACAATCTTTTTGATGTTCAGTGATACCCTTTTATTCCTCAAAAGGGGATTATATGTTTTTCTTCTTGAAATATTATGTGATATTTTAATAACAAAAAAACCTGAATGTCATTATGATAGAACATAAACCTATACATTTTCCTGTAGTCTGTCAATCTAGTTATCTTGGGTACTTAGCACTCTTAACATTATATAAGACCTCTTAAAGCATTTTAACTGTGACAGACAACAGGAGAGGTAAATTGGTAAAACATTGAATAAGAAATGAATCATTGTTTGTATGGGTATATTAATTTACTTGATATATGATGGGTAAAGTTCGATGGTTTTAATTTAGTAACATCACCTTAATGGCTTTTAGTGTTTTTGTTGAATTAGTTTCAAACATACCCTGAAAATGTAGCACCAAGATATATAAATATTTTCTTTGTCATTCATATGACTACATTCAGGTATATCAGGCTCCATGACCTAATAATTTTAGACTCTGGGCCTCATTACGATGGCGGTCGGTGTTGGAGGTGGTCGGACCACCGCGGTCTCGTCGGAAGTGGTCGGTCCGTCCGCCGGATTACAATGCATGCATCTTGTACTCCGACCCACCGCTGAAAGACTGCTGACAGCTTTTCTCCGACCGCCGAGTTGGTGGTCGGAGAAAAACAGCAGCCATAGGGCTGTACAGGTATCTCCGACCACCGTCCGGATTACAATGAGGCTTTCCGACGACCCGATCATGGCGGTCCGACCGCCTGCCTCGAGTCGTTGGAAACTAAGGATTTGGGGTGCATATTCACCCAAATCTGCTTCTCTCCAGCAGACTGCCATGGATCCCTTCATCCAGGTCCCCCCTACACCTGGGCAGCTGCAACCAGAAGACTACGATCCTGTGGGTGTCGGAATCCAAGTAAGTCCTCATGTGGTATGTATCCCCATTGACTGGACTGTGCACAATCTGCCACACTCCAGCAATGGGGTACATGGTGCACAAGGCATATCCCTACATATGTCATGCATATGTGTACAATTCACATGCTTTCTGTGAGTTTTTTACTCATTTGTGGCGACATATTTGGGGGTATGTGCCCTACCGTTGATGCGACTGCTGCGGTAGCAGCGATTGCATCGTAGTAGCAGAGGGAACCTTCCCGGCCTCGGCGGTCAGAAAGGGCTCATGAGGACGGCAGTCGAATGGTCGGCCTGATCACCATCGTAATGAGGCCGTCAGTTACTTTGTGGGTTTTGATCTCCATAATTTTCTCCATTTTATTTATCAAATGGGGTCTAGTGGGTTCTATTTCAAATTTTATATCTGTTATGTTCATTACAAGAGAATTCTGGTTTAGACCCACACTAGAGGTCCAGTTTATCCATCCATCCATGAGATTCCTGTATTGTTTCTAAAGCATTGAATAATTAGGCTTTGATAATTCAAGTTGCATTACTTTTGTTAGGTGGCTAGTACATAGATTTTATCCCCTCCCATTGCCGTTCTCCCTGTCAAAGCTGTAATCAAAGGTCAGCGACTCTTATCACACAAGGAAGTGGTTGGAAGCTCTGTTGTATTGTCTGGCAAGGAAGAGGAGATGTTCTTTGCCTGCTCAAAGAAAATATTGATTTAATTAAATGCAAGGAAAATGCACAATTCTTCCTGCTCTCAGCAGTAATAGCATTATGAAGCATCTGTGAAGTGATTGAAAAATAGTCTCTAAATCTGAGAACAACCGAAGAACATGATTTCACTCCACCAGGATCTTTTTTAGAAAAAGCAGTAGAGTTCCAAGAGACCAAGACACAAGGCTGTTGGGAGAACAAACAGAAGTCAGGCTAGATGGAGGGAGGGAGGATGGAGGTTAGAGTGTAACACCAACAGAATCCAAGGAAACAAGAAGAAAGTGTTTGCTTGTTAGAGTAAGAACTCGTAACAAAAACACACAATTGACCCTGCACTCGAAAACCACAAATAATCTATTTGTAAAGGCAATTGTGCATCATGTTGTGAGAACAGAACAGAATATGAGTAAATAGCTTCCCAAATGAAAAGACCAGACGATCGTATTTTTGATTGTAGAAAAATGTTGTCCTTTTTTATTCCAGTTTGCAACTTTATGGAACCGGACGCCCGCATACGTGCGGAGGGAGATACATATTCCCAAATCATTATATTGAGATGATTAATTACATGGTGACTTGTTGATGCCTCTCGCTCGTAGAGATGCAATATTAACATCAGAAACACGATAAACCATAGACTATACCCTTTGCTGATCCAAACACCACATCTGAACTTTTAAAATAAACACAGCAGATACAGAATCTTTTGAGCCCTGAAGAAGTCCCATGGGGGACGAAACGCGTTGGCAAGCAATTCTGTCGTGTATTTTAAAGAATGAAGTTTTTGGAATAAAAAAGGACAACGTTTGTGTGTTTTTGTTAGTGGTAGTTTTGTATACTGCCTTTATGGGATGTATGTGGGGCACATCCCAGACCCGGTGCACCGATTTGCTGAAAGGATTTAGAGGCCATTACACGGAGTAACGTCTGGTGCTGGATCTTTATGCTCTGACCCTCCTTTTTGTTCGTATGTGTAAGAACTCATAACAGCATTCTGCTGACAGTGGCCTGGTATGGCAAAAAGTTGAAGGCAGTCGCAGAGACAAACTGTATCTCCTGATGAGCTGAGTATCAACTTCCTGTTCAAGAAGTCACACAGGTGCCGTGGACAGTTGGAGTGAGATATAATACCTATATGGCAAGGCAAAAGAAAGTAACATGCTTGATGGGCTTCAAAGAAGGCTATAAATGCGGAAGAGCTGTTATCAGGATGTTGACGAGATCATAGCTCACAACTGAAGCTTTAGAGGCCATAGCACCATGGACCAAGGGTGCACCTAATTAGAAAACAGTAATTCTTTTCTTTAGCAATTACCCAGTGGAGCCTATAAGAAATGCTAGTGTGTGTAACATTTGAAAGAGATTTTTCTGAAAGAAGTGATGAGTTGAAAGACTGAGCTGGAACAAAGAGATGCTAGTCTCTCATAATTCTTGCGACAGACAGCCATGCATAATTTGGGACAGTCTGAGTACAAGACACAAGATATCCAGTTTGTATTCCCTCGGAAGTATTGAAGAACACCCCTGGTTAGAGTTAGCCTGGTCCTTAATAGAGAGAGCCCAGACATCAAGGACTCTCCTAATAGAAACCACGCCGTATAGCGTGGCCAGCTTGGCCAATATATCTTTAAGTGAGAGGTTGGAACATGTAGACCAGCGGCAGAAAGGAGATGGAGCCTATTTAAAATCACACAATGAAGAGTATCTTCTGTGAGGAGGGTGTGAAAAGCCTGCAGACAAAAGGATCCTTGTCAGTGGTAACCTACAAGAGGGTGACCAGAGGAAATAGCCAAGCATTAGACACTGAAGGTGCACCCCCCTGGGGTGAAGGGATTCTAAGTAGTTTGCTACTGGAGAGACAGTGAACTCAAAGGGATCCACACCCCATTCCATTCACCAGCCTTGCCAACGGGCCCATGCTGCTGTATAAGCTGTATGAAGGCGGGGTGCCCTGGAGTTGGATTTAAGAAATAATTTGAATTTGTTGTGATGTTCTTGTTGCTGAGAGCTCCCAATCTTGTATGTGCCACTTTGCCTTGCCAGAAAATAAACACCTTCTCAACTCGTCACAGAATGTACATTTGAGGAAATTCCAAAGTAGCGCAAGATCTTTGTCCAAAGGTGATGCTCAAGAGAGAAACAAAATAACGATGCTCCTACACCCATAAATTATTCCAGAATATTGTAAAATAGGAACCAGCAGGCAATTGTAACAGTCAGGTTCTTAACCCTTTAGATATAACATCATCAAATGGTGGTTTGCATTGTTTGACAGAAGTATGACGTCATGTGTTGACTTTAAGTATGTTTCATATAGGCGCACCTTGAAATTCCAGTCAGCAGGCTGCAGAGTCCGCAAGGTAGAAAGACCCTGGATTCCTAGAGGCAAATTCACCCCTGCAGTTTCATGAGTAGATGAAACAACCAACCTTACTCAAAGGCTCCCAGGTCCCAAAACCAAAACAAGAACAGCTTGGTCAAAATGTACATGCAGAGGCCATTGAATGTTCATGGAATGCAGATGTTGCATGGCTGGTGAAATCTTTACCTTACATCCTACCCCCCTCGCGCTGTCCTGTTGCAGCCTTGACTACCATCCTTATCATCACTTGGGTAAAGTGTAAATGAGATTTAAATGAGAGACTTTGTGTTTGAATGTCTTCATTATAGATTTAATTTGTTATAGGGTACGTTATGGAATGTGGTATTGTATGTGTTGAAATATGTATCATGCTGGAAACCGTGAGAAACTTGTACAGCGGGGGGGGGGGGTTTAAGGTCTTAACTTAAACCATTAGTATTGAGATCACCATTCAGTCTTAATTCAAAGACATCTAGAGTTCATCGTATTATAGTAAGAAAAGAAGAGTTTGTACTAGCAGTGGTAGAAACCCTGATTGATTGAGGTTAAAGAGCCCTTAGATTCAAGGAGGGGTACAAATTGACTTGTGCTTACAAGATTTTGGTGGAAAAAGGCAGAAAGGAAATAGGCTAAAAGTGAGTACAGAGAGGTCATCATTGTGTTTCTTCATAATGTCACTATGAGAGCTTTTTTCTAGATGTCAGGTAGGACTGATGAAAAGACAACCTAATATATAGTGGTGAGGAACTTAGTCTAAAGCTACTGTACCTGAACACACTAATATCCCGTACATAGCCAAAGAACTTCTGTGAATTATTTGATAGCTTGCTATATTTTCTTTTCAGAGTATGCCATTTCTAGAGGTTAGAACCCTCCCTCATACACTATGTAGTCATAGACAGCACCTAGAGCACCTCCTCACAGAAAAACTGTGCTCTGGTCATTCATATCGTTCATTTCTTCCTTCATGAGCTTCTTCCATTAAGTCTGAAAATATCATCCTTGCCCCAGTTCCACTCAAGTGGCATCATTATGGTTCACCAGGTTACTGTTGACTGCCCAGTCCACTTCTCAACCCATAGCTTTGCACTAAAGCGGAGATTCGGCTCAACCAACACATCCTGTGTTTTTTGAGGACATGCAAAACGCCCCAGATAGCGCTCTCAATGTAACCCTGGGGGTTATTAGGATGATGGCATCCTCGAAAGAACTGAAGAAACATCACATCTGGCCTTCACCCTTGCTGGTCATAAATAGGAATCTCACATTCTGACTCCTGTGTCAGTACTGACACACACACTCTCCTTAGCATTCTACAATAACATCACAGAGTCCCTCCTTATTATAGCATTCTGCTAGCAAATGCATGAGCACACAAACGTGCTTTCAGATAGAAAACACACATATACACCCTGGAAAATGCTTTCTTTCAAGTAAAAAGTGAAGTCTGTATTGACACATATTCGATTTAAGAAAAAACAAACTTCACTGGGCCTCATTTTTAGGTCGAGCCTAGCGCAGCGCGCATGCGGTGCTCTAGGAGAGGGCTTCTTGGAATCACTCCAGACTTCCCAGAGACTTCTCCGTGTGGGTCGGACTCCTCCCACACATTCCATTGGCCTTTGCGTGTGGCTTTCAATAATGAAAGCACGCAAATGGCCAAAGACGGGTGCATGTCCCGCCTTTCTCCTAAACGTTCACTCCCATGGCCTTTGGGTCTCGGGAGCGAGCAGCGGCGCGCAGGCTGGCAGCTGGTCGTGGATGAAATTACTAATTTCACATAGCGCGGTCGCTTTCACTTTCGCGGCCACGCTTGTTTTGTGCTTGACCGTGATTATTAATGTAGTTTACAGTTCAAACTACACGTGGGTGGAGGGGGGATAGGGGTGTTTTCTTCCTTACATAACACACTGAATACGTCACTGCAAGCAGGCCTGAGCGCGCTCTTCGATACCTTCTCTCGAATTACTTATTTTGAATTTCTTAATCGGGCCGGCCTGCCTGACTTCCACCTGCCTGTGCGCTCGTTTGTTAACGACCTCTCGCACCTAGGTGGCATTCCAGGCCTGTCTGCATATTTGCACTTGCAGATTCGGCGGCCCTTGCACCTTTTCATCTCTCCCCGCCCCCTGGCTGCGCTCCATCTGCCCTTCCATTCATGCTTTTTAAAGGCTGCCTCCCTTCTCCCGCCCCCCTCACCTTCAGCTCATTCATGCTCAAGTCTCCCTCTGGTTACACCCCTGCCATCAATCAACTGTCTGCAGGGCTGCTTCCTGTCTGGTGAAGCCTCCGCCGCCCCCGCAAACTGCTGTTGGCTTGGGTTTTTTTCTGCTCTGTAAATGTTTGATGAAGTGTTTGCTTAGGTTGGGATTTCCAGTGCTCGCCAGGGGCGGAGCTATTACGTGAGCAGTATATGCAGCGGCCCTGGGTTTGAGAAAAACTTTAGCAGGTGAGTAACGCAGGACCCTGCGCACATAAAGGCCCCAACCTTTCCGTGAGGGGCGGGGGAAATGCTTTTGTCTGATTAAACACCCCAATATTTGCAGGTTGTAAGAGCTAGTCTGGGTGAATTAAGGGGCACACATCAAAAGGGGTTCGCCAAATCTGCATATTGCACGCACCCCCTATTCTCTTTATGAAAGCATCTAACATGGCCCTTAGCTGCACAATGCCCCCTTCCTTTTTGATAGTTGAAACTCCCCCCATCCACCTCCCCCAGTTTCATCTCGAATGGTTATGGCAGGTTTCCCTCTTTGCTCCTCTAGACTTTGCCTCTTCAAGATGGCTTCCTCTCCCATACGTCTTTCGTTATGTCATGGGTTGCAGCCTCTGTATCTCGTTTACTGCGGTTTTTGTCAATCATGGGCGCTGGAAGCAGGGGTTCAGAAGGTTTATAAGTAATAAATATGCCATTTCGATATTGTGTATATCTTGTCTCGGCTGCGTTCAAATACAAAGATCAAATATCAGGCTAAGTCTTGTGATAAGTTACTGCTTATTCTGAGACTGGAGTGTACTTATAATTTCTCTGACTGCAAAGTGAGAGAATTTTGTAAAAGTGACCTGGGTGACAATCCTGCTGGGGTAAAGGAACGGTTGTAGCATCTCGGTTTTTTCTAACGCACAGCAACATTTAAATATTAGGAAATCAACTATACACCTATTTTAAATATATCAGCACTCTACTCAATGCAATATAAATACACTCCACATAATACCACTCAGTACCACATAATTACACACCACGTAATTACACTCTACTCAATGCAACATAAAAACACTCCACATAATACGACTCAGTACCACATAATCACACGTCACAATTACACTCTATTCAATGCAACATAAATACACTCCACATAATACCACTCAGTGCCACATAATTACACACCACATAATTACACTCTACTCAATGCAACATAAATACACTCGACATAATACCACTCAGTACCACATAATTACACGTCATATAATTACACTCTATTCAATGCAACATAAATACACTCCGCATAACACTGTGCCACATAATTACACGCCACATAATTACACTCTACTCAATGCAACATAAATACACTCCACATACCACACAGTGTGACATAGTTACACGCCACATAATTACACTCTACTCAATGCAACATAAATACACCCCACATACCACTCAGTACCACATAATTACAAGCCACATAATTACACTCTACTCAATGCAACATAAATACACTCCATATAATACCACTCAGTGCCACATAATTACACGCCACATATTTACACTCTACTCAATGTAACATAAATACACTCAACATAATACCACTCAGTACCACATAATTACACGTCACATAATTACACTCTATTCAATGCAACATAAATACACTCCACATAATACCACTGTGCCACATAATTACACGCCACATAATTACACTCTACTCAATGCAACATAAATACACTCCACAAAATACCACTCAGTGCGACATAGTTACACGCCACATAATTACACTCTACTCAATGCAACATAAATACACTCCACATACCACTCAGTACCACATAATGACACGCCACATAATTGCACTCTACTCAATGCAACATAAATACACTCCACATAATACCACTCAGTGCCACATAATTACACGCCACATAATTGCACTCTACTCAATGCAACATAAATACACTCCACATAAATGCACTCTATGCCACATACCACCAATCAACATAAATGCACTCCACACCATGACACAATTTCACTAAGCATAATTTCACTCAACACCACAGTTCCAGGCCACACAGTTCAACTCCACACATTTCCAATACACACCACATAATTACACACCAAACAACATATTTCAACTCCACAATCCACAACGTACCTCCAATCCACACCATATAGTGGCACCACCTGAGCACCAAACATCACTCACCACCACCATTTTGCATCAGCGCACCACCTAAGCATCACCTAAACATCACCTAAGCATCACGTCCGTCTGCCCTCGGAATCTGGCATCTGTTGATTCTCCCGTAGTGTCCGCCCGCTGCTCGTGTTCTAATTAAATTACTGTTTTCCAACCTCCACTCCCCCGTTATTTATGTCCCGCTCCCCCATAACAAAAAAAATTATAACAAACAAGCATGAGAACAGGCAGGAAGAAGTTGCCAGCTGTGCAAGTACAAAAAAAACTAGAAGACATTTTTTATGTTAAAATCTTTTTTTAATCAGGTTGTTCAGTTGTATATAAGGTCGTCTTGGTTTGTATAATGGTAACAAAAATGCTTAACACTTTTTATTATAACTTTTCAACATGATGCACAGCAGCCACAATGCTCTACAACATAGCCAAAAGTTCTGGCTAAACACATAAGGTCCCAAAGGCAAGACCTATTGGCTATGCCAATGCTTGTTAGTATCTGCAGTTACAGGCAGTCTCCGTTGATCCGAAGGCTGTGAGCAGACAATAGTCTTTTGCTCCGCGCTGGTTAGCGTGACGATGGTCCCCTCCCCAAAATAGGCCACATGTTATCACAGGCGTCACGCAATATGTTCTAGAGGCCTAAACTGTACAGATCACGCGTGCATTAATCTAGAACGCTAAATTGATGAATGCGGGTTGTTCAGCTAACACCCCCCCCACCCGTAAGGCTAACTACATGTATTAGTGAGATGGACGGTAACACACACTAATACATTAACGGGACGGCGGTCCCGTGCTAAAGGCCGCAAGGAGCTTAACGGAGTAGTAACCACGATGTCATTGGAATGCAATGTGAATAATTAGGATGGAGTAACTCTTGTACAAGGAAACCTTTTTATTATTATTTTTTTGTGCTGCCAAGGTCACAAGTTGCCAGCGACGCCTCTAGCGTGATGTCATTAGGCGTCTTCTGCAATTACTAACTTTAACCATACAACACGTTGCTGGGACTGTTGTTAATGTTTATTAAAGTCGTAATGGGCTCAAAATCCAAATATGCAAATCTATATCGGTTGGTCTCACTTCACTTTTTGCACGAGGGCTCCTTGGCTTGGCTGGTTTCGGGTAGTTCTAGTGCAACTGCAGAAGAAACAGACATCAAAATAACGAGACCGTGTCAGTTGTCCTCTGATGTGTAACCCTTTCGGGTGATCTAATTGTGAGCACGCAATGGCTTAAGTTGACTGCAATAGTCCACTATTCATCCTCCTGCCACAGATTCCATCTCCACAGGAGCAATCTATAATATATGTTTCAAAAGCAGATAGCTACCATTTAGCCTTGTTGTTCAGCAGCGTCTCTGTGCAACATGGCTAAAGGTAAAGTTAGGAAAAAGCGTTTTTTGTCTTTCTAGTTTTACTTTCAGCCGCGTTACACATCTACGCTGCTGTACAACGTGGCTAATAAACACAGGCAATGCCAGTAGACCTCGCAAAGGCGAGACCTATTGGTTTTGTCAGTGTATTTTAACACCTTGGTTATGGAGTCACCCACGGCAGCATGCTTGTGATGGCATATTGAAGGTAATTGTCATAAAGTTGGACCACCCTGGAAAAAGGCTGTACCTGTAATACTGGAGGTATTTTTTTTTTGCATATGGGATGGGCAGGATCAGTAGCCAAGTTCTGACATTGGTACTTTCTAAGTAATTCTTGGCATAAGATGGCACCCTTGACAAAATATTCCGGCTGTCACGCCGGAGGTATTCTTGTAGGGGGCACACGTGGTAAATTGGGGTGCGGGGGGGGCAGTAACTCATGGGAGTAGGCGTTTTGATTAGTAAAGTATGAAATTACATAAATATTTCACGAGCCCACGTTCAGGGCATGCTTTTTTAGCAAATATATGGACAATTGTACTTTAGAGCCGCTCTTTTACCCATTTTTTTAAAACTTGAAATAACATTTTGGGGACGGTGGGCGAACCACCGACAGAACCTTCCTAAAAGAAGTTTGACTCACTCAAATATGTCTTGTGTCAAAAACGTAAGTATGCCTGTGGTTTACTCAGCTGGTCCTGGGCTTGCCAGTTGTTTGATAAGATTATAAGAAGGAATGATTGAAGAAACGCAGTGAACATTAGACCGATGCACAGTGAAAGGGCGTGGTCATAAGGATATACTGGTCTTTGTTGTGAGTAGTGCTCTCGCTCTGCTTTAATGAGACGGATCTACTCAGGCTCCCTCATCCAAACTGCCGCAACGTCAAAGCCTCTTTGGGCGACTAGCTGCTTTGTGTGCAATTATTTACTGTCACGGGTGGTACATGCAGAAGAGTGGAGCAATTGCTAATACAAGAGCAAGATTTAAATACTTTCTTGTCAAACAAATAATAGTTTAATGACGCACATTAAAAGGTTAGCGCTTACACCCTGATCAGTATAACGGTTCATGTCCAATACATTATTGGAATACATAATACTTAACTTTGCAATTGCTGCCAGGCTTTTCTCTCCGCTCAATACATTGCATCACGCATATCCGTTGGCTTTTACCTGATCACAGAATTTGACAACATCGAGTGACCTAAGAATCCCATTTTCTGAAAAGTTATTTTCCAGAAGCGACTTATAAACTCATCTAAGGTAGAATATAAATAGGTGAGACAAGGAAAACGGTCATAATTATGTAGGTGATATCATTTCCTCCTTTAGGATATTGTCAAATGTCCTGAGAGTTCCAGAATATGTAACTGACAAACAAAATCATGAAGCGAAGTCTCTAGCTAGTTAAATATTATCAACAGTTGCTGTTTTAGTTGCTTATTGATCTCTGTGCTTCCATCTAAAACTGGACGTGGTCTCCTTTTTTCAAACCACCAGTTAAATAGGTCCAACCTCCTTACGCTGGCCTTAATTAATTAATGTCCATATAAGAGGCCAGTGCCCTCGGCTCGAATGCTTTATATGCCGAAACTAGTCACCTGGTCTGCATGTTTCTTCATTGCTGCTCTTCGTAAGCCTAGGAGTGTTAGCGGGGTAGAATAACCACATTAAGTCTGGTAGCTGGTTACTTGTAACGGTGCTCAGATCGTATTGGTTTTTCTTCAACAGATTAGTGCACTGCACAACAGCATGGCAGGTACTTTACTAGGTAATCACTATTGAGCAATCCACACACCAAAACATTTCACGCCAGATCCCTATGTTTTTTTTGTATGCAAGCCCTGGTCGATTTCCAAGTTAGATGTAGCCCATGATAATTGTAATGCACTTGTAGGGCAGGACGTTGCAGGGATACCAGCTTTGTATCCCTGTTTGGAGACCCATCCGTAATACAATTCCCATTATTTTCATTAACGAAACATAATCAGTTTGCTCAAACACCTAGCTAATCAATCTGGGTAATCTGTAATCCTCAGTTTGGCCCATTCATTCTAGCAGAGTTAAAGTGAAACTTTACCCTTGCCTGTAGTTAAATCAGAGTATTCTCAGTATGTTTTAATCTAACTATAATACCAGGAATTTGCGAGGGAACTAAGTAATTCTACGCAGTGGGTTAAGGTCAAAGTTTGCTGCACTAAACAAGAACAGTTACTTATTTGGTGGAGTCTCCCCATTTCTTTGCTAAAAAGGGCAGCTTTCAATTTGCTATTTTTGCAAGCAAAATGTGACTCAAGTAGTGGAGATTGTGCTATTTCTGAATCAATAGTGTAATTGTCACTTTTTTAGGTCGAGCCTAGCGCAGCGCGCATGCGCTGCTCTATGGGAGGCTTCTTGTGAGCACTCCAAACGCACTCCAAACTTCTCCGTGTGGGTCTGACTCCTTCCACACATTGGATTGGCCTGTGCGTGTGTCTTTCAATAATGAAAGCACGCAAATGGCCAAAGGCGGGTGCATGTACCACCTCTTCTCCAAAGGTTCACTCCCATGGCGTTTTTCTCTCGGGAGCGAGCAACGGCGTGCAGGGTGGCAGCTGCATTCCTCGTCGTCTCGTCGTGGATCAGGTTACTAATTAAACACAGCGCGGTCGCTTTCACTTTAGCGGCCGCCCTTGTTGTTTTGTGTGGGCTTGTTTTAAATAATGTGTCTAAAGCAATTGCAGGAAATGATTGAACCCATATTTGGTTGGTCTGTTGCTTCTAATGGTATGCTTTTGCTTTTATTTTTGGGCAAAGTCGAAAATAGCTGTTAAATTGGGCAGCCTGGTCTTTGGCAGTAAGAAGCAGTAAACCATGTGCAATGAAAAACAATCAGCACATCCACTCAACTACACTCGGCCATGCAGTGTTATTTCCGACTCAGATTTGTCATTGCGTTTCAGTGACTTAGGCAGATCGTTTAAAGAGCAAATAATTCACGGTGGCACTCCTGCTAATGATTAGTTTGCATGACCGATTGAACCGTTATTGGTTAAAGTTATATTTTCAATAATATTGCTACGTTGGCAGTTTCGCTTCGGAGACTTGAGGGATCACATTACAGTTTTGGGTCCATGGCTAAAGCATGCGTCATGGCAACGGTTATGGTATTTCAGTAATTTGCTCTTTTCAAGATGGCGACTGGACATTTTGTGGGCATGGAAGGTTTGTGTAACATTGATGTCTTCATTGAAGAAGACCCTGGTCTGCAAGAAGAACCGTTGTCGAATTCTTAAGATTTGGAGTTGGCCTTTTTAATAAAAAAAAAATGGTCAAAATGTACCCAGTTGTTGCCCTTTTGCCAGTACAATACAGTGTTACCAGCCTAGATTTACAGGCCGTCCCTCGGAAGCTTGCGGGTGTACTGCCTTCAACCTGTATTACCACGTGGAAGCAAGCAAGCTTTAAATGGAGCATGCTATTGGGGGCAAAGACTCAGTATGTTTTGTTCTCTTACTCTCAGCTTAAGTCCCTTGGCTTCTTTCGTCCTTAAAAGAAAACTTACGTGTTTCTTTTGTTTTTAATGAGGAATAGCTTGCTACCCTGTGACATCTCACTTTGACATTGAATATTTTTACAGCACCATAACGTTGAAAACGCTCTGTAGAAAGGGGTTTGTTCTGGCTGTGCGCTAATCCAGGCTATTTATTATGTGACTGTTTGGCCTCTGATCACAGCAGGATTGTTAAAAAATGTTGAGTGTGTGGGCATGCTAATAGGGGATAATCTGCTGCATGGCTAAACTTATAAGGTCCCAAAGGCGAGACCTATTGGCTATGCCAATGCTTGTTTTTGTTCTGTTTATTGATTTTTATAAAAAGAAAGATACATAAATACAGTGCATACATGAGTATGCTATTAACACAGGGTTCTCAAAGTACACTGCTACAGTAATTAACCGCATTGGAAATTTACCAATAGCTTGATCCGTTGAAGCGCTTGTACAGTAACTTAATATACAATTAGGTTAACTTGAACAGCCTATGTTTGTATTCCTGCTACGCATCAGCAGTCCCATAGGCTTCAATGAATCTAAAGGAAATAAGTTGCATTGTGAATTGACGTACATTGTCCGTGTGTGTGTGTGTGTGTGTGTGTGTTAGTGTGTGTGTGTTAGTGTGTGTGTGTGTTAGTGTGTGTGTGTGTTAGTGTGTGTGTGTGTGTTAGTGAGTGTGTGTGTGTGTTAGTTAGTTAGTTTTCCACATTGCATAATAGACCGGACAGTCATGTGAGGGCAAAATATGAGTATTGCTGACATCAAATAATTTTAGGAGATCAATGAACATTTGAACAATAAAACTAACTAACCTCAGGCATATTAATAATCAAAGCGTCCTACCCAAGACGGTCAGTGAATGCATCCAATTGGCTGTAAGACTGGTATTTCCTCATACACCTCATCCTCATATTTATGTGACTCTACATGGATAAAAACAAACAGCTTTCCCCATAATGGTGAATACAGGGCCACCACTCTTTTCTAGATGTCGGTTCCCCATTCGAAGAGACATCCGTTTCTGAGACGGGGTGTATAATCATTTGAAGAGCTATAAGTATCGAGCTCCAACTGTCTGATATAGGGAATTTACGTAGTCCAAGGGTATCCTCCCTATGAAGGGACACCCCCTCTGCTTTAGCCCAATTGAGAATAGTGTGAGACCAGGTCAGTAAGGACGGTGGATCGCTGGATTTACAATGTCTCGTAATGAGACGTTTGGCCACTGCAAGGCCAAGCTCTAGGAATCGATATGTGGCTCTGTGTTTTTTTATCTCGCATGAATATCCCCAGTATGCATGATTCCCATGTGTTCAAGAGTCGTCTATCTGTGCAGTCGGAAAGATGTTGTGTTACCCCCTCCCAATATTCCTGTAGTTTAGGACATGACCATATCATATGTATGATACCAGCGTCATCGTGGGAACAACGAGGACAGCCCAGGTCTCGTCTATGAAAGTAGCGATTGATTTTTTTCCGGGGTTAAGTATGCTCTGTGTATTATATAGTTTTGTATTAATCTAAATCAAACATTACAAGGGATATGTGTGGGGCCCGCCAGAATTGTATTCCATTCCATGACTGTGCATGGACGGCCTAAATCAGTCTCCCATTTTGTGCGTAAAGGGGAACTTATCTGCAAAACAACGCGGGAGATGTCGGCCTTCTCCCATGACATGTTTATATTGGAGCACTAAATGAGTCTGCAATTCTTGTGTTATGTCCCCCCACCTGTGCCGCAACAGAGTAACCCACGAGGCGGGCATAAGGAAGTGTCCTGGAGGCATTCCTTCCTCCTGTGTCAGATCGCTATACGTCATAAGTGTGCCGTCCTGGTAGAGGTCCCCCAGCATATGAATGCCAGCCGCATGCCAAACAGCAAGGTTTGTCAGTGAAGTTTTCCCATTACCTCTAGGCATCCCTAGTAATGGAATTGCTGGAGCATATGGTCTGATGTTTCTGGGGAGGAACAGGGATCTATGGAAGCAGGGGCTGGCCACTTATAACAGCAAGGGGAGGGGACCAGACTTCTTGCTACAGGGATGGAACAAAGGAAGGATAGTGTGCAGCGTGTGTGGAGCACCGTCCCCAGCTATATCCGATAGGTGTAGACCCACCACCCAACGGACCACCCATTATAGTTGAGATGCTAAGTGGTATTGCTCTAGATTTGGTACCGCTAATCCTCCATGATCCGATGGTAGATATAGCTTCGCAAGCGCTACTCTGCATCGTGATGTATTCCATATTCATTCGCGGAGCAAGCGCTCGATGGGCCGGAAAAAGGATGGCGGTAGATATAACGGCAAATTGGTGAAATAATAAGGAAGTCGAGGGAGCACCACCATCTTAATGAGCGACACCCGGAATTCCCCTCACTGAAAGAGCAAGCGTCTTCCAGAAAGTCATCTGTGACGTGAGAGAGGTGATTGCCCTGGTAAGGTTGCCATCAAGTAAGTCCCGATCATCGTGATACACCATAATACGTAGGTAGGGGAACTTAGTTCATTGCCAAGTGAACGGAGCTCCACTGACAAAAAGCTTCGGATCAGGCGTGTTGGGGTCGAATGGGAACAGACATGATTTACCCCAGTTAACCCGTAGTCCTGATAGATAGGCAAATAGAGTAAGCGTATTAGGTATGACATCCAGAATCGTCCCAACATCCTTTATAGATAGTAGCAGGTCATCTGCATATAGTCCTATCGCGTGTATGTCTCCTCCCAATGGTATGCCCCATAGTCCAGCAGAAGCTCGCATGGCCAGGTCCAAAGGCTCGACGACTAATGAAAAGAGGAGAGGGGAGAAGGGACTGCCTTGTCTGGTGCCCCTTCCCACCAATATAGGTTTTCAGTCTTCACTCTCACGATTGGACTGTGGTATAGTAACTTGACCGTCTTAATAAAGAGGGGTCCTATCCCATACCGAGGCAGGACACTGACCTGAAGAGGAAGGGCCACTCAACAGTGTCAAATGCCTTTTCCAAGTCGAGTACCATACATTCAGAACAGGGCCAGAGCTGAGGAGCATATTGCATGACGCGAAACAGCCGGCACAGGTTAAGAGAAGTAGAACCATCTGGGACAAACCCATTCTGATCATTATGTATTAAATGGGGTACTAATGGTGCCAGCCGTCCCGCAAGTATGCCAGTCAATACTTTATAATCCGCGTTCAACAGCACCAGTGGGCGGTAGGAGCTGAGATTGGTGGGGTCTTTGTCTGGTTTCAGTAGGGTGACCAGTGTGGCTTCACACATAGAGTCCGGCAAGTGTGATGAGTGTAATGCCTCATCATATACCTTCTGTAGCGTTGGTGCTAAGAGATCCGAGTAAGCTTTATAAAACTCGGATGCGAAGCCATCCGGGCCCGGCACCTTCCCCGAGGCTAGGGATCGAATCGCTCCCTGAATTTCAACTGTCGTGATGGGAGCATCTAGTTCCATATTTTGGTCAGGAGTTAGGTTAGGGAATGGGAGACCGTCTAGGAAACTATTTAATTCCCAGTCAGAGGCCTCCATGGTTGATTGGTATAGCGAAGTGAAGTGGAGAACCAGCTCCCTATGTATTTCGTGTTGTGTATTTCTCATTAACCCATTGGGGGATTGCAGTGCCATAATGGGGCTACTCAGCTGCTCCTGTCGGATCAGCCATGCGAGCAGGGTTCCAGAGCAATCTTATCGCGTGTGTCTTTGCTGAATGTGCTGGTTAATTTAGACACCTCAGTCTTTCGATCAGCGCTGTGTGAGTTGTCTTTGCTGTCAACAGCTCCGACGCTCAAACTTTTGTAACTCACTTTCCACCTGCCTCCGCATCCCGCAGCACAAGCCCAGGCAGTGGCCTCTCAGTGTCAGCTTAAGTGCATCCCACTCCCAACAGGACGGACGTCGCCGTACCTGCATTGTGGACAAAATCTGCAGTAGCAGTGCGAAGAGATTCTTGAAAGGGCGGATCCTCCAGCATAGCAGGCTGCAGGCACCACGTTGGAATCTGAGAGGGCTGCGTGTCCCATGCTAGCGATATGTAATGAGGATTATGATCAGAGTGCGTGCAACCCAGATACTCCGCCTGTGTCACATATGGCAACAGGTTGGGCGTGCACAAGATCCTATCAATGCGTACATGTAGAGTATGCAGGGTGGAATCGAAGGAGTATACTTGTGTCATAGGGTTGCGATGTCTCCATATATCTTCCAACCTCCATCTTTGGGACCAGTTCCTCAGCATCGAGGCTCCAGTAGATGCCATTGTGCCTTGCAGTGGTGGGAATAAGCGGTCTAGGGCTGTGTGCAACACACTGTTAAAGTCCCCTCCTATCACCAAGGGTAGGTCACACCATTTGGAGAGCACTTGCGACAGCAAGCTCCGGAAGGGCCCCTGTTCTGTATTAGGCACATATATGTTACCTAGCAGAAGGCATCTACTGTCTAGTCTGCCTTTGAGGAAAACATATCTCCCTTCTGCATTCAACACCACCTCTTCTACCAGGAGGGGGATGCCTGGGCGGACCCAGATCAGCACTCCTCGAGCAAATGTTGAGTAGTTCGTAGCGAAAATATGTCCCCTCCACCTGCGCTGCAATTTATTTGTCTTCAAATGTGTTTGGTGATATTCCTGCAGAAGAGCTATCTGTGCGTTATGTCTTTTGAGGTATGCGTATCTGCGGGAGGGGGTGCGCAGGCCTTGAACATTCCAGGTTATAATACGTCATGATTTGTTTGTGTCCAAGCCAATAAATTGCGAGGGATAGGGTTCATATGTGTGGTCATATTTGAAATTAGCGTCTGGGGTCAGCATAAATCGAATACAATAGTGCCAGAGTGAACCTATCTTAAAATGTAATGCCAACATGGCGAGTTTGTAATACCAAAAGAGTGGACTTCACAAACGTGAGTGACTGCCCAAACCAAGAGCTATACTGCACTTAAGCAAAATGATCCCCTAAAGTATGTGGGTGTGAGGGCTCATAGCTTCTCAGAGCATTTAAGTGCAACATATCCACCCAATGGCAGGGAAATGAGGTACTACCAGTGACATACCAGCTATATGTCAGAAACATAATTTCCCAACCACCCCTCCATCAAAGGAGGCCAAAGCTCTCTACCGCCCCGCCCCCCCCACACCAGTATCATTCAACATGTAAGCGACATAGCAATCTGCAAATAGGCATTTAAGGATACAGCAATAAGCACATAGCTGAATATCGGATATATTATATATCAGATGAGTCTGTCCGACGTCTGCGGAGTGTCATCTGGCAGAGTCCGAGAGTTGGTGCCAAAGGGACAGACCACCGACGAGCCTTCATCTTCAGACGACCGGACCGACACTGCATCTCTATCAGATTCTTTAGCCAGATCCGAAATCTGCTCCGCTTCCTGGATAGCCTGCTGATGTTCTTTGATTATTTGTTTTAGGTTTGTTACTGCAGTCAATTTAGGTACATGGGTTCTTTTACTTTGTCTGCATCGCTCAGGTTTTCACTGTGTCTCCTTGCGCACCTCTCCTGCCTGCCGGCCTGGGGCCAGAGAATTTCCCCGATGCTTCCAGCCAATCCCATGTGTCCTGCGGCGTATCAAAGAACTGAGTTTTACCATCAGCCACTATGCGCAGTCTTGCAGGGAGTACTGGATGTCGAGTTGCCGAAGTTGCTTCTTTACTGCTAGGAAGGTGCTGCGTTGGCGCTGTACCCCATACAGTATATATAAATATATACATATATAAATGTAGTATACAGTATAATACAGTATAATCCGGAAAAACATCACCTTAGTATTCTCTACACGAACCTCTTGCAGCTTCTGTGTTTCTCGTAGTATTGAATCTCTGTCACGGAAGTGGAGCACCTTAAAAAGAAACGGACGGTGGTTTGAACCTGGAGCAGGCCTCCCGAAAGGGACGCTGTGTGCCCTCTCAACTGAGAAATAGGGCAACAAGGAAGTTGTTGGCAACAGTTCCCACAGCCATTTTTCCACTAACCCTACTGCATCCTCGCCCTCCACTACTTCTGGAAGGCCTATTAAGGGGACATTGTTATGTCTTGAGCGACCCTGTGCGTCCTCCACCCTGTTCTCCAGGTGGCGGAGTCTAACTTCATAGTCCCTCATTTGTTTTTCCATGATATCAGTAGTTGGTTGCACCTCAGTTAAGGTTTGTTCCACGCTGGTAACATGATCAGACAATTTCCTGTGGTCGGGATGAAGATCCACTGCCACATTGTCAATTTTAGATTCCATGGGGATCCTGGAACGCTCAAAAGCGTGAATTATTGCGTCAAATCTGTCACCCAATGGTGAGGTCTGCTGAGTTTACAGAGGACGACCTTGAAGAGGTTCTGGAACTAGTCTCTATGGTGCGCCCCATTTCGGCGTCCTATGTGATAATCCGGCTTCTGCTAGTAGTTATTGGCTGTGTGTACTCCCTCTTATGCTTCCTTGCAATGCAGTAGTATCTGGTGCGGCGAAATACTTGAGAACCTGCATTGGGGTATGGTTGCGTGACTGTACAATGTCCATCAGTGTCAGCCAGTTCCCTGGGTCCATGGGCAACGTAGGAGCAGGAGGTGCTATTTGATAGCTTAGCTGCAGAACGGAACTGTTATCCCGCATGTATACAGCTACCTTCTTCTCAAATTATTGCGGTATTACACCAGGTAATTACAAGGTGGCAGGGGTGTCTCAAGTAATTTTATAGGGACTCATGTACTTAGCTCAGGATTTCAGTAGAGTTCGAGACTGGCTCACTACAGGAGATACGCTCAGGGGTCGACTCCAACGTTACAAATGAGTGTGAGGATCCTTCAAGTAGATTAGACCCATGAGGGGCATATAAGCGTTCAGATGCACCACTACTGACCTATAAAATGTGGGCCGGTTGTGTATGTGTTGCTCTCTGCAAAATGCGTAGCAGTGTCCACATTTGACTTCACCTCTCCCCCAATAACTTGTTTTCCTTGAACATTCAAATTTTTGAGGGGGGCACTCCTCAACTTACTCCCACTGGAAGAGGTAAATATTCGTGTTGGTTCCTCAAGAAAACGCAGCCCCAGGTAACAGCCCAGCCATCTCAACGCCGCCATCTCGAACCCACTTCCCCTGCATATGTGAGTGTCATCCCGCTCCCACCTCTGAGCACCAGCATCCAGGGAGAGGGGAAGCGGATCAGGCAGGGAGCAGGCTCATAAGCGCTGGGGGCGCCGCCGGTCCCAATGCCCAGGCGCAACTCCCAAGCAGAGACGAGTAGCAGCGAGCGTCCAGTCCAGGTGCTGCCGCTCAACCGGTGGGTCATGTCCACGGCCTGCTCCACTGTGTCGCCTCTAGCCTCTTACCTCTGGGCAGCAGTCCTCCGGCGGGCTCCGGGACGTAGGCACCAACTTCCGCTCGTATGCTCCCGGGGTCTGGTGTTCCGCCGTGGTCTTCCAACCAAACCCCTCCTGGTGTTGGAGGGCTCTCCTCATGTGGCATGGCCCACGTGGTCCGGCCCGCCCCGATCTCCGGCCGTCGCTGGCAGCAATAGTGGGCGCAACAGCCCTTCTCACAGAAGCGGAATAGTTCTGTGGTCAGCGCTCCGTTATAGTCCCCTACACTGCCGGCCGGTTTCCTCCTGGTGCCGGATGGCACCCACTGTGCGTCACGGCCTGTGTGCTCCGACCGGCCTCGGTCGGCACCGACCTCGATGGCGGGCACAGTAAGCCCCCCCCCCCACCCGCAGTATCTGCGTGGTCTGGGGGACACTCGGATCCAGCGGGCACAGCCTGGTCTGCTGGGTGACGTTTCGCGGGTAATATAATTTGCAGATAAACTGGGTGTGTTGCGGAGTGGTGCTAAAACGTGTCCTCCATCTTGCTCCTGCAAGCCACGCCCCCTTCACTGGGCCTCATGTACTGATTTCTGCCAGCCACTTATCATATAACAACATTATGTTCTTCCTCACAAGAACATGCTCTGACACCTTGAAGACTTCAATCCATTTATGCCACCCTTACCCTGTCCCAGGTCTTATCTCGTAATCCAAACTCCTGACTCCTTTCCCAGTGGCTTGTGCCACCAGGACACACCCTATCAGTGTCCCAACCCCCTAACGCCCATCCATGTAGACGTCTTTCTTTATTCACTAGCATCTTAACTCACCTGGATCCAGTAGGCTTCCCATTAGCTGTTTTTAGACTGTGTATGACAAAGGACTTCGAACTGTGAGGTGGGGTTGAGGGGCGCCCCCTAGGAGTCCGAGGCTGTATACATAGGCGGGGTGGGATGGGGGCCAAATGCTTCTGCAAGTTCTTGTAAATGAGCGAGAGGAGTGGTGCAGCGGCCGGAGCGGCTGACTCCGGAGCGCGGGGCTCACGGTTCGATCGCCGGCGGCAGCTCAGCATCATGTGACTCTGGGCAATAGCTCCCTTAATCTCCCCGACGGCCCCAGCGCCTGGCTACCCTTAGGGGTGATAAGTTTGCGCTTTACAAATCCGGAATTAATGAAGAAGCCCTATAAGTGCAACATTGTTTATTTGTCGTGTTTCCAGGCAGCCGTAATTTACAGTGGTTGAAGTGCATAAAAAAGTAGGGGAACTGTGATCCTGAGTGCCCTGTGGACAATGGGTCACTAAGTGTGGTGTCAAGGTCAAAAACATGGTCAAAAAGAACAAAATATTCTGTTAACTATTTTGCTATTCTTTCACCTTCAGGTTACTGCATAGAACAACACACACAGCTTAAACTAAATATTAGTGCAAGTTAAGCTAATGGGTTGGAAATCCACTCTATTACCTTGTGAAACCTCCGTTGATTAATGCGATCACTACAGATGTCTGTGTGTGTGACCAAAGATTCACAGAATTGAATCCTGGTTGGCACAGTGGGAATTAGTAGCTTGTGTATTGATAGTGCTGTGACAGAAAGCACAGTGAAGATGTAGGTCATTATTTTAAAATTGTCGAAAATCGTGTAGCATTTAAAATAAAACAAGTGCTTTCAATGTGTATATTTTAGTAATACATAATCACACTGTACCTAGTACAAACATTTTTATGTATCCGTTAAAATGATGCATTACATAACTCAGCTGATCATCCCTTTACCTTATCTCTCAAAAAGAATAATCACCATGACGTTTCAAGCAACTCCATCAGTTAAAGTCTGCACAGGCTCCCAAGCAGCCTTTATATTTGGTTATTAACCAGTTGCACGCATTTACATTTCTTTCAGGCAGCAGGCACCATGGTGAGGTGTTTCTTTAGCCCTCTGATACCCCCTTTATTTTCAGCCAGAGGCACTGCCTTAATGAGAAGGTTGTTTTTAACAAAAAGTATGAGAATTGTTTTTCTAAAATTACAAAAACTCGGGAAAATCGTTCCCCATAGATTTTTGTACAAATAGGGGCAGACAGCCTTCTTTGGGCCTGTGGCCTAGGAGTGATGATCCAGTGGAGTGGGCAGATGAGACAGGACTCTGTGTATCATTCATTGGTAATGCAGGTCCAGTTATGGCTGTGTTACTATCATTTGTTTGCTAGCTTTAGAGCCCAGTCCACCCTTGCTGTGCCAAGGTTGCTTTGGGCCTCAGAGCACTGGCCAAAGGAAGGGGAAATTGAAGCAGGAGACACTTTAGCTTGGACTCAGAGAGATGGTGGGGAGCAGGCTGGGCAAGGGGGCTATGTTTTTAACAAATGGAAGAGACAGCCCACTCTGCAAGGCAGTAGCTATCATTAATGAAGCTGGTGCAGTGGCAGTTGAGCTCATTGGTGTGAGGGGTCCACTACATCAGAGTTACAACTGTCTCACTTTTCCAAAGGGGCCTGGAATCTCATTTTCCTTGCTATAATTTCAGCCAAATCACCCTTGCTGCACAGAAGGGGATAACGTGGGAGCAATTTTTTTTTATAAAGGGATATATAGCCTGTTTCAAGTTTGGAGTGATGACCAGGCATGATGGGGAAAGTGTGAAAGAGGCACAGGAGACAGCTTGCTTCACAGAGCCGCTTCTGTCATTAGTGCACCAGGTGTGGTTGCATTGCGACCCAGGAGTGTGAGGCAATTGGAAACAAGTGTTCACTTGGAACTCATTTATACATATAATCTATGTTAGAAATGGGGGTCTCTAGTTGGCAGAGGTAGGTATCTTTGTCTAAATAGGGACCCTTGCTTCTAGTCAGGGTAAGGGGGATACACTCCTAAAATAACCCCTGCTCACCCCCTTGGTAGCTTGGCAGGAGCAGACAGGCTTATCTCAGAGGCAGTGTGTAAAGCATTTGTGAACACATACAGTAGCACAGTGAAAGCACTACAAATGGACACCACACCAGTTTAGAAAAATAAGTAATCTTTATCTAACCCAAAACAAGACCAAACGACAAAAAAATCCACAATATAGTATTAAAAATAAGGCTTTCAAATGGTGGAAATAGTTCAGTTTAATGCAACTTGTAAATGCGACACTTTTCTCAAAAGTACCTTAGATGCGTCACGCTAAGCAAACAAAATGGCCACAGGGAAGGTGATGCGTCGGTTCCTTACACGCAGGGGAGGTGATGCGTCTGTTCCTTACTGCAGCGCAGGGGAGGTGATGCGTCGGTTCCTTACTGCGTGGGGAGTTGATGCGTCTGTTTCTTACTGCGGACCCCAACGATGCGACAGTTTTGGCGCCTCGATGCGTCGATCCGGTACGATGCGTGTCTTCGTGCAGCCGCACAGCAGGCTTGCGTCGGGATCAGTGCGGCGGCGGCGATTTCTCGAGCCGCGGCAGGCGCTGCGACTTTCTTCGGCAATGCGTCGGACAACCAGTGCGAATGCGACACGCTTCTTCGGTGTTGCGTCGATTTCCCAGCTTCCAGCGACAAACAGTCTCCAGAGGCATGCACCTGTTTGCATGTTGGAATTCCCAGCAAGGAAATTCAGGGGACCTGGTGGTGAAGTCTTTGTGTCCCTGAGACTTCAGAACAGGAGGCAAGCTCAGTTTCAAGCCCTTGGAGATCTTTTCTTCAAGCAGGTGACAAAGCAAACAGCAAAGTCCTTTTTCTCCTTTCCTTGGCAGCAAGCAGCCACTGCAGGCCAACCCCAGACAGCAAACAGCACAGGGGCAGTATTCCTCCTCAGCTTATCCGTCTCTTCTCCATGGCAAAGGTTTCCTCTTGATTTCCCAGAAGTGATCTAAAATTCTGGGGTCTGGGCCCCAATATTTATACTACAAAATCCTTTGTTCTCTGAAGGCAGAGAGTGTCTGTACCCAGCCAAAACCAGTTCTGTCTTCACTGGTGCAGCTTCCTGGCAGGAGGTGGAGACAGCATTGTTGAAGGCAGACCAGGCCCATTCAGGTGAAAAGGAAATCTCCTCCCCCTACTCCAAATGCAACCCAGGTCTATTCAGCCCAGCCCTGACTCATCAGACTTCTGGAGCCACAGCCCTCTCCAACCCCCTGTCATCCAAAAGCCAGACATGCAATACACAAACCTAGCAGAGGCACACTGGATGGTTAGACAAGAAAATACCCACTTTCTAGAAGTGGTATTTTCAAACACAGAATGTAAAATTCACCCTCACTAAAAGATGCGCTTTAACATTCTGAGTTCAGGCATACTAAACTTTATTTTCCTATCTTGTTCCTGGGGTCAGTTATGTTTATAAGATGTTATAAACTAACTCCCCATTCTGGCCTATGGGAACAGCTAGCCTTGCAATAGTGAAAAACGAAATTGGCAGTATTTCACTATCAGAACATGCCACACACATCAGGGCATGTCCTACCTTTCACATACAATGCATCCTGCCCACAGGGGGACCTTGGGCATAACTTAGGGGTGACTAACATGCAGAAAAGGGAAGGTTTGGGGACTGGCAAGTGTGTGCACTTGCCAAGTCGACATGGCAGTCCCAGACTGCACACAGGCTCTGCAATGGCAGGCCTGAGCCCCATTTTACAAGCTGCTTCTGTGGGTGGCACAATCAGTGCTGCAAGCCCACCAGCAGCATTTGATTTACAGGCCCTGGGCACACATGGTGCACTGTACTAGGGTCTGACAAGTAAATCAAATCAGCCAATCATGGAATCACTAATCCATCACATCAATTTACAAAGGGAGCACTTGCACTTTGGCACTGAACAGCAGTGGCAAAGTACCCAAAGCATCTAGACCAGCAAAAACACAGGAGGCAACAGCAGAAAAAATGGAAGGGAGACCCACGCCAATGGTGCCAGGTCTAACACGTGTCCCCTCCAGCTGAAATGTGGGGAGAACTACCCACCCTCTTGGGAGTTCTCTTCACTAAGGTGGAAAAATCTGGACAGACCATCAGCATTGGCGTGTTCTGTACCAGGGCGGTGTTCCACCGTGAAGTCCATCCCCTGTAGGGAAATGGACCACCTCAACAGCTTTGGACTCTCACCCCTCATCTGCATCAACCATCTGAGGGGCCTGTGGTCGGTCTGAACCCGGAAGTGAGTCCCAAACAAGTATGGTCTCAACTTCTTCAGTGCCCAGACCACAGCAAATGCCTCATGCTCAATCGCACTCCACCTCTGTTCCCGTGGAAGTAACCTCCTACTAATGAAGGCTACGGGTTGGTCTAGGCCCTCTTCATTCAACTGTGAAAGCACAGCCCCCACACCATGCTCTGAAGCATCTGTCTGCACAATGAATTCTCTTGAGAAGTTGTGTGCCTTAAGCACGGGCGGTGTGCACATGGCAGATTTCAGGGCATCAAAAGCTTTCTGGCAGGTATCAGTCCAGTTCACCTTCTTGGGCTGCTTCCTGAAAGTCAGCTCTGTGAAGGGTGCGACAATGCTGCCATACCCCTTGACAAACCTCCTGTAATACCCTGTAAGTCCTAAAAAGGCTCTCACCTCTGTCTGGGTCTTGGGGGGTTCCCAAGCCAGGATGGTATCAATCTTGGGCTGTAGGGGCGCCACCTGGCCGCTCCCCACCTGGTGTCCCAAGTACACCACAGAACCCTGCCCGATCTGGCACTTACTTGCCTTGATCGTGAGGCCTGCCCTCCGCAGCGCCTTCAACACTTCCCAGAGGTGGTGCAGATGTTCCTACCAAGTGGCACTGAACACTGCAATGTCATCCAGGTAGGCGGCACTGAAATCTTCCTGCCCAGCCAACACCTGGTTGACCAACCTCTGAAAGGTGGCAGGGGCATTCTTCATCCCAAAGTGCATCACCCGGAATTGGTAGTGCCCATCTGGTGTGGAGAATGCTGACCTCTCTCTTGCCCCATCAGTTAAGGCGATCTGCCAGTACCCAGACTTTAAGTCAAACGTACTCCGGTACCTGGCAGCCCCCAACCGATCGATGAGCTCATCGGCTCTGGGGATGGGGTGCGCGTCAGTCCTGGTGACTGAATTGAGCCCTCGGTAGTCCACACAGAACCGGAGTTCTGGTGTGGTACCGGGTGCGGCAGCCTTCGCCCCAGGACCACTGGGCTGGCCCAAGGGCTGTCTGAGGGCTCAATCACCCCTAGTGCTAACATCTTGGAGACCTCCTCCTTGATGCAAGCTCTGACCCTGTCAGTCACTCTGTAAATTTTATGTTTTACTGGAGGACTGTCCCCAGTGTCCACATCATGGACACACCACTGAGTGACACCGGGGGTCAGGGAGAACAGATCAGGAAACTATCCCAACAGTTGGCGACAGTCACTCTGCTGCTCAGGGGTCAGGGAGTTGGAGAGGTTCACACCCTCCACTGACCCATCTTGCTCCTTTGCAGACAGGAGGTCAGGAAGAGGCTCAGTCTCCTCTTCCATTCCAGCATCCGTTGCTAGGAGCATGCCCACTTCGGACCTCTCCAAGTGGGGCTTCAGGGGGTTCACATGCAGGACCCGCAAGGGGTTCCTGGGAGACTGCAAGTCCACCAAGTAGGTGACGTTGCTCTTGCACTCCACCACCTCAAATGGTCCAGTCCACTTATCCTGGAGCGCACAAGGCTCCACTGGGGCCATGACCCAAACCTTTTGTCCAGGCTGAAACTCGATCAGAGTGGCATTCTGATCATACCAACGTTTCATCTCCTCCTGGCTGGCTTCCAGATTCGCCTGAGCGAGTTGTCTGAAGCGCCTAGTCTGGTTTCTGAAGGCCAGCATGTAGCTATATACATCCTGGGGAGGTTTACTGGGAGCTTTCTCCCAGCCTTCTTTCACCAAACTCAGAGGTCCTCTCACAGGATGGCCGAACAGCAGTTCAAAGGGACTGAACCCTAAGGACTTCTGAGGCACCTCTCTGTAAGCAAACAGAAGGCATGGCAAGAGGACGTCCCACTTAGGCCTCATGGGTTCCTCAAGACCCATAATCATGCCCTTCAGGGTCCGGTTGAATCTTTCAACCAGCCCATTACCTTGGGGGTGGTAAGGAGTGGTGAACTTATAGGGTACACCGCACTCCTGCCACAGGGACTTCATATACTTAGATATGAAGTTGGTACCACGGTCTGACACCACCTCTCTGGGGAACCCCACACGGCAGAAAATCCCCATCAACGCACGACCCACCACGGGGGCCGTCACAGTCCGGAGAGGGATGGCTTCCGGGTACCGGGTGGTATGGTCCACCAATACCAGGATGAACCTGTTGCCCATGGCTGTCTTGGGATCCAGAGGCCCCACAATGTCAATGCCTACCCTTTCAAAGGGGGTGCTGACCACAGGGAAAGGTTGGAGAGGAGCCTTGTGCTTCCTCCCACTCTTACCACTTGCCTGGCAAGTCTGACAAGTCCTACAATGAGTATCTGAACTCTTGCGCATTTGGGGCCAGTAAAAGTGGGTGACAAGCCTTTCAAATGTCTTGTCTTGCCCCAAATGTCCTGCTAAAGGCACATCATGAGCCAGACCCAGTAGGAAGGCTCTGAAGCGCTGGGGTACCACCAGCACACGGGCTGACCCAGGCTCAGCAACTTTAGGCTCACTATACAGGAGACCATTCTCCCAGTAAATCCAATGTGATCCAGACTGATCACCTGCTGCCTGGTTTGCAGCCTGTTGCCGCAAACCCTCAAGAGAAGGGCACTTCTTCTGCTCCTCGCAGAACTCTTCCCTGGAGGGGCCTCCTTCCTGCTGCCAATGGGTCAGCCCAGGCAGGTCCCCCAGTTCAGCCACTTGTTCCCCTGTAGGCTCCAGGGCATCCCCCTCAAGGTTTGCCTCCTCCTGGACCGTGGGAACTTCGGGGGACAGTATCCCGCGCCCCCTGCCTCTTCTCTTTAAGGCAGGCACCTGGGCCACTCTTTCAGGCATCAGGTCCTCTTGAATGCCCTTACCAGCTGCCATTGAGCGAGTGGTCACACACGCCCACTCAGGCAGGTGACCTCCGCTCCACCTTCGCTCAAGGGGAGCTCTCCAAATCATTGCCTAGCAGACAGTCAACAGGCATGGCTGGCCTCACAGCTACTTTGAAGGTTCCTGAGACCCCCCCCCCCACTCAAAGGGAACCTGTGCCACTTTACAGAGGCACTGTGAGTTGTCAGCGGCAACTACCGGGTAGAATGTGTCGGGGACCACCTGCTCTTCAGACACCAGCCAACAACTGGCAGCTGTCACACTGGCTCCGGTGTCTCTCAGAGCCTCCACACTATGGCCATTGATGGTCACCCACTGCCTGTCCTTTTTAGTGTTATCAGGCAGATGAGTACTTGGGACCATCTCGCTGTCTCCTAAAGAGACCAGGGACATCTCTGCGGGACCCCACCCACCTTGGGCACCCAACTCCTCCCCCAAGGCTACACTAGCCAATTCCCGGGGTGGTGCACCAGTGGGTGCAGTGGTCACTGTGCTGGGACACTTGGGACTTCCTTGGAAGTGACCCACCTGACCACAGCTAAAACAGGTCTTGGGACCCTTCTGCACAGGCTTACCTGGCGGGACCCATGGTCTTTTGTCAGCGGGAGGCTGGGAACCCTTACCTTGGTTCCCTTGGGGATTACTTTGGGGCCCTTTTTGGAACTCCTTCTGTTTACCCTTGTCCCCCCCACTCTTCTGCTGGGGACCCTGCCCACCTTTGGCGGAGTCTCCCACAAGACCCTTGTGGACCCTGGTACTGACCCAGCGGTCCGCCTCCACAGCAAGCTTCCTGGGGTCAGTCAGCTTACTATCAATAAGGTGCTGGCGTAGCTCTGGAAAACAACTACTGGACAAGTGCTCCCATGCAACCAAATCATAGAGCGCCTGAAAATCATTTGCGTTGCTACCCTTCACCCAACCATCCAATGCTCTGCAAAAAAAAGACACATATTCCAGGTGCTAGACTCCAGCTTCTTGCAGTTTCTAAATTTCTGCCTATAAAGCTCTGGGGTCACCCCAGACCTGGCTACTAAGGCTTCCTTCATGGGGGCATAGGACACCTGATCCTCAGGGGGCAATGCTAGCAAGGTTTCCCTTCCTTCACCCATGAAGCGGCCCCACAACCCCGCTCCCCAACTTTCTCAGGGACCCGGTGGGACTTCATCGCTACCTCATAGGCCTTAAACCACTGCCCAATGTCCTCATGCTTCATGAAATCCTTAATGACATCGTTGGGAATATACACTTTTCCTTCTACAGCCACTGATGAGGTGCTGCCACCAGAGGGAGTGATCTCTAAGCTCTTCGCCTTCAGCTCCAGCTCCCTCAACACTCTCATGCTCTAAAAGCATCTTCTTTTCCTCCTTGGCCAATCTCTTGCTCTCCAACTCCAATTTCTTATTTTCTATATCACCCTGGCTCCCCAGTTTGAGCTTGGCAAGCTCCATCTCATGCACTCTGCTTTTCTCCCTGCCCTCCAACTCTTCTGGAGACAGACCCCTTGAAGACACACTGTTGCCCTCCCTGGGAGGCATTCCCCCACCAGTTTGGTCCACCAACCCATCCTGCTGCCCTTCTAAATTTTCCCCCTCCACCACAGGATCCTCGGTCTGCCCACTGGCATTCCTTGCTTCCAACCAGGCCCTCAGCGCCTTTTGGAACTCCTCCTTCCTGGTGAGGCCTCTTATGGAGATTTTAAATTTTTGCAGATGGTTTTAAGTTGTGGCAGTGTAGGTATCAACCCTCTCTTCTTCAAATTCAATATCCACAGATGCAATGGATCCTTGTTTACTCATGGTGAAAATTGGCAGTTCTCAAGATGCAAAACATTCCAAGGAAAAACTCTACCAAAATGTATGTAGTCGCGTAATGGTCTGCACTCACTAGTAGTGTACACCAATCACTGTATGTAAATTACAAATGCAAGTCCAGGATCCTACCGCTGACCACCAATGTTAGACATGGGGGTCTCTAGTTGGCAGAGGTAGGTACCTTTGTCCAAATAGGGACCCTTGCTTCTAGTCAGGGTAAGGGGGATACACTCCTAAAATAACCCCTGCTCACCCCCTTCGTAGCTTGGCACGAGCAGACAGGCTTATCTCAGAGGCAGTGTGTAAAGCATTTGTGAACACATACAGTAACATAATGAAAACACTACAAATGGACACCACACCAGTTTAGAAAAATAAGTAATCTTTATCTAAACCAAAAACAAGACCAAACGACAAAAAAAATCCACAATATAGTATTAAAAATAAGGCTTTCAAATGGTAGAAATAGTTCAGTTCAATGCAAGTTGTAAATGCGACACTTCTCTCAAAAGTACCTTAGATACGTCACGCAAAGCAAACAAAATGGCCGCAGGGAAGGTGATGCGTCGGTTCCTTACACGCAGGGGAGGTGATGCGTCTGTTCCTTACTGCAGCGCAGGGGAGCTGATGCGTCAGTTCCTTACTGCGTGGGGAGTTGATGCGTCTGTTTCTTACTGCGGACCCCAACGATACGACAGTGTTGGCACCTCGATGCGATGCGTCGATCCGGTACGATGCATGTCTTCGTGCAGCCGCACAGCAGGTTTGCGTCGGGATCGGTGCGGCGGCGGCGATTTATCGAGCCGCGGCAGGCGCAGCGACGGTTTCTTCGGCGATGCTTCGGACAACCAGTGCGGATGCGACACGCTTCTTCGGTGTTGCGTCTGTTTCCCAGCTCCCAGCGACAAACAGTCTCCAGAGGTCCCAAACAGCAGCAGGCACCTCTTTGCAGGTTGGAATTCCCAGCAAGGAAATTCAGGGGAGCTGGTGGTGAAGTCTTTGTGTCCCTGAGACTTCAGAACAGGAGGCAAGCTCAGTTTCAAGCCCTTGGAGATCTTTTCTTCATGCAGGTGACAAAGCAAACAGCAAAGTCCTTTTTCTCCTTTCCTTGGCAGCAAGCAGCCACTGCAGGCCAACCCCAGACAGCAAACAGCACAGGGGCAGTATTCCTCCTCGGCTTATCCGGCTCTTCTCCTTGGCAAAGGTTTCCTCTTGATTTCCCAGAAGTGATCTAACATTCTGGGGTCTGGGCCCCAATATTTATACTACAAAATGCTTTGTTCTCTGAAGGCAGAGAGTGTCTGTACCCAGCCAAAACCAGTTCTGTCTTCACTGGTGCAGCTTCCTGGCAGGAGGTGGAGACAGCATTGTTGAAGGCAGACCAGGCCCATTCAGGTGAAAAGGAAATCTCCTCCCCTACTCCAAATGCAACCCAGGTCTATTCAGCCCAGCCCTGACTCGTCAGACTTCTGGAGCCACAGCCCTCTCCAGCCCCCTGTCATCCAAAAGCCAGACATGCAATACAGAAACCTAGCAGAGGCACACTGGATGGTTAGGCAAGAAAATACCCACTTTCTAGAAGTGGTATTTTCAAACACAGAATGTAAAATTCACCCTCACTAAAAGATGCGCTTTAACATTCTGAGTTCAGGCATACTAAACTTTATTTTCCTATCTTGTTCCTGAGGTCAGTTATGTTTATAAGATGTTATAAACTAACTCCCCATTCTGGCCTATGGGAACAGATAGCCTTGCAATAGTGAAAAACGAAATTGGCAGTATTTCACTATCAGAACATGCCACACACATCAGGGCATGTCCTACCTTTCACATACAATGCACCCTACCCACAGGGGTACCTTGGGCCTACCTTAGGGGTGACTAACATGCAGAAAAGGGAAGGTTTGGGGACTGGCAAGTGTGTGCACTTGCCAAGTCGACATGGCAGTCCCAGACTGCACACAGGCTCTGCAATGGCAGGCCTGAGACCCATTTTACAAGCTGCTTCTGTGGGTGGCACAACCAGTGCTGCAAGCCCACCAGCAGCATTTGATTTACAGGCCCGGGCACACACAGTGCACTGTACTAGGGTCTGACAAGTAAATCAAATCAGCCAATCATGGAATCACTAATCCATCACATCAATTTACAAAGGGAGCACTTGCACTTTGGCACTGAACAGCAGTGGCAAAGTGCCCAAAGCATCTAGACCAGCAGATAAACAGAGGAGGCAACAGCAGAAAAAATGGAAGGGAGACCCACGCCAATGGTGCCAGGTCTAACAATACAAATACGTAGAATTCTGTGCAGACTAAATCTATGTATGCAAATTTCTAATAGAACAGACAAAGTATTCTGTGAGGAATTAATCTTTTCTCTGACTCAAGCGACAAACAATAACCAGTATTTCAATATATCATTGCCCAATTTCGAATCAGCCAACATGAAGCTTATTTAAAAACATTACTGAAATTTGTGATCGCAGTTTGTAATGAAGTGACATGGTGAGAAGATCTTAAGATAATCTCCAAGTGAAGAAAAAAAAACAGAGAAAGAGCAAAGTGACCAAATAATTGAGCATAAATGGTAAAATGGTTTCATTGGAGAGACAGCCAATATTTATACAAGTAATAAATCACAAGGGGTAGATACACAATATGTTCCATATATGATTAGGTCTGTGTCTTGTTTTCTGTCGACGGCGTTTCGATCTTCCTAATGGGTACTGGGCTCTCATCAGGACTGACTAATAACCTGGGGGACTGAGAAGGAGTAGATGGTAAGTGCTGGGAATGAAGGCAATAGGGGGAAAAGAATATACAGTCAAAAATATACATACTCGTTGTGTCGTCGAATTGGTCTATATGGTAGACCCTGATTCAGTAAGCAAGGTCAAGAATTAACCTAGAAAAAATGTAAGGAATATGTGTATACCTGTTACAAAGTAGGCGGGTAGCAGAATAGTAAAGGTGTACCTCACTGAGTAGGGCTTACCTTGCTGTGCTATCAATTACAGACCGGGTGAAGCCGGTCCTGTATGACAGTTGATGTCAGAGAGGTCCGTAAATAAAGGAGTTTGCTGCCGTGGTCACAGTAGAATTAAAGATGAGTTTATCTGGTATAATAGAGAATATTAGTTAATCGGGGTGAATAATAGAGGTAAAAATAATGAAGCAATGGGGTACGGAATAGTCATCTTACCCCCAAGAAGGAAAGGATGGATGGCTGAGTGGGCCAGTCTCCCCACCAGAGATCCGGCAAACAATGAAGACCCACCGGCCCTTCCGAGCGGGTAATATAGACAAAGATGCTCCACCGCGATGTGTCCTCGAGGAGAGGCGTACCAGTGGGGGTATCATGGGCGTGGTCCAGGGGAGCCTCAGCTCCTCCGTCTGGGGACTGAGCAAGGTGCTTGACCCCGGGATAGAGGTTGTGGTGGCCTATTGACAAAAATTGAAAAAAAACACTGAGTGTGAAGCAAAAACAGTGAGAAAAAATTAATAGGCTAAACCCGAGCCGGGGCTCGAACCGGCTCCTCCAGGGTGGTGGCGGATGCACATAGAGGGGCTTACTCATCATTAAGCACGAGGAGGGAGGTATCCTGGTGTTTTAAAAAGTGTGTTGTCTGGGTTGAGAATGCCCGTCATCAAGAGCAAGTAAAATAATGATTTAATAGCGGAGGCGTGCGAAGCTTGGTTTACCAAGTGAATGGCAGTGTCCTAGTGTTTAATGGAGCACATGTTGCAGATTTCAATAACTGATAGCAAGAGAAGGGGGAAAAATTATTGAGTTGCAAAAATGTCATCCAACTTACATCAAGAGCAGTTAGGGTTACAAATCAATACCTGTACATGCTGTATCAAAAGGTCCAATATAGATGAATGACACATGGTGGTGTGAGACAAACCTGCACAGCAGAATAACATTTTTGTTTTTTAAAACATGGGTTCATTGACGCAGCAAAGAAATGAGAAGAGACAATTTCATGAGAGAAATGCCATTCTGCCATTCTTACATTGTGTTCAGGCCATTTCTTATTGAGTCACATTTGTCTATCCATTTGCATTCCAGTCTTTGGCAGTCTATGACATGTCTCCACCTCTAGTTGAGGAATAGGCCTTTTCGATGACTTGCCACTTTGTCTTCTGCTTTATGTTGCTTTTCCTTGTAGTGGGAAACCATGGGAGCCGTCAAAATCAGGCAACGGATCCTGCTTCTGTGCTGCGATATTCTGGCCTTGATTGGCTGCGATGTCTGTCCCACATAAATCAAATCACACAGGCACCAAATACAATAAATCACATTTGTGGATGCGCAGTTAGTATTGTTTTGCAAACTAGTGTGTATGTTTCCATATGTGAAAGTCTTGGTATTGATGGTATACTGGCATGAAACACAGTTCCCATATTTGTAGTGGCCCTTCACCATACTGAGGCCCCAGGCAAACTGAATGGTATCATCTGAGTTGGCATGGACCAAATGGTCCTTGATATTTTTGCCTTTCTTGTATGAGAATAAAGGGGGCTCGCTGAGAGCGTCAATAGTTGTTAGGATGGACCAGTGTTTTTTGATTAGCTTGACTATCTTCTTTCTTTCCAGGCAGAATGACACGTGGTATCTTGTCTAATGTCTCCCTAGTCCTGGTCTGTAATATCTGTTCCCTAAGGGTATACCAGGCCCTTTTCATGGAAGGTTTTACAAGCCGTTTAGGGTAACCTCTCGCTCGGAGTTTCATGCTGAGTATTGCCCCTTCGTTGAAAAAGTCTTCCTTCAGTGTGCAGTTATAGCACAATCTAAGGAGCTGGTTATAGGAGAGGCCATCTTTCAAAGCCCTAGGATGAAAGCTCCTATACTGTAACAGGGTTTTGCGTTCACTTGGTTTACTGTAGAGGGAAACAATAAGATGGTTGTCAGTATGTTTAGTTTCCAAGTCTCAAAATGGAATCCTGTCAGAGCTGAAGTTATGGCTAAACTTTAGGTGTGGTTGACTGTTGTTGAGATATTGAATGAAAATTTGTAAGTCCAATTGGGGGCCTTTCCATAACAATAAGACATCGTCAATGTATCTTTTCCAAAATCGGATGCTCTCAAAGAAGGGGTTACAGTCAGTAGTGACAAATCCTTTCTCAAAGTGGCCAACGTACAGGTTCGCCAGGCTTGGTGTGAATATCGCTCCCATGGAAGTCCCTGAGCACTGTTGGTAATGGTCTTGTTTGAACATGAAGTAGTTGGTAGTCATTGCTATCTCGAGGAGTTCAACTAGGATTTCTGTGGGAATATTAACTGGGGCTGGGCGGCTTTCAAGAATATTTCTGATAACCTGGATGCTTTCTTGCTGAGGGATGTTCGTATAAAGTGACTCTATGTCAAGAGTCACCAACAATTCTTGCGTAGGATCAAAGTCAAGGCCTTCTGTGAGGTTGATCATAAAAGTGCTGTCACTGACATATGTGTCCAGTAGTGGAACGCAATCTTTAATAAAGATTTTGATGGAATTGCCCAGAGGCTCTAGAATGGAATCGCACCCAGATAGCATGGGCCTACCAGGTGGGTTTGTCAAATTCTTGTGAATTTTGGGTAATGTGTAGAGATCAGGAGTTCTTGGAGATTTTCTGTTCAAAAATTAAAATTCCAGCTGGGTCAGAAACCCTAGTTCCAATGCCCGAGTAGTTGTCTCAAGGATTCTTTGTCTGATCCCTTGCAGAGTGTTTGAGGGTAGTCTTTTGTAATGATTAGTATTGTTAAGTTGTCTGATAATCTCTGCCTCATAAGCCTACCTGTCTTGTATAACAATACCTCCACCTTTGTCAGTAGGCTTAATTATGATAGATTTTTCCATTTTAAAATTTTTAAGGGACTGTCTTTCTTGCCACGATATGTTGTAAGGTGTAAAAGATCTAGTTTTCCTAAGCTCATTACTGTCATTCTGTACTGCTTTTCCGAATGCTAGTATTTCTGCAGGCATAGCCGCATTAGGTTGGATAAAGGTGGAGTTAGGTATAAGTTGGGAGACTGAGGGTGGTGGGAGGTTGTCCTTGTCAGCAAAGAAATATTTCAGGCTGATTCTTCGGAAAGATTTGTGTTACTCCGACTGTAGTTTAAAGTAGTCTGTTTTTTCTGTCACAACAAATGATAAGCCCTTGCTGAGTAATGACACCTCTTCTGTACTAAGTATATGGCTTGAGATGTTAAAGATAGGTATACATTGAGATTTGTTCATCTGGTTTGTTATCCTTTCAGAGTGGACCTGCAATGGTGGCTCCATGTTTCGGTTGGTCTGGTCTGTCTCAGTGTCTATGTGGTCTAATGACCCTCTGGGCCCCACTTATAATAGTGTCTCCGAGTCTGGCGGTTGCCTCGGTATTGGTTCCATGGCAGGGATTTTTTAGAGAAGAGGGGCTCACATCACCCAAGTTATGGGGAGCAGTGTGTTTTGGCCAGTTGCTGTTTTTGTTTGATGCATTTGTTTTATACGGTTCACATTTAATATAGATTTTGAGCTACAGAAAAAGTGGCCCAGAAATGATCTCATAAGCACAACCCCCTGCGTTCAAAACTACCCCTTCTGCTCCCCCGGTCCTTGCCTTGAACCTTTGGAGATGGCCCAACTTCTCAAGATTTTGCTGGGTGGTGGGGCAAAATGTTTGAAGACCTTTGGTCTGTGGCGGGCTGTTATCTTCTACACCTCTCTAGCATCTTCCAAATAAGTCAGAATAACCTTCCAAAAACAACAGTCTCTAGAAAACCACCCAAACCCTCATAGGTAATACTACAAAGCAGCACCCTAAACGACTCCAAAACAACCATCTCATTCCATAGCATGGACATCTGCCAATGGAATTAAGCCTTCCTTAGAATCTACCACTGATTGGGATACTGGGACTTTAATCACTGCTTGCACACTGTTGACAGTAAACAGCTATAGCAGTACAAAGATAATGAAGTCTGGGAATATTAGTAATCTAGGTCTCTTTGACCATAGCTTCAATTTCTTGAGGACCCAGTAGCCAGCTCCAATCATCATGCAAACCCCTCCCTCCAGTGCTGCCACACAGTCTCAACTGTACTCCACTGTTTACCTTGTTTTGGGTTTTCAATGCTTGCTACAGTCCTCAACAGATTGTTTTCCATGAATCAATCGCTCCACTGGCTTCATCATCCATGCAGGATGTCCTGCCTCCACCAATCTATGAAGCCTAGCATCCCCTTTCACATTGGCCCCTATCATTTGCCTTCTAGCCAAGAACACTTCCCAGTGTTTTTTCCTACTTTTGTGGACGGATTGGACTCCCATTCATTTCTGCCTACCAGAGTCAGTTCAGCTCCTCCTAACAGTGATGCTGATTTTGTTAGAGGCCCACACACTCTCATCATCTCTCAATTCAATGTCAGCAACAAAGACTGTTTACTATATCCCAGAACTTTTCATCAGCCAATTAGGTAACCTCATGTGTCTCAATGAGACTTGGCTCAATTGACTAACACCTCTTACCCAGTCCTGGTCTGTGCATTAACAGTCGGGTTCAGTATCTTCTGAAACAACTGTTGACGAAGCCATGGAAAATACTATGCTCTAGAACTAATACTACAAGCAAATAATGCTACTTTCTCCATGAAAAGATCTTCATAAATGTTCATAACTTATAAATATACCAGCATTGCAGTGTTGCAAAGACATGGGAAACATTTTAAAGATGAAACTGTGGAAGAAAATGCCCCCAAATTCTACTGGATAAGTTACAATATGACGTTTGACCAACTTGGAGCTAGGTATAGTGAGTTCCGCCGCAAATTCAATGTTTGGAGTAGACAATAGCATTTTACACTTGAACACTCCATTCTTGGCAACTGACAAGGAAGGATTCTTGTATTTTATAAAATCTCTTGGTCAGATAAAAAAGTGTTGAAAAGAAATGCTTTTCTGTGGCAAAAAGTGAAGTTTGCCTGATGACGACTAGGAGGCCTGCAGCGGGGGAGGGAAGGAAACACAGTGGAGAGACGAGGAAAAACTATGTCCAATGTCCGGCTGGGTAGGTGACGGCCACTGTGTTTCCTTCCCTCCCCCGCCTCCTCCCTCCGTGATCCTGTGGCTGCCTCCCCCTTCCTGCACTGCGTGGAGCCGTGGAGTCAGTTACCTTATGGTTTTTGCATTGGATTTTTGTATATCCCGCCATTTTGAGTTAATGCTATCGGCTCCCGTGACCTGGGTCCTCCATCTTGGCGGTTTCGACCGACCCTCATTTCTGCTGGACTGCTCCTTTGTTCTCCTGACTGACCGTTTTCCTCTAGTTGACCCCCCCCCCTTAGGTCTCCAACACCCCTCCCTTCCTATACTTTCACCGATACACGGGATGTTTTTGGATTGTTTGTCCCCAGCCCGTTTGTTTGTTCTTTCAATTTGACTGTTTTGTCCCCCTGAAGAACTTTCCCACTTGTCGGTCTGCCTGACTTGATATGCATTCCTTACCCCTTTTTACAATTCCCCCTGTACCTTCCATGCCCCATTGGACGTGTGTCTTGACTATGCTAGGCGCTAATAATTCATGTTATTGTTTAATCACTGTTTTTTCTCCTATGTTATACTTGGCTCCTGCAACTGATGTAATTTTTATTTGTAACTTGTAATTCGCTGATCCTCATGTAAAGCACTCTGATACCGTCGGGTCTAGCCAGCGCTATATAAAACTCTGCAAATAAATAAATAAAATAAAATTATAAATGTAATACCAAAAAACCTACTATAAAATATGTATATGGAAGCAAAACTGATTTTTATGAAAGCCCTTTGTTCACATAACTCGGTCATTTGTTTTGCACATTATGAACCAATCTTAGAAACAGGTATTTGTCTAGCTTTCCACTAAAAGTAGAGCTCATTATAAATATTAGATCCTTGTTTTCAAAGCTATTCATCGACAGCCCCTTTCTGCTTCTCCAGAACAGTTATTAGCCACACACCATCCTGCAACTTGTGCACTAACTGCATCTCCCAACTGTACCCAGCCCTCTGGATGCCTATCCCATGGGCACATATTTTGGGTTCATAAGTCCTTATTTATGGAGCACCCTTACTGTCCCGCTATGATCTGCTTCCTTATTGTTCCTAAGAATTTAACATCTCATCTTTTGGTTCTGGAAAATCTAACAGTAGGCAAGTCGACTTCACTTCAGCTGCATTATGCCATTATTAGGTTTATTTAATGATTGCCAGTGTCAATCAGCCATTCATGCTATATGATCAAAATGTTTCCTATGTTGTGAATTACCTGCAATATAGATCAGACATTCGTGCTTACTTGCTAAGTATCCTACCTCTATTCAAATGGTTCCAAGTCTTCATAAATACAAATATAAAGGGAGGGGCAATATGGCGGCCGGCAGCGTGGTCAAGTGGCAAAGGTAGCTCCTGTGAGTAGTTTCTCCCACTACCTTGCTGATCATGTCTACTTTCACTCCCCTTCAAACGTTGGGGGGTTCGCCTCATGACACCATGCCAGGCGTATTATTTACTGCAGAGGCTGTGTCTGCAAGTTTCTCTTCCTTGCAGCGCGTGGTTTGTCCCGTGGGAGCTGACGCTTCGAGTGCTTTAATTAGCTTGCGGACTTGCAGTTGTGCAGGGTAAGCCATGGGGGCACCAGAAGATGTTGGAGGACTTGGGGAGGTGCTGAACCAGCCCACGACCCTACAGCGGTGTGAGAATCAGCAGAGAGAATCTCTTCATTGTATCGTTGCCTCTACATTGTATCAGCGGTGAGAATCTGGGACATCGGAGGATGCGAGGAGGTACTGAACTAGCCTGTTATGATGTCTGAATGCTGGACTTTGCTCTCTGCCACCTGTATTTTATGACAAGCTGCCTCTACATGTGTCGCTGCCTTACATTGTTTCACTGCTTCACGGCAGAAGGTGCTCTCTTCTATTTTGGCACAGGAAGCAGGAGCCAAGGAACTGTGTTTTTGAGGTCTTTCTATGAGGGTGACAAGACTTTTTAAGTGTGTATACAATAGCCCCATATTTTCTCAGCCTTAAACACTATATGCTGTATATTTTAGTGGTTATCAACGACTCTATGTTCCCCTGCTATGGGCTGCTGCTACTTACTGGGGGACATTTTTTCTGGCGCCTACTTTGACTGGGGAGCACAAGGGCTGGTGTAAACTCCAGGGCTAATAATCCAAGAAATCTAGGCATGCTAAATGTAGAGGCACGTAAACTGCAAAAGCTGAGCAATGGCAGAGGGCGGCATGCAAAACATAGAGATAGCCCTGGTGGGCTAATGCTGGCAACTGGACAAGGGACCTCCCTTACTTTGTCTTCTGGCCCCAGTACGCCTCCTCTCTAGAGATCTTATGCTGCTGTTGATAACGGAGACAACCAGCTGAGGGTGGGAGAACCCCCCAGATAAGACAAGCCCAAGAGCTTATAAGAGGGGTAAAGATGATGCAAGATTTGAATCTCGGAAGAATGCGCCTTTGGCGTCCCATTTGCATGCAGATACAATTACAGTGGTCAATAAAGATAATATGGCTCCTGATGACTCTTCTCTGATTCCAGACGCTCCTTTAGTTGCCGCAGCTGTGGATTCCAGCTCTTCGTCTGCATTTCCGATACTGCTCAGTCAAGGGAGCAATTTCACTGGCGTTGTTAAATCTGAACCTCATGTTCTCTCACAAATAGTCCCACAAGAGACCCAAAACCACTCTGCTATGACCCCCCAGAACAGTATTAAGGTAGGGCAAATGGCAGCAACTTCTATGGAGCCTCCTGAATTAGTCGCTTCAGGCTACATTGAACTCCTGCCTAGATCAGCAATCAATGCATCGATCTCAGTGAGTAAGCTCCTACCCCAACCCTCTCGGGGGAGAGCAGATGCTGGCCGCGGACCTAGAACAATCAGATTTTGCTAACCTTCATGTAGGAGAGTAGGATCTGCCTCTTATGTTGCCCCCACTTTTTTTCTGATGTTTACACTGGTTTCTGGCTATAGTCAGGCTGGGACCCTGCCAATCAGGGCCCCAGCCTCTCTGTTCTCTCTAAACGACTTGGAGTGCACTCTAGGTGCACTAGTGATTGGATACTGTGGTACCTTATGAGTCCCTAGTATATGGTACCTTAGGTGCCAAGGGCATAGGTACTTCACAGGCCTACCAGGGGCTGAAGCATGTATTATGCCACCCCTGGGAAGCAGACTAAATCTGACACCACAGGCCTGCTACTGCAGCCTGGGTGAGGAGGTGCTAGCACCCCTCACTGAGATATAGGTTCCCTATATCTCCCCTGCACACACATTTAAACCTATCAGTCACCCCTAAGGCAGGCCCTATCAATCCTGAGGGCAGGGTGCTTAGTTTCTATGTGAGAGTGTGCCTCTGCCTGAGCAGGGCCCCTCTGCAGCTCTCAGAGTCCATTTTCTGGGGCTGTTTGTGAATGCGGTCAAACCATATACTCTTAAGTGCATTATAACCTCGCGGTTAATGCTAACTTTGGGATGGCTGCATCAAAACATGTCGTGTTTGGTGTCAAACACCTTGGAATCATACCCCCACACCAGTAACTGGTGTGGGAGTATGATCCCACCCTTCTAGAGGGATAGACATGTACCTACTGTGGAAACGCGGTAGAATCCTGAAGAGCCCTGGCATCACAAAATGGATGCCACCAGTCACAGACAATGGGCTGCCCTCCTGCTGATGACCGAAACTCGCAGTGGAGGAAGCCCAACAATAGGTATCCGGTCCCAGAGAGGTGTGACCACCTCCCAGACAGGGTTTAGTGTATTGGGGCTGGGTGGGTGCACTCCTAGAGTGCTTTGAAGTCCTGCACTGGGGGAGCAGAAGGCTCCTCTGTGCATACCCCAGTTCAAACCGGCTCAGGGGCTACCTGCCCCTGCTCTGGCGCGAAACTGGACAAAGGGAAGTGGGTGTAGCCACCCACTCCCCTGACCCTCCCATAGGTGGGGTCTTAGAGCTAGTCCCTCCCTTCCTTTTAGTATAAGGTAGGGAACCCTTGCCATTGCAAACTAGATATCCCTGGACGACGCTCTGAAGAAGAATCCTGGACCTTCGACGTTCCACTACCTCTGGAAGACTGAAGAATCTCCCTTGGAGTCAAGGAGTGACTCCCCTGCTTGGCAGGCACCAAAAACTGAAACGACGGTCGCAAACTACGCCGCTCCCGCCGGAGCCCGAGGTCCCTGCAGCCCAAGACGAGGATTTCCTGACTTCTCCAAGGCCATCGTGAGTCCCCAGCGAAGCTGAGGCAAGTGGACCCCACGAGTGACGAGGAACCGCAGTCCCTGGGTACCGTGCACTATTGTCGAGTGCAACCCCTTCTAGACGTTCTACGAACCTGTGCTTTGGGCCACGTGTGGTCCCAGCCTCTAGCAGGAATCCCTCCGAAGATCAGAGGCCTACCCCGTCCCGAGTGACCGTGGGCCCCTGTTGAAGGAATCCTCCCGAGGCGTCTTCGCGATCCCTTGCCAGCCGGCTTGTGGGTCCCCTGAAGACTTTTCTACAGAACCAAAGGGCTCCCCTGGTTGCTCCAGGTCTGCCCTGACTTACCCTCGCTGGGTGAGTTCCCCAGACCTTGCTGGTCTGCACCATTGACTTTTTGCTCCTTCCACGAGACTTGCTGCTACCAAGGCTTGTTGGCTCCAATCGGGTCGCCGACACCGCAGTCAGCTGCAGACTTCGTGGGACACGCTGAATCCAGCTCCTGGTCGTCCTCGACGCCTCCTGGACCTCGTGGCCGAAGAGTCAAGACACCCGTGAACGACCTGAATCTGTCGACGACAGTGGGCATTCATCTTCCTTGCCCCGGGTCACTGTCCAGTGACTTTGAACACTGTCCCCTCTGCTTTCAGGTCTTCCTTCTTCCGAATCCAGGCTTGGATTCCACCGGACACTTCTTCTGGCTTCACAAGCAGCAAGTCTTCATTGGCTCCCATTGAAAACGACGCCGCGACCCGACACCAAAGGACACCTATGCACCCGGCTTCCCTGGGTGAGGTAACTCCAGCACTACGGTGCTCCTGTGGGTGTTGGCCCTAGAACTACTTACCCTGTAAGTGACTTGCTTGTAGCTACTCCCGAAGTGCCCTGAAACTCTTAAATTCCAACCGCGACTTGCCCCATTGAAGTCTACGGCGACCCGCGCCTGTGTTCACTCACTGCACGCGTCCCCCGTGGGTCCTTTACTTACCTGCCTTGGGTGGTTTCGTGAGGCCCCAGCACTTCTGAAGGCCCTAGGCCTTGTCCCTTTGCAAGTCGTTGTTCTTAAGTCTCTTTTTTAGTATATGGTCTGGTACGCCCCTAGGGCCCCAGCCATATTTGTGCTTAATTTATTGTGAAACGTTGATTTGTGCATATGTTCCTGACTTCTAATCTCACAAGAGATTAGTAGAGAGTTGTTTAGTAATAAATACATATATATTTGATATATATACCTGTGTGGTGTCTTTTCATTTGGTGATTCAGGAGATTGTGTGGTAAAACAAGCTGCTTTACATTCCTCCAAGACTTAGCCTGAAGGCTGCTCTCCACAGCTACCACTAGGATAGCTTTCTATAAAGGTTGTCTTAAACCTACCTACCATAAGAGTCGAATTGTACTGGTGCAAGGTGTCCACTTTATCTAGTGAACAGCATATACCAGGCCAACTTCTCACATTGGTGGCAGCGTGTGGGATTCCAGCTTGCTATTGTTTTACCAGAAAATCTCTATTTGAATTACTAACTGAAAACCACTATAGGTACTTAAGGTACATATAAAGTCAAGCTTAGTATCAATAAGTTCTACTGAACTTAGAGCTGTGTGCCAAGGGATAGCACACCCTTTCTACAGCTCAAGCTAGTATCAGTAGGCCACAAACTAGTGTAGGTAGTACAACACTGCACAACACTAGAATGTCCTTAAGGGGTGGACCCAGTGGATCCACTCAGCCTCAGTATAAGGACATGACTTTCTTTGACTTGAAAGCCATGTGTGCTGAAAGGCACCTGAAGCTAGGACAGAGTCCCTCCACACTACACCTGATAGATCTGCTGACAGCAGATGATCTTAGATTAGCTCTAGGAGCTAATGGGTCTGAATCAGTGAGTGGGTCAATTACAGTGTCTGGGTCAGATGATGGACATCAGGATGACCAAGACTCTGTGGTTGTAGGGCCAGGCCCCAAGGGGTCTGAACAGGACAGAGGAATTCTCCCTAAGAGAACTGACATAGTGGAGGAGAGGCCTAGGTCCCTTTCTAGGGAATCTGAACACTCCTATCACTCTGGCAGAGAATCTGTCTACCAGAGGAACTCCTACTTCTCAAGAAGAGAGACCTCCTCTGACAGAATGTACAAACTGCTGCAGTATGAGGAAGCAAGATTTGCCCTCAAAACCAAGCAGTTGGCATTAGATAAGGAAGCCCTGGAGCTCCAGAGAGCTTCTAGAAAGAGGGGTTAGAACCCCCTGGTGGCAGCAACAGTGTCCCTAGAGGCAGAGAATATATTCCAGACCATAGGAACCTGAGCAAGGTTGTTCCTCCCTACCAGAGTGGGGATGATATCCATAAGTGGGTAACTGCTATGGAAAGGGCCTGTAGAGTACAACAGGTCCCCCAAAAGCAGTGGGCAGCAATCTTGTGGCTCTCCTTTTCAGATAAAGGTAGAGACAAGCTCCTCACTGTCAGAGAAGAGGATGCTGATGACTATGAAGTCCTGAAGAGTGCACTGATAGATGGGTTTGGCTTAACCACTGAGCAGTACAGGTTGAAGTTCAGAGACACCCAGAAGGCACAGACTCAGGACTGGACTGACTTTGTAGATTGTGCAACCAAGGCTCTGGAGGGTTGGCTGGTTGGCAGTAGGGTTACTGATTTCAAGGGATTGTATAATCTAATGATGAGAGAACAGATCCTTAATAATTGCCAGAACCAGTTGTTGCATCAATACCTGGTGGACTCAGATCTGACCTCTCCCCAAGAATTGGGAAAGAAGGCAGACAAGTGGGTCAGAACCAGGGTGAGGCAGAAAACCCAGAACCAAGGGGGTGACACAAAGAAGCAGGATTCTAAGGGCTCTGAGAAAAGTGGGGATAAGTCAAAAGACCAGAAGTCTTCACAAGGGCCCCAAAATCTGCATCTGGTGGGGAGTCACAATCCAACAAGGGAAAAGGCCAAAAGAAGCCCTGGTGCAAATTCTGTAAACAGAAAGGGCACTGGACTTCTGATTGTAACAAGTCCAAAGACCAAACCACCACCACTCCTGCCCCTAAGGCAACTGTTCCCCCTAGTTCAGCTACTGGTGGAGGTGGTACTCAGAATAAGGGTGTAGTAGGGTTGACCCTGGGTTCTGAAGTGGACTCTGGCCTAGTCAGAGTACCCACTCAGGCAATGCTGATTTGTGATGGAGACATTGACATGTCCTTCCTGGTGAGCCCCAGTAATCTGGGCAAATACAAACATCAGCCTGTAATAAATGGCAAACAGGCTTTGGCATTTAGGGACACAGGTGCTAGTGTCACCATGGTGGCAGAGGATCTTGTGGACCCTGGACAGATCATCCTGGGCGAAATGTACCAGGTGACCAGTGCAAGCAATGTCAGGACCAACCATAGTCTGGCAGTTGTGAATTTCTCCTGGGGAGGGGTAACTGGCCTCAAGAAGGTTGTAGTCAGTGCAGACCTCCCTGTAGAATGTCTATTGGGCAATGATCTAGAAACTTCAGCCTGGTCTGAAGTAGAGTTATGGACTCATGCTGAGATGTTGGGCATCCCTGCAAAGGTATTTGCTGTGACCAGGTCACAGGCCAAAATGCATGACACTGAACCAGCTCTGGATCCTGAAACCATGGACCAGATGCTTCCCAAGAAGAGGAGCAGTAGGGGTAAGGCCGTGCCTTCCCCTCTGTCTCAGATCACTGATTCCCCTCTTGAGGGAGGAGGAGCAGATCCTGAAGAAGGAACTGCCCCAGAGGGACTTGAGCCTGATCAGGTTGAGTTCTTGGGGGCATGGGGCCCTTCTAGGGAAGATCTGAGTAAGGAGCAACAGTGCTGCCCCTCTCTTGAACCCCTCAGACAGCAGGCTGCTGCTGAGGCTGCTGGGAGTGCTAGTGGGTCCCATAAAGTTTATTGGGATGAGGGACTCCTATATTCTGAGGGTAGAGATCCAGCCCCTGGAGCCACCAGGAGGTTGGTAATACCTCAGAAGTTTAGGGGTTCCTCTTGACCCTAGCACATGATATCCCTTTAGCAGGTCACTTGGGCCAAAACAAGACCTGGGACAGGCTTGTTCCACATTTTCATTGGCCACATATGTCAGAGGACACAAAGGAGTTTTGTCGCTCCTGTGTCACATGCCAAGCCAGTGGCAAGGCAGGTGGCACCACAAAGGCCCCCTGATACCACTACCTGTGGTGGGGGTACCCTTTGAAAGGGTAGGGATTGACATTGTTGGTCCCCATGACCCTCAAACTGCATCTGGGCACAGATTTATCCTGGTGGTAGTGGATCATGCCACCAGGTACCCAGAGGCAATTCACCTGAGGACCACCACAGCCCCTGTGGTGGCAAGAGCCCTCATTGGAGTTTTCTCCAGAGTGGGTTTCCCAAGGAGGTCATCTCTGACAGAGGTACAAACTTCATGTCAGGATATTTGAAAGGCAATGTGGAAGGAGTGTGGTGTAACTTATAAGTTCACCACCCCTATCACCCACAATGCAATGGGTTGGTTGAACGTTTCAACAAAACCCTAAAGGGAATGATTAAAGGACTCCCAGAGAAGCTTAGGCGGAAATGGGACCTTCTTCTTCCCTGCCTGTTGTTTGCATACAGAGAGGTTCCACAGAAGGGGGTTGGTTACAGCCCATTTGAGCTTCTGTTTGGGCATCCTGTAAGAGGTCCATTATGTTTGGTAAAAGAGGGCTGGGAGTTACCTCTCAAACCCCCAAACAAGATGTGATGGACTATGTACTTGGTCTCCGCTCCAGGATGGCCGAATACATGAAAAAGGCAACCAAAAACCTGGAGGCCAGCCAAGAATTACAAAAAGCTTGGCATGACCAAAGGCTGTGCTGACTGTGTACCAGCCAGGACAGAAAGTGTGGGTGTTGGAGCCTGTGGCCCCAGCAGCCCTCCAAGACAAGTGGAGTGGCCCCCATACAATAGTTGAGCAAAGGGAGAAGTCACCTATCTGGTGAATCTTGGAACTCCCAGGAGCCCCCTGAGGGTGCTCCATGTCAACAGATTGAAACCATATGTTGACAGGGCTGACATGGGCTTGCTCATGGCAACTGATGAGGAACAGGAGGAGGAGAGTGACCCTCTCCCTGACCTGCTCTCACAGAACCCTGATGATGGGTCAGTAGATGGTGTTGCTTTGGCAAGCAGCCTCACTGACCATCAGCAAACTGAGTGCAGACAAGTTCTGCAGCAGTACAGACATATGTTTAGCCTGACCCCTAGTCAGACTACCTGAGTGCACCCATGAGGTGGACACTGGGGACAGTCTGCCTGATCAAGAGTAAAATCTACAGGCAACCTGACCATGTCAGGGACTGTATCAGGACTGAAGTCCAGAAAATGTTGGAGTTAGGTGTGATTGAGCCTTCAGATAGCCCTTGGGCTAGCCCAGTAGTCCTAGTACCCAAGCCTCATACCCAGGGTGGTAAGAAAGAAATGAGGTTTTGTGTAGACTACAGAGGCCTCAATGCAGTCACCAGGACTGATGCCTATCCCATACCAAGGGCAGATGAGCTGATTGATACTTTGGCCTCAGCCAAGTATCTGAGTACATTTGACCTAACAGCTGGCTACTGGTAGATCAGGTTAGCTGATGATGCAAAAGCCAAGACAGCATTTTCGACCCCTGGTGGGCACTACCACTTTGTGGTGATGCCCTTTGGATTGAAAAATGCACCTGCCACTTTTCAGAGGTTGGTGAACAAAGTTCTGGCAGGGATGGAAACTTATTGCTCAGCTTATCTAGATGATATTGCTGTCTTTAGTTCCTCCTGGCAGGATCACCTGGTCCACCTCAGAAATGTTTTGGAGGCTCTGCAGAAAGCAGGCCTCACTATCAAGGCCACTAAGTGCCAGATAGGGCAGAGTCAGGTTGTGTACCTGGGCCACCTTGTGGGTGGAGGCCAGGTTCAGCCTTTACAGAGTAAAATCCAAACCATAATGGAATGGGTTGCTCCAACCACCCAGACACAGGTGAGAGCCTTCTTAGGCCTGACTGGGTACTATAGGAGGTTTGTGAAGGGATATGGATCTATAGTGACCCCTTGAATGATCTGACCTCAAAGAAAATGCCAAAAAAGGTTCAGTGGACAGCTAGCTGTCAGAAGGCATTTGAAGACCTAAAGCAGGCCATGTGCACTGCCCCCATCTTACAGAGTCCAGACTACACCAAAAAGTTCATTGTCCAAACAGATGCTTCTGAGCTGGGTGTGGGAGCTGTACTGTCTCAACTGAATGATGAAGGTCAAGACCAGCCAGTAGCTTTTATTAGCAGGAGGCTGACCCCTAGAGAGAAACGTTGGTCAGCTATAGAGAGGGAGGCCTTTGCTGTGGTGTGGGCCCTGAAGAAGCTGAGGCCATACTTGTTTGGCACTCACTTCATAGTTCAGACTGACCACAAGCCCCTCCTATGGCTTAAACAGATGAAAGGTGAAAACCCAAAACTTTTAAGGTGGTCCATTTCCCTACAGGGATGGACTATACAGTGGAACACAGGCCTGGGACCCAACATGCCAATGCAGATGGACTCTCAAGGTATTCCACTTAGAGCACGAAGACTCAACTGGTCAAGGTTAGTTTAGTGTCCCTGCGTTTGGGGGGGTTGTGTAGGAGAGTAGGATCTGCCTCTTATGTTGCCCCACTTTTTTCTGATGTTTACACTGGTTTCTGGCTATAGTCAGGCTGGGACCCTGCCAATCAGGGCCCCAGCCTCTCTGTTCTCTCTAAACGACTTGGAGTGCACTCTAGGTGCACTAGTGATTGGATACTGTGGTACCTTATGAGTCCCTAGTATATGGTACCTTAGGTGCCAAGGGCATAGGTACTTCACAGGCCTACCAGGGGCTGAAGCATGTATTATGCCACCCCTGGGAAGCAGACTAAATCTCACACCACAGGCCTGCTACTGCAGCCTGGGTGAGGAGGTGCTAGCACCCCTCACTGAGATATAGGTTCCCTATGTGAGAAGTTGGCCTGGTATATGCTGTCCACTAATTATAGTGGGCACCTTGCACCAGTCCAAACAACCCTTATTGGAGTTAGGTTTAAAGACAACCTTTATTGAAAGCTATCCTAGTGGTAGCTATGGAGAGCAGCCTTCAGGCTAAGTCTTGAAGGAATGTAAAGCAGCTTGTTTTACCAGTCTATAATCTCTTGAGTGACCAAATGAAAGAGCACCACACCAGGTATATATTCAAAATATATGTATTTATTGCTAAACACACCCCTCTAGTCTCTTTATGAGGCTAGAGTTCGAAGTACACAAGTTATAAGTTATTTAAACACAATAAAAGCACAAATACACGTTTGGGCCCTAGGGGCGTACCAAACCATATACCAAAAAAGTGGTATAAGAACCACGACTGAGCTAGACACTAGGCCTAGAGCCTGTAGAAGTGCTTGGACCACAAGGAACCACCCAAGGTAGTGACACAGGGGACCCACGGGGGACGCGTGCAGTGTGAGAACACAGCCGCGAATCACCGTTAACTTCTATGGGGAAAGTCGCGGTTGGAAATTTAAAGAAAAGGGACACTTAAAGAAGGACTTGGAGCAAACCCTTTGAGAACTAGGTCTTTCTAGAGTCTCTACCCACAGGAGCACCGGAGTACTCGTGTTACCTCACCCAGGGAAGCCGGGTGCATAGGTGTCTTTCGGGGTCGGGTTTCGTCGTCGTTTTCTATGGCGATCTGCTGCAAAGTGCTGCTGGCGACCAAGTGGAAAGTGTCCGGGTGGATCCAAGAGTGGATCGAAGATCTGAAGAACCTGAAAGCAGAGGGGACAGAGTCTGGGTCACTAGCCAGTGACCAGGAAGGCGATGGACGGATGCCCACCGATGTCGGCTGCTTCAGGTGAGTTGACGGTCGTCTTGACTCCGCAGTCACGATGTCCAGGAGGCGTTGTCGGCGACCAGGAGCAGGATTCGGACTGTCCCACGACGTCTGCTGCTTGCTGAGGTGTCGGCGACCGGATTGGACCCAACAAGCCTTGGCAACAGCAAGTCTCGTGGAAAGTGAAGAGGGACGATGGTGCAGACCAGCAAGGTCTGAGGAACTCACCCAGCAAGGGTAAGTGAGGGCAAGCCTGGAGCAACCAGGGAGCCCAAGAAGAAAAGGATTGGCCTTCGTGGAGGGCTACTAGCCAACGGACTAGCAACCGCAAAGGAGCCTCGAGACGTCGCACGTGGAGCTGGCTCACAGGACACTCGTGGAGTGGAGGCCAGTGATCTTCGGTGCAGTTGGTGCTGGAGGCTGGGGCTACTCGGAGCCCAAAGCACGACTTCGTGGGAGACCCAGAAGAGGATGCACTTGCAAATGTGCTCGGTGTCCAGGGGTCACGGTCTCACGTCACCCACGGCAGCTACGGGCCTCAGCTTTGCTGGGGACTCAGGGTAGCCTCGGGGAAGTCTGAGAATCCACCTCTGGTGATGCGATGACTTCGGCGTCCGACGGAAGCTTCAGAAATGCGAACCGGACAGATGCTTCTTTGGTGCCTGCCAAGCAGGGGAGTCACTCCTTGACCCCAAGGGAGATTCTTCAGTCCTCTAATCTTGATGTAGAGCGTCGAAGGTCCAGGATTCAGTGTCAGAGTTTCGTCCAGGGATAATCTAATCTGCTATGGCAAGGGTTCCCCATTTTATCCAGTAAAACAGGGAGGGACTAACTCTATGACCCCACCTATGGGAGGGTCAAGGGAGGGGGTGGTTACACCCACTTCCCTTTGTCCAATTTCGCGCCAGAGCTGGGGCAGGCAGCCCCTGAGCTGGTTTGAACTGGCATATGCACAGAGGAGCCTTTTGCTCCCCCAGTGCAGGACTTCAAAGCACTCTAAGAGTGCACCCACCCAGCCCCAATACACTTTATCCTGTCTGGGGAGGTGGTCACACCTCCCTGGGACAGGAAACCTATTGTCCAGGCCTCCCCTGCTGGAGTTTCTGTCAGCAGCAGGAGGCCAGACTTGTGTCTGTGGAAGAGGCATCCATTTTGTGATGCCAGGGCTTCAGAAAGAAGTTACCGGGTAGACCAGGGTTAACATGTCTCTCCCTCTAGAAGGGTGGAATGCTACCCCCGCCGCCAGGACTGGCGGGGGGGGTAGTATTCCAAGGTGTTTGACACCAAAGACGACATGTTTTGATGCAGTCATTCCAAAGTTAGCATTCTACCGCGAGGATATAATGCACTTAAGAGTATATGGTTTAACCGCATTTACAAACAGTACCAGAGAATGGACTCTGAGCACTGCAGAGGGGCCCTGCTCATGCAGTGGCACCTTCTCACATAAGAACCAAGCACTCTGCCTCTAGGATTGATAAGGCCTGCTATAGGAGTGACTTATAGGTTTATATATGTGTAAGTATGTAGTGATATAGGTAACCTATATCACAGTAAGGGGTGCATGCACCACCTTACCCAGGCTGCAGTAGCAGACCTGTGGTGTCATTTTGGATGGCCTTCCAGGGGTAACACAATACATGCTGCAGCCCCTGGCAGGCCTCTGAGGTACCTATGCCCTTGGTACATAGTATACCATATACTAGGGACTTATAAGGGCACTCCAGATTCCAATTAGAGATGTGCCTAAGGCACATGGAAACCATTTTACAGAGAAAGCAGATAGACTGGGGTCCTGAATAGCAGGATCCCAGTCCAACTAAGTCATAAACCAGCAAAACACCATAAAAAAAAAGTGGGGGCAACCATATAGTCAGATTCCACCTTCCTACACCCTATATCTCCCCTGCACACACATTTAAACCTATCAGTCACCCCTAAGGCAGGCCCTATCAATCCTGAGGGCAGGGTGCTTAGTTTCTATGTGAGAGGGTGCCTCTGCCTGAGCAGGGCCCCTCTGCAGCTCTCAGAGTCCATTCTCTGGGGCTGTTTGTGAATGCGGTCAAACCATATACTCTTTAAGTGCATTATAACCTCGCGGTTAATGCTAACTTTGGGATGGCTGCATCAAAACATGTCGTGTTTGGTGTCAAACACCTTGGAATCATACCCCCACACCAGTAACTGGTGTGGGAGTATGATCCCACCCTTCTAGAGGGATAGACATGTACCTACTGTGGAAACGCGGTAGAATACTGAAGAGCCCTGGCATCACAAAATGGATGCCACCAGTCACAGACACTGGGCTGCCCTCCTGCTGATGACCGAAACTCGCAGTGGAGGAAGCCCAACAATAGGTATCCGGTCCCAGGGAGGTGTGACCACCTCCCAGACAGGGTTTAGTGTATTGGGGCTGGGTGGGTGCACTCCTAGAGTGCTTTGAAGTCCTGCACTGGGGAGCAGAAGGCTCCTCTGTGCATACCCCAGTTCAAACCGGCTCAGGGGCTACCTGCCCCTGCTCTGGCGCGAAACTGGACAAAGGGAAGTGGGTGTAGCCACCCACTCCCCTGACCCTCCCATAGGTGGGGTCTTAGAGCTAGTCCCTCCCTTCCTTTTAGTATAAGGTAGGGAACCCTTGCCATTGCAAACTAGATATCCCTGGACGACGCTCTGAAGAAGAATCCTGGACCTTCGACGTTCCACTACCTCTGGAAGACTGAAGAATCTCCCTTGGAGTCAAGGAGTGACTCCCCTGCTTGGCAGGCACCAAAACTGAAACGACGGTCGCAAACTACGCCGCTCCCGCCGGAGCCCGAGGTCCCTGCAGCCCAAGACGAGGATTTCCTGACTTCTCCAAGGCCATCGTGAGTCCCCAGCGAAGCTGAGGCAAGTGGACCCCACGAGTGACGAGGAACCGCAGTCCCTGGGTACCGTGCACTATTGTTGAGTGCAACCCCTTCACGACGTTCTACGAACCTGTGCTTTGGACCACGTGTGGTCCCAGCCTCTAGCAGGAATCCCTCCGAAGATCAGAGGCCTACCCCGTCCCGAGTGACCGTGGGCCCCTGTTGAAGGAATCCTCCCGAGGCGTCTTCGCGATCCCTTGCCAGCCGGCTTGTGGGTCCCCTGAAGACTTTTCTACAGAACCAAAGGGCTCCCCTGGTTGCTCCAGGCCTGCCCTGACTTACCCTCGCTGGGTGAGTTCCCCAGACCTTGCTGGTCTGCACCATTGACTTTTGCTCCTTCCACGAGACTTGCTGCTACCAAGGCTTGTTGGCTCCAATCGGGTCGCCGACACCGCAGTCAGCTGCAGACTTCGTGGGACACGCTGAATCCAGCTCCTGGTCGTCCTCGACGCCTCCTGGACCTCGTGGCCGAAGAGTCAAGACACCCGTGAACGACCTGAATCTGTCGACGACGATGGGCATTCATCTTCCTTGCCCCGGGTCACTGTCCAGTGACTTTGAACACTGTCCCCTCTGCTTTCAGGTCTTCCTTCTTCCGAATCCAGGCTTGGATTCCACCGGACACTTCTTCTGGCTTCACAAGCAGCAAGTCTTCATTGGCTCCCATTGAAAACGACGCCGCGACCCGACACCAAAGGACACCTATGCACCCGGCTTCCTGGGTGAGGTAACTCCAGCACTACGGTGCTCCTGTGGGTGTTGGCCCTAGAACTACTTACCCTGTAAGTGACTTGCTTGTAGCTACTCCCGAAGTGCCCTGAAACTCTTAAATTCCAACCGCGACTTGCCCCATTGAAGTCTACGGCGACCCGCGCCTGTGTTCACTCACTGCACGCGTCCCCCGTGGGTCCTTTACTTACCTGCCTTGGGTGGTTTCGTGAGGCCTCAGCACTTCTAAAGGCCCTAGGCCTTGTCCCTTTGCAAGTCGTTGTTCTTAAGTCTCTTTTTTAGTATATGGTCTGGTACGCCCCTAGGGCCCCAGCCATATTTGTGCTTAATTTATTGTGAAACGTTGATTTGTGCATATGTTCCTGACTTCTAATCTCACAAGAGATTAGTAGAGAGTTGTTTAGCAATAAATACATATATATTTGATATATATACCTGTGTGGTGTCTTTTCATTTGGTGATTCAGGAGATTGTGTGGTAAAACAAGCTGCTTTACATTCCTCCAAGACTTAGCCTGAAGGCTGCTCTCCACAGCTACCACTAGGATAGCTTTCTATAAAGGTTGTCTTAAACCTACCTACCATAAGAGTCGAATTGTACTGGTGCAAGGTGTCCACTTTAACTAGTGAACAGCATATACCAGGCCAACTTCTCACACTTCAGCTGCTTAAGGGTAACATAAATACGTATTCCGTACTCACAAGACGCAGTCTGCCCAATATTGTGAGTTGTGGCTTGGAAGAGATAGAAAGCTGCAAATCAGAGATACAAAGAGCGCTGTACATCCTGTCTAAAGCTAAAGCTCAGGAAGCAAAGATCCAAAGTCGTCATCAAAAAGAGCCCTACTCAAACTCAAATCTTTCTAAAAGCTATGCTTCCTACCCATTAAAACAGCATTCCCTGCATCAAGCGGGGTAACTGGCAAGTCACCATCTGAGCCCATCTGCGGGCCTTTTAAGGAGAGTAAAGGAGCAGGTATTGACCCAGATTAAGGTTGCCACAAAACACTGTCTGCACCCCTTATACATCTGAGATAGAAGAATCAAAGGAGAACTCAACCTATTCCTCGACCACTACAACTACAAAATCCATGCTCAAGACTATATCAAGAGAAATCCAGGCAGTTAGAATCACTGATGCGGCTCAAGCTGATAAATTTGAGAATCTTTCGCTGAAAGTGTTGTCTATTGAGCAACAGTTCAGCGAATTTGCGGATACTCTTAAAATAATCGAAAATAAGATTCAGATTTTGGAGGGGTCGTCAACCCAAGCGGAAAGTAGACAAGAAACTATATCTGATGAAATTAAGACCCTTAAACGGAAATGTGAGGACTTTCTTGCAGATCCAATCTGCCATTGTAGTGGTACCAGAGGGCCTAGAAACGGCAGGCGATACTGATCGCTCAGAGAGGCGACTATGATTAGCTGGATTGCCAAACTTATTTCGACTCATGTTCTGTGTAGCCCCGGGACAGTGGACAAAGCTCTACAAATCTACTTTCTATTGTACGTGTACATAGGGTCCCAACAGGGCCTAATAAGGTGGGGAATAGGCCACGTACCATCATTGCATATTTTCAGAACTTTAATGTTCTCTCGATTGCCAAGGAGTGTAGGAGATTTTCTGTGGCTAAGGGCTATTACTTTTCTATTTTTCCGTACTTGACCTGGGAGACAGCCTCCAGGATGTGGGAGATGAGGGCTCTTATCCCCAGGTTTAAGGCGCTGTCTGTCCCAGTTACTTTTGTAGGGGGTTCCTCCCTGAAGATTAACTGGAAAGGGTCCTTTGTTATATTTTCAGAACCATAGCAAGCGAAATGTTTCTCAGATGTTCAATACAATGCACACTGATTATTTTTCCTGTCACTGATACCAGATAATGGGGATCTTAACTAACTGGGGGTGGGGAGGGTTAAACATTTATCGATGTTGACTTTCTAAATAGTGGAAGATACTACTTCAGTACTTCCTGTATGTTAAGTGTGACATCTCAAGGACAGGATGGGTTTCCACCCCCAGGCCATGCCGAGCCTGGGGTTTTCTGGAAACCTAGAGGAGTATGGGGAGGTCAGGGAAGGTGGGTAGGGGGAGCTAAAGAGGGGAGGGGATGAGAGGAGGGGTGGAGTCGAGGAGGGTGGGAGATAAATGAAAAAAGAGAGGGTAGGCAGGTTTCACACGAGAGAAACTTAACAGGAGTAACTTAAGGTACAAAAAGGGAGATGGCTAAAATTATATCATGGAATGTAAATGGTTTAAAAAGGGGAAAGAAGAAGGCTAAGATATTCTCGAAGTTTGCCGTATGAAACCGGATATCTTGGCTCTTCAAGAAACACATCTTACTAAAAAGAGGCTGCTATCCACTATTTATCCAAATGTTGCCACGGCTATATCGCACCTACAATATATGTTCTAGTAAATGCCACCTACTCCTCAGGCCAACAGGGAGTCTCTATTGTTATTTTTAATAAGTCTTTTAGAGTTCTACGATCTAAAGCAGATTACGAGGGTAGGTGGGCAAGGGTGGAAAAAGTTGATCAACAAAGCAAAAGCCACTTTGTTTTGGTAAATGTTTATGCACCAAACAATCATGATACACACTTTTTCATTTCATATGTTGATTGAGTTGAGTGATGTTAGTCTACCCGTTATTATAATTGGCGACTTTAATTGTATTTTAAATTCAGCTCTTGATACATCCAATATTTCCCATACAGCCCGATTAGGTAGGACTAGAGCTAGCATGTTAGATATGATGGCTAATTTGAACTTGCTCGATTTGTGGAGAGGGCAAAATCCAGACTTTCGGAATAATAAGGTTATTGCTCAACACGACCCACAAGTATCTTTTTGCTAACGTAACCATTTAAAGACCGCGACCCCGATTGACAGCTAAAAGTGCACCACTGCACCCCGCTCTTCCTAGCCAGGCAAAATTGGGCTAGCTGTTGTGAACTGGTCTAGGGACTCACAAAGACCTTAACTCCAAGTGGGTTCCGTTGAACTCGCTCTCTAAGTAACCTATTGCATATATGTGTTTTTCCCTTTGACCGCAAAGTGAATGTTTTTACACTGCTAAGTACTGATTTATTTAATGCTTGAAATTTGATAACTCTGGCTATCTTGTATATATTGATTTTGTTTTGGTATCTAAAAATATATATATAAATCGGAGCTATTTTTATAAATTGGTGTTGCATTTCTTTCGAGTCGTGTCAATTACATATCGTCCATGTTGGTGATGTGAAATGCTTAACGCATGTTCCTCTAAGTAGCCTGTCTGCTCTTTGCCACTCTACTAGGACTGAGAAAAAGGTATACAAGATAGTACCCAGGGTCCATCTTTGTGTATTGTGCTAGTATTGTATGGTAAGCCACACCAGCCATTTCGCATAATACTTTCACCTTGCAACCCTGGATAAATGGATGTATCTACCCATCTCATTAATTAGGCAAATTAAATTAATAAAAATGAATATTCTTCCCAATTTTTTTTATCTTTTTTGGTTGCTACCTTTTTATGTTCCTCAGAGGTATTTTAAAATGCTAGATTCCATAATCTCAAGATTTATAAAGAAGGGGAAGAAAGAGTGGAGATCTTTAAAAAAATGTTACACTCCCAATAATCGAGGTGGGTGAGCACTTCCTGATTGGCGCTTTTCTTTCTGGGCCAGTATGGCCAATTGTATCCGTATGCTGTATGATTTCTACCCTGATAACTGGCTTTACACCATTTCATTTGTGAAGGATCCTGACATTAGCCGTACTAAATTCAAGTGCAAAAGAAACAATTGATGGACGGAATGCTGGACAATGCAAGCATTCACCCCCAGTCACAAGGATCTGGGTTAAATCCTTCATTCTTTTGCTCACCACACCACCCCAGTTTGGACCCAGCCATATACAAATCAGTCTTGACCCTGTTCCTTGTGGGAACAGTCCAGCCCGAACTGCCAAGCCGGGTCCTCCCTGGACCGGAAACAAGCATCCTGGGACCGGTTTCAGGGCATCAACCTTCATCAGCCAGGCTAGCTTGAATCCAGTGGTGTAGTGAGCACGGGACCCACGTCTGGGCATACCCTTCCCACTTGGGGCGACAAATGCAAAAGAAACAATTGATGGATGGAATGCTGGACAATGCAAGCATTCACCCCCAGTCACAAGGATCTGGGTTAAATCCATCATTCTTTTGCTCACCACACCACCCCAGTTCGGACCCAGCCATGTGCAAATCAGTCTTGACCCTGTTCCTTGTGGGAACAGTCCAGCCCGAACTGCCAAGCCAGGTCCTCCCTGGACCGGAAACAAGCATCAAGAGCACAGATTTAAAAAAAAAAAAGTCAGGCTTAAGACCACATCAGCTCTTGAAAAGATTTGGAGTCATATGAGGAGGTTTTTGAAAATGCCATCTGTTCATGCCTTTTCACCACTGGTAGATAATCCGGACCTACGCGATTGGTTTGCCTCTTCCTATTTTGTAACCTGGGAAATTCGGGAATTTAGCGGCTAGGTGATTTGATGGATGAGTTCGCGCTTAAAACATTTTTGGATTCAAAGGCAGAATTTGCCATACTCCGTAAGGATTTTTTTTTTTAAATTGAATTTTATTAACTGTATCAGTCATGCTACAACAACACGTTATGTATACAAGTTCACATTGGCATCATGCTGTCGCAAATATGTACCATATATCTCAGCAATATTTGACAAATAAGTCGTATGACAAAAGAGCAACAAACTAAAACAAAAATTCGAAAGAAAAAGAAACAGAACTAGTGCAATGCAGTGCTATTCTTACCCATTAAATCCAAGACTGCCAGCGGCTATGTATAACATATAGATAAAAACATATTCAAAACAGTGCTGCCCACTCAAAAATTAGAGACTTATGTCACTTCTGGATTTTCCAACAAATAGCATGTAAGTGGGGCCCAAAGGTCTTTTGGTCTAGAAGCCTCTGGCAGCTCCTCTGAATAAGTGTCCAATTGGTCTTTGCAATAAACAAGCTCTTTCAGCCACTGGCCCACCTTTGGTGCTGTTTTCATACCCCAATGTTTAGCAACCATGCATTTCGCTAAGAGAGAGGTAACAGCTACTATACGCCTGTTGCATGGCTTAAACTTTTTTACCAGACCTAGTAAGCATATCTCAGGCGAACATTCAACAGTTTCCTTTATAATCATCGTGATTGTCCGGGTAACATTCATCCAGAATTCATTAATGGAACTGCATGTCCAAGCCAGATGCGCAAAATCTGCACCATCCACCCCACATCTCACGCACTTAGCATCCTCACACAGACCGTATCTCTTCAACCTCATCGGTGTATAATACATTTGATGCAGAAACTTGAAGTGGACTATACGGAAAATGCAATTTGCCGTAAGGTGACCGGTCACCGCGCAGCACGCCACCCAGTCCTCCCAGACCATCGACACCTCCAACTGCTTATTCCATTTGTGGAATGAAGCGGAGCCTTGGACCTCTGTTTCCCTCTGAGAAGCATTATATAGCCGGGTAATGAGCCCTGTAGACTCCCCCACTGTTAAAGCGATTTGTAATGCTTTCAGCATTTAGGCTCCTCTGGGAATCCTGGGTCCATCGCCCTTACAGCCATACGCAGACTCGTGTAAACAAAGCCCTGCATCGCATTATATTGGGTCCCCGCCGTGAAGTCATTTAGGGATAAGAACTTTCCACTGGGGTACATGTCCCCCAATTTAGTAATACCGGCACCCGACAATACATTCAGTGCCCCCTTCTCGTGCATCACCGAAATATCTTGGTGTGCAGCAATCGGCACAGCTGGTGCATAAAGATTTTCATGTCCTGCGCGGATGCCCAGGGCCCTCCACACGCCAACAGTGCACGCAACCGTGTCGAACTCTTTCTTATTCCTCAGGGTTTTATGGTGTAGTACCATGGCCGTCAAAGGAGTCGGGTGTGCTTTGTCAGCCTCCACCGCAAGGTGTGGAAGGTAGCGTTGGGGGAAGAACCAATAATGTACAAACTGAGCCTGTGCACAGAGGTAGTATAAGCGCATGTCTGGGGCTTCAAAACCCCCTTTTTCAAATGGTAGCGCTAATGTTTCCCAGCTACATCTCGGTTTTTTTCCCGCCCACACCAGCCCCAATAAACAAGACTGCATGGCCTGAAAGGTGGCTCTGTTAAGCGGTAAGGGGATATTCACAAATAAATACAATAGTTTAGGGAGAATAGTCATTTTGGTGATGGCTATCCTGTCGGAAAGGGACAAAGGGAGGCGGGTCCATCTAGCGACCTGATCACCTAGCTTAGCGATCACACAACCGTAGTTCATACTGATTACGATTTCCGGGTCTCTGTGCACCCAGATTCCCAAATATCGCACGGGCTCGGGTGACCAAACCAGCGGAAACTCCAACGCCACCTCCATGGTGCATTCTGTAAGGGGGAACACCGTAGACTTGCTCCAATTTATACCAAGGCCAGAGAATCGCTCGAAGCGAACATACTCTCTCAACAGGGACCCCAAGTGCAATGCAGGTTCCCTAACATACAGCATCATATCATCTGCACATAGGGAAATTGCTAACGTGCGTTGCCTGAAGCCCAGTGCCGCAGCAGCATGCTTCGGTCTTATCTTGCATGCCAAGCGCTCCAGGACCAATGAGAACAACATCGGGGACAGAGGACATTCCTGCCTAGTGCCTCTACAGATGGCTATTGGATCTGAGACCACCCGGTTTACACGCACCCTGGCAACAGGGCCACTATACAATAGATGCACCCACTTCAGGAAGAACGGTGGTATACGCATGCGCTGCAAGACCACAAACATGTAATCCCAGCGCAGGGAGTCAAAGGCGTTAGCCGCATCCAGAAGCACGGCCGCCGCCGGAAGTTCGGGATCCAGCTGATACAAAACAGCAAATATCGTGCGTGAATTATGTGTTGTGCATCTTTTGGGTACAAGCCCGGATTGGTCCGGCAGAACCAAATTGGGGATCAGGGGCTGCAGTCTAATAGCTGTTATTTTGGCTAATATTTTAGTGTCTATATTTATCATAGAGAGTGGACTGAATGACTCACGTCTATTGGCTACTTTATCTGGTTTTAACAGCGTAACTATTAGGGCTTCTCGGAGAGAGGGGGGGGAGTTTACCCGCTTCGTATGCCTCAGCGTAAACCTCCAACAGCCGGGGGGCCAACAGATCCACATAGGCCTTATAAAATTCAATTGGCAAGCCATCTAGGCCAGCCGCCTTGCCATTGGGGAGCGACATTATGGCCTCTTTAACGTCCTCAACCGCCAAGGGCTGCGTGAGATACTCACGCTGTCCTAGGGACAGCCATCCCAGCACTACATCATCCAGGTATCTGTGAAGTCTGATTCCTCCACCGGTGTTACCGGTCCGTATAGATCAGAAAAGAACATCATGAACGCCTGACTGATGTCCGGGGTAGTATAGTGAGTCTCCGAATTGTTATCTAGAACTTCTACAATGTGATCTTGATATGCCGATGGTCACAATTTACTAGCCAAAGAGCGGCTCGGCCTGCCACCTACACCATATCGCCTCGCAACCCACCTCCTGGATCTATGTCGCGATTCTTGCTCGGCTGTCTTGTCATACTCTGATATTAAATCCCTAGTTTGGGCCAACAAAACAGAGTGGGGGTCTGCACATACGCGCATTCCAACTCGCGTAGCTTGTCTTCTAACGTGCGCAGCCTAGTTCGTAGCGACTTTAAGAGCCCTGCCTGGGCCCCTATGCATTCCCCACGGATTGTAACTTTAAAGCCTCCCACAGAGTGCCAGACCCCTCAACCGGGCCCTTGTTCTCAGAGAAATAGTTAGCGATAGCAGACCCAATCGTGACACGGAATACTTGGTCCAGCAGCGCCGACGGCTGTAGGCGCCACTGGAATGCTGGCTTCGAGAAGACCGGTACTGTCAGCTCCAAAAGTACAGGGGAGTGGTCAGAGAGTGTCCGGGCTTGATGGCGGACCGACTTAGTCCATGCACTAACCTCCTTAGAAACAAGCCAGTAGTCCAATCTGGACCACGAGCCATGCACAGAGGACACGAATGTGCCCTCCCTGCCAGTGGGGTTGCGGCTACGCCACACATCCACGAGGCCTTCCGCCCCCATTATCTCGCTGATCATCTGTGTGACATGCTTACCATGCCATATCGTATTTGCAGACCTGTCCAGTTGTGAGTCTAGGTACACATTTAGATAGCCACCCCAGATCACCGCCGGGGAGGGCAACGCCACCATCCGCCTCCAGATGTCATTATAAAACGAGGGATCATCCACATTGGGGCCATAGGAATTTTCAAATAGAAGCCTTGTGCCCCCCAAGCAGCCCTGCAGCAGGAGCACCCTCCCCTGGTCATCTTTCTCCGAATGGGTCAGTGTAAACGAGGTTCCCCTCCTTATCAATATTAACACACCTCTTGAGTATGTAGAATATGACGATGCCAGCTTGACCACAGCCCAGTGTGATCCCACATTCTGCTCTATGTGCTTAGTGAGGTGCGTTTCTTGTGAAAACGCCTCCTGGATATCGTGCCGGTCTAAGTACACTAGCACCTTGCGAATCTTTTAAGGGTTGTTAAGGCCGCGCACGTTCCAGGTTAACAGTTTAATAGTACTACCGGGGCTGTGTCTTACCTATTCGTGGCCAGCGATTGTGGTTGTTACAAAAAAGTTTAACGGCACTAGCATCAGATCTACTAACACATGCAGCCTACATTGCACTTGTATCAAAACGTAAACAATTAACCCTCCCCCACCCACTTCAGCACCCTCAACTTGCCAAAGCCATCCCAAAAACAAATAAACAGAACCCAATTGCAGAACATGGTCCACAAATAGATGCGGGGTACACCCATGGGGGAACACCAGAGTGCTATCAGCCTCCCAGGTGAAAAGGGAGGTGGCTGAACCAGCACGGAGACCACACTCGTGAGCTACATATCCGTACATAGGAGGGCTCGTGTGAATATAATAAGTGGCAACAATATTTTTACAGTATCTACACACCAATGGGTGAATATTCGATCAGAAGGCTAGCAGGAGAAGTATTGTTCAAGTAATATCCACATGTACAGATACCCATAGGCTAAATCCCTGGGAACGCTTATCACCACTGTGTGACAAAGTATGACTCAATAGTCACATTAGTTCGTGCGGGCTGACGGCCATCAGTCCTCTTCCTCATCCTGTGTTCCAGAAGCGTTGCGCTGTCTCCGCTTAAGTGATTTTGCATATTCCATGGCTGACTTGGGATTAGTGTAAATTCTAGCTTTACCTTCTGTGCCGATGTGCAGCTGGGCCGGGTACAACATGGCATACGGAACGTTCTCAGCCATTAGTAGTTTCTTTACCGGCTGGAATTCCCTCCTTGCCGCTTGTGCCGAGGCAGTGAAATCCGGGTAGAAATCCAAGTCATTTCCTTGAAAAGATATGGTGCCCCTCTCACGAGACATTCGCAGGACTGAGTCACGGTCCCTGTAATTCAGCAGGCGGGCTATGATTGGCTTTGGGGGTGCTCCCGGGGGCGGGCAAGCCGCTAGCGAACGATGAGCTCTTTCAGCGATCAGCATCGCAGACAGGTTCTCTGGTCCAAAGATCTCACGGAGCATTTCCTCGACATAGGACTCCAATCTCCCTGTGTTGGTCGACTCCGGCAGGCCAGTAATTCTTAGGTTGTTGCGTCGAGACCTGGCCTCCAGATCTTCGTTTTTCACCTGGATGACTGCAAGCACCTTTTCCATGTCGAGGGTTTTGAATGCAACTTTTTGTAGACTATCCTCCGCGTCCGAGATGCGCTTTTCAGCCTCTCCCAATCTAGCGCCATGCTTGTCTAGTTTCGCAGGCATATGATCCATTCTGAGATTGAGAGCATCAATTTTGCAGTCTATGGATTGCAGGCTCCTCTGCATAGCGAGGAGTGTGGCTTTAAGTGAAGATGGGCCCCTTGAGGGGGTATCAAGCTCAGAGTCCGAGGTAGCCCTCTGCTGCGATTTGCCAGGCTTCCGCAGCTCAAAGGTGAGACAGGATTGATTCTTGTCTGATTTCCCCATTTTTCCCCCCGTAAGAGTCACAGCTATGTCCGTAAATTACATCCCTGGGCCCAACCATATATCTCACAACACTACTAGACGACAGGGCCTTCACACACAGTGTTATATTCCATATAGGTACCCTGTATATGCGCAGGTAACATTGCAACATTTCACCTATATTCTTCCCTACATTACATACATAACGGTTCATAGGGACTGACCTTTTACCTAGATATGACACTGCATTCAGAACGCTGGTTTCCCCCTAGTTCGAATTTCATACATTATGCATGAGGCTTCTTGGAAGCACAGCAGGACTGACACCAGGACCAACATCTCCTGCATAATATCTCTGTATAAAGTTCAGGCCCAACGTCATCCTTTAGGCCAACACAGTAACACAGCAAGGTAGGACCCCTGGGGAGACCTATGGGTATATATACATCATGTCTTGCTTAGAAAGACAGAGGAGACCAAGACTTCCCAGCTGACACACTGACCAGAGAAGCTGAGGTTCTTGCATGCAGATACTCCAGCTTGCAGTGGTCTAACATCCCTCGCGGGGTGTCCAACTCGAGACCAGGACGGGGTCCCATAATCTCTCATTCTCGGTAATGGGGTTGACTAGATCCTAGAGGGATTCTTGGCATAACACCTACATAGATGCTAGGTACACTTAGGTACATCTAGTTAGGGAGGCATCGTAGGAGTACACACCTTTTTTCATGTGTCTTATATACTTGTATGTATTCATGATTATTGCAAGATGGTAGAACGGTACCATCCCTTTACTTTTGTAGTACTTCTAATCATATATCTCTGCTACTGTCTAATGGTTGTTGCAGCTCATCTATTTTACACTAGAATAACAACTGTTCAATAAATTCTTATTGAAAACGCCCAGCCTGTTTATTCTGTGTATCTCTCTAGACAAACTAAGTGAGCACGAGTGACTGAGCGAAAAGTAGTATATTGTTTCCACGATCCTGAGGGATCAGGGTTGTCATATTCTGAGGTTGCCAAGAACTATTCTCTCTCCGATAAGAGGAGACTCTAGTGGCACTGTGAGCTAGCTGATACAGACAGGCTAACATATCCGGTGGGGGTGCACAGAATCAGTCTGCCACCAATCCCACAGTTTGTTATCCAAACGCGCAGATCCTTTATAGGTAATATAGGAACTACACGACATGGCGCCGCCAACGTTGGTTGGGTACTTATTTAATAGTAGAATCTGAGTAGTTCAGTCGTGCTATTCTCAGAGACCCCTACTCACAAAACACCAGAGACGTCTGGAGTGGGTGGGCACAAACTCCGCCACAGCTGAGTAGGCGAAAAATCCTATTTATTGGCTGTTGGTTAATCAAGCTTGAAGGACACAGTGTTCCTAAAATTGTGCATAAACACCTTATCTTGGTTCCCTTTAAATACTATTTAGTATTCTAAAACAATGACGAACCAGGTCTTAGACCCACTGCAACAAGCACTGCCCCTCTCGGAAGACGAGGAGGATGCAGACGCAATACATATTACACTGAATTTTAGAAATACAGTCACCCTGAAACTGCTAGAGCATGGGTTAACACCTAGGGGTGGTATAGTGGTATTCGTGAATGAGGCACACAAATCAAACAGAACAGAGGTATTTTATTAATTGGTTACATTCCCAGCAGCAAATGCCAGATCAAAAACATTTCACTCCTACACAGAAGGAGATGCACCAGCGGAATACTGTCCATTTTCCGCTCATGTACCAGGAACAATTATACTGGTTTAAAGGCGCCCTACCCCACATAAGAAGAAGAGTAAGACTCGGCCCGCTCAGAAGAGAAGGGGCAACATGGCCCTTATTAGCAGCCTACACACCACATCCTGACATTGAAACAATGCCAGTAGGAGACTTACTCACACAACACAAAGATTTAATTAAAATCTATAGAATCTTGACGCAATTCGTCATGAGGACACTTACAGTCCAACCAGCAATAGTTGCAACAAATGGAGCTCAAACTCAGGGTACAGCAACTAAAATCACACCACAAAAATTACACGCAGTGATGGGCAAAATGCCCACAAAACGTGAACAAATGCCATTCTGGGTAGCTCAGAAAATAACACAGCTAGAGGCAGTATTCCCGAATACTACCCCGTATGAAAAGCACAGAATGCTAACAATCTGCTTGCCCATGGGGATAACACCACAAGTAGAAAATTGTACCATTTGGGGTACAGTCTTTGCTGCCATTTATACCAGGACTCATGGTATTCCTTCATTAGCAGTGATACCAGATGTATTGAGACAAATACAAAACGAGTACGGAGCAGAGCCTGCTCTGAACTTAGGGATGAAGTTACTAGGTAACTATGCCCAGGTATCAGCCATAATACTAGCTAATATTAAAGGGAAAGCAGCTTCAGTGGCTATCCGCCAAAGCCTAAGTGAGTTCAGTCCTTTTGAACTGGAACACGAACCACCAAAAATAATTGAAACTGCGTATGCAGAATTAGGCAGAGACAGTCTGGGTGGGAAAGATTTAAAACCACAACTGATGGGCAGTCCTGAAAGGACACTTCCAAGCAGACACCTGCTTCAACTAAGAAGAAGTGGGACAATAAAAAACAACAAAATTTGAAAGGAAACGGATCTCAATCCCGAGGTAGATCTCCTCCACAGGAGCCCTCCGAAAAGAGGTATAACCTTAGGAATAGGGATAATATTAGGAAACCTGACAGGTGTCGGGATACTGATACACGTTCCTCTCGTTCCTTTCAGGGTTCATCGAAAAACTCCGAGAGGGAAGGACGGTCAGACAGACAAGAAGAGCATAGAAAGTCCAGAGACAAGCGGCACGCTCAAGATTACACTTCTAAAAAAGAAGAGAAACCAAAGCAAAAGCCACAGTTCAAAAAGAAGAAGGTTGCAGGTCTAACGATCAGACATGCCCAGAATTCTGAGGACTGAGTAACAATAGCTCGCCAGAACCTGATGGAATTTCTGGTGATAGCGGACTTGAATGATTATATCACGGTAGAAACACCCGATACTAGGGTAAGTGTCCCACATAAGTTATATGAAATACCACTCCAGATGGAGGGGGACAAATGTAGAACAGTGGGAGGTCTCTTTTGGGAGAACCTGACGTTTGGCTATGACATTTTGTTAGCTGAACGAGATTGGCCGCCAGCATTCGTCATGGATTGCCCTAAAGGGGAAACGGTAATCCTCCCGGCATTCTCAGACCATATTCCCAGGCACTTACAACATACATATGCGCAGGAGTGGGCGGTAGCCCAGGCTCCAGCATTATACAAGAACCATGTTGGATGGGATGAGGATTCAATCCACCACATAATTCCTTTAAAAAATACTCCAACTGCACAGAGGCAGTATCTAATAAAGCAAGAAGCTAAAAAAACAGGTCAGGGAGATCTTAGATCAACTTGAATACCAAGGGGTGATCGAAAATTGCAACTCATCAAGGAACAATCCTTTGTTTCCGGTCATGAAACCTGACAATTCATATTGTTTAGTTTTAGGTTATAGATATTTAAACACTTGCACTAAGACATTTGCAGTCCAAAATGCACACAGTGCCACATTAATGAATAACATTGTGCGGAAAAAATATAAAACAACACTTGATATCTCAAATGGATTTTTCTGCCAAAATATAGCGCCTGAAAGCAGGTATCTAACAGCATTCTCAGTGCTAGGGTCCCAGCGGCAATTTTGTCGACTCCCCCAGGGGTATAAGAACAGCCCGGTGTTGTTTTCGGCCAGAGTAACCGAGTTACTTCAAAATTTGGATGAAGAGGCATTGTCCTATGTGGATGATATTTATCTAACTGACGATGACCTGGAGGAGCACTTGAACAGAGTAAATACCATAATTTTGGGGTTTGCATCCGAGGGCTACAAATTCAACTTTAAAAAATCAAAAATTGCCCACCTCAGTGTCCTGTTTTTAGGATATGAGCTTTCAAGTGAAGGGAAAAAGCCTGACAGCCAATTTTTTAGAAAAATGCGCGCTGCTCCAACCTCCAAAATCATTAAAAAATGTACAATCAATCCTCGGATTACTAAATTTTGTTAGAACATACATTTTGGATTACGCAGAAAAAGTAAAACCTTTCTACGACTTAATAAAACCTGACTTTTCAGTTAGACAATGGACACAGGAACACACAGATACACTTCGTTCCTTACAAGCTGACATGATCGCTTCCAAACACTTGCAGACACGCGTAAACGTACGCAACCTGGTGATCCGTATAGTTGCGGGTCAATATGGGTACACCTATCTAACATATAATGAAGGTGAAACAGTACCAATCACATACAAATCACATTTGTACACAAATGCTGAGATGCGCTTCGCATCTACAGAAAAGATTCTAACAGCAGTACAGACTGCTGAAGTGAGAGAAAGAGCACTGGCTCAGGGGAAGCGAATAATAGTAGTGACTCCAGTTCCAGCCTTAGAGGCTGCAACAAAGGCAAGCGTTGCAAACGCTAAAGCCTTACATCCGAGATGGATACAATGGGCTAATTCTGTCACTGCAACAGATGTAGAATACAGGTACGACCCAAATCTAAAGACACAAGCATTTCTTCAATACGAACAAGAATATCCTCTACCGAATGAAATAATGCCTCTAGCTCAGTACAAATACATAATTTACACTGACGGATCTGTTCAACCGGCCATAGGAAGTAAGCAACAATATAGCGCGGCATGTGCAATCGTTAAAGGTCGCATGCGAGATGGAAAGTTCCATCCAAGTTGCACAAAAACGCAATCTCTAGGAGACTGCATGGCACAGCTGGCAGAGTTAAAAGCCTTGATACTGGCACTGGTAAATACGGATCGAGAATTCCCCACACTAATTGTGTGCGATTCCTTTTACTGCGTGCAGTCATATGCAGCACTGGGTTCAAAACGGGTTCAAAGATGCAAAAGGTGGCACAATTAAGCATAAAATGCTATGGGACCAGGTAGTGGAGTTGAAATCCGAACTACCGAGAGCTCACGTGATACATACACTAAGTCATCAGCGTGATGGCGTTCACGTTGAAGGGAATTCATTGGCTGATGAAGCCGCAATGGGGTTGTACGTACGGCTTCCGTAGCTGCAATCACTCGTTCTAAAATGAGAATAGACGGTGAGATTATGGTGGCTGTCATTGCTTCACGCAAAACCAGCAAAGCAGTACCAAAAAGGTTTCCACTCAAGTACTCCTACAAGTTAGATGCCAATAACATTCCATTTGCTCAGATTCCTGGAGTGGGGGATAGAGTAATTCCAAACATGGATCGTAGGTTAGGTTTAATTCTAGCAGCACATGAAGGGATAGGTTCTGCACATGCAGGAGCTATGACGACTGTTTCCTCATTGAAACAACGCTATTGGTGGCCTGGATTAACAAAGCAGACTAAAGACTATGTCTTGAAATGCGACATCTGCCAGCAGATGAAAGGTTCCACCGTAACACGTCCAGCGCGGACACCATTATTAATATCTGACAAACCACTAGCGTGTGTTTATTTGGACCACTACGGCCCCTTAAAAAGAGATGGGGCTTACAGGTATATCATGGTTGCAGTGGATTCCTGCTCGAGATTCCTATGGGTGTGGCCCCAACGCTCGGCTGACGCTCGAACTGTTATAAAAGATTTGCGAGTCTTCATAGGGACATACGCAATTGGCACATTACATTCTGACCAGGGCCCTGCGTTTAGCTCTCGGGCTTACAAGGAGGCCATGGGAGGATTGGGTGTAGCATTGCGGTACTCCTCTCCGTACCATCTTGAGGGAAATTCGGTCGTGAAGAAAAAAAAACAAGACTTAAAGTAATCTTTAACAGCTAGAGTATTAGGCACGAGTGAGAGTTGGGTAAAACATCTGTATGGAGTGCAGCCAGCTTTGAACAACATGCCAAGAAGTTCTCAAGGGGGGGGTCACTCCATATGAGGTCCTATTTGGGACAAGAATGTGGGTACCTGATCATGATTGTGAAGGCGCAGTGGCGGATGAAAAGCCTTTTGACATCCACGATCGTTTGGCTGTTTTACAGGATTTAAATGAATCCAGGACACAACAAAGTTATGTCCACCTGAAGCAGACCGCCACTGGGGAAGTCAAATCAGTCACGGCAAGACCTATCTGGATCCCAAAAGTCTGGGATCTCTAGAGAGAAAATAGCGGACAAGAAAGAATTTGGTCCATCATACAGAAAGCCTGTACAGGTCCTAGCAGTTGACGGAACAAGAACTGTACTTCTACCGCCTCTTGCTGGAAGAAAGGAGAAAAGATTTGTCTCAATCGACCTAATCAAACCACACTATGTGGCCGATACTGAGTAGTAGGCCACGTGGACTCCAAAGTAGCAGACGCCCTCCTCTCGCTACAGTTCAAGAAGTTCAAACAGAAAGACTCATCACGTTCGAAGAGTCCCCTGTACGGAATGATGGACTATGCAACGATGCTATGGAACTCGTTCCACTTGAAGTTAATATTCAGAACCAAAATGAACAACAAATTTCTATTCGACCAAATACAGATATAATATGCCTCGACAAGAGCAAACTACGATTTCAACAAATCCTGATGCAATACCAACAATTGATCGAACTGCTTTTGGCTACTTCATAAACTTTGATACGTTTTCTTTGGATCCAAGTGAACCTGAAACGATGCCAGCCCAAAAATAACGCAAGCAGCAATTTAAAGACTTTCTGAACTTTCTTAAAAAGACTTACCTGATGTCACCTTGGGTAGAACTATGGGTAATCACCGGGATACTTTTCTGGGTAGGCTTAGTAATAGTTTTAGCATGCTTATTAATGGAAAATACCTTCGACAAAGCTGTGCAGCCTGAAAACACAAAAAGTGAGAGAGGCATTGTTACAAAGGACAAGAGTTCATAGGGTTTAAATCTCACAAATGATGATGGACAGCGATGACAGAAATGGTCAGTCTTTCACTAGATGGTTTTTGTGAATCCTTTTATTCTTTATTAACTATACAACAGCCAACGCGTTTCACCCTTGCGTGCTTCTTCAGGGCAAAGAAATAGTTCACTCAATCCTGAAAGGAATTCCAACTGATGTAGGCCCCAATCGATCAGCACTTTCTTAAGTGTTTTAATCTCAAACGCAGAGTCTGAAAGACGTTTTATATTCACTGTGTAATGCTCCTTGATCACTGTCCCATTCAGGGACCAAAGTATGTTTCCTGAAATATTCGAAGAGACACTAGTATGGCCGCATAACTAGGACGGCGATTGAGCGTGCAATACCCCATATACTTTGGTCCCTGAATGGGACAGTGATCAAGGAGCATTACACAGTGAATATAAAACGTTTTTCAGACTCTGCGTTTGAGATTAAACACTTAAGAAAGTGCCGATCGATTGGGGCCTACATCAGTTGGAATTCCTTTCAGGATTGAGTGAACTATTTCTTTGCCCTGAAGAAGCCCGCAAGGGTGAAACGAGTTGGCTGTTGTATAGTTAATAAAGAATAAAAGGATTCACAAAAACCATCTAGTGAAAGACTGACCATTTCTGTCATCGCTGTCCATCATCATTTGTGGGATTTAAACCCTATGAACTCTTGTCCTTTGTAACAATGCCTGTCTCACTTTTTGTGTTTTCATGTTGTATTTGAAACCATAGTAGGTGGCTGGTTTTGGGAGGTGGGCATTGATTGCTAGAAATTACACGGACTATTTTCTAAATTATTTATAACGAACACTGGTAGTTTGTGCAGCTAGACACACCATGCCGCTGTTCTTGTATGTAGCAAAAAAGCTCTGTAGCCCAAAAGGTGAACTTGATTTTAAAACCACATCAATCATCTCATCGAGAACAAAGAGACTTGTCATTAGTGAACATTACAGTGAACATTACAGCAGTTCCTATACCTGATGGTATAGTTTGGGATAAGGTTGATTTTGATATATTTGGCCCGACCGAACTTTTAAAAATTCCTCATTTATTTAAAATATCATTAAGTGATATTACCTCAAGTACATTTTCCGATGATTGGGATTTTGAAACTGTAAATAACATGTCTGATTTAGAAAAATCTGCTGCATTTTCTAATAGTGAAACATTGGAAAGCACCCCAGATTTCGAAACAATGTATTGTTCTCAACATTATGGTCATCATTTTCTACATAAATCTGCTAATCCTAGAAATATGTTCACATACCACCAGTGGGAACATGGTCCAACACAGCCGAAAGGCAGTTCAAAAACATTTATACAAAAGTTTCCATATTTTTCAGGGTTTAATATGTCTGACCCCGCCTCATATTATAAGGTTGCACCAACATCAGCACAGAAAAATGTGTTAACAAACACCAAACAGATTTACTCTGCATCCTTTATTGCCCAGTTGTCTAAACAAGGTTACGACTTATGGATAGACACTATAGACTTAAAAACCGCCTGGGGTACTAGGGAATGGCAAGTTCAGGGGACAGAAGCTTTATTTAGAGCATGCCTTATCCCCCAACAGATCATGTTTTGAACGAGACAGTGCAACAGACGTCTTGCCTTGGACTAGCCAAGAACAAAGACTTGAACACACCTCGGCTGCCAATTCCATCACACACCGAGGGAAACAAAACATCACAAAAAGGGATTACATTAGATGACATCATACGATGCAATAGATCAGACCCCGATTGGAAGAAATGGTTGATTTGGTCCACAGACACCGATAGTTGTCAAGCTAGATTCATGGGTAGGACTGAAGGGTTCAGTATCCATAGGCCAGATCCAAATTATGTACAGAGAGAACATCCAGGGGTAGTGACATCCTACAATGTTGGGAAGTTGTGCCTTGATTGGCTAAAAACCTCAACACTCACGCAGGTGAAACAACACTTATCCTTACTGTCACAGGATGTGGATATTAGGGATTTTTTTACTAGGTCCCAGGAAGCCACGTCAGAAACGTTTCATTTATGCTGGCATTTATGCTGCCTACAATGAAATATGGAAGATATCCCAACAAGAGGCCGCAGAGGGATTACGTGAAATAAACCGTATTAATCTAGAAAAATCTCTAGCAGTGGTAGACAATGGGTTAACTACATTGACCTCCAGGATATATTCCTTAGGCAACATTGTAACTTCTGCGATAGACATATTAGAACAAGATTTAGCCATATTACAACACGGGCGATCTCAATTATGTTCTATTATGTTGTTAAGCTGGACGCTGCAATCTTTGCGTGCGGGCTATGTGCCTTGGCGTTTTGTCAACAGCACGTCTCTGTTTTCTGAATACAATCTCACAGATAAACAGATAGAAATGGCACAAAGGGGAGCAAAATATACAATGCTGCGTATAGAAAAACTGGATAGATTACCACTTACAGTGGCAGAGTCACCGTCCACAGAATGGCTAATCCATGGCCACATATATCTACCGGTCACTACTTTTCAGTTTCAGTATTGCCTTGAACAAAAGCAGGCAGGCAGATATGAAAAAATGGGTAAGGAATACATTAAGGAATCTTGGGAATTACCATACAGATTTCGATGCCGGAGTGGGGATCAGAAAGTGTTTCTAAGCTGTACAAACTGTGAGAACGCTTTAAGTGGATCACTCATATGTCAAGATATAATGCTGCACGGGGCTTGTAATGGTTCTGTAGCAAACTTGTCCTGTCATTTGCGGGGTGCCCCAGCTGCAGTGATTACTCCAGCATTTGGGCTACTTTCAAATGGGAGTTACTTGATGCTGAACAGTCAAGGCTGCTGCGGAATGCTCCCGGGCATCGCATATCTGGTAACCGTGAGCTACAGGGTTACTTGTTGTATGCAAGTAAAGTTTCCACCGACACATACAGTCAGGGAGGCGCCGTTGTGGCCTTCACTGAATGTTTCTTTAATACGGTTTGATACTCTAAGCAGAATGAAAGCCATGCTTTTACAGAAGTCTGTGCCCTTAACCTCCGCTTGAGAGACTTTTGATCTCCAGATCGCAAGGTCTTCGGCAGAGATACAGGTGCTTATCCATACAAACTGCCCTTTCCATTTAGCAGAAATGGTAAATCGTATCTTTAACATGTCTGATACGACAGGCATAGTCCACCTATTTAAGACCATAGGTTCTGGACTTCTAGGCACCTTTCAGACGGAACTTGGAGTTATACCAAACTTCATACACTCCGTGTTCGGAAGCATCTTTGGAGACTTCCGCTGATCCTGTTCCTAATAGCAGGTATTCTGATTGTTTTCTATCTGCTACGCAATGGACGTCCCAGTCACCAAGGAGATGGAAAAAGCACTCCTGGAGGGTAAATACAGTGACCGCATGGTACAACATCTAGGCACGCCTCGCCTAAGAGAACTAAGTGCATCTTGGTTCTTGTCATTTCGACCAGTCTGGATGGACTGCATCTTACCTGTCCTCCGATGAATGTTTTGCGGAGAAGAATGCGTGTTAGACCTTTGTTTGACACTCCCATCATGTGCGCAACCGGACGTGAATGCTTTACTGGACCCGATAACGGCCCATGTTCTGCAGTGTCCTCAGCGTATTCCAATGTTGATGGCGGCATTCCTTGAGCCACTGCAGGAAGTAAATGCACCTGTTGGTATAGACACCGGCTCCTCCTCTGACACCCAGGCTTTGGACGGCGCACAGGCTGCCCCAGCACCGGCTGCGGACAGTGTGGAACATCATCTGTGCTCAATTGACGCACTCTGCGAGGTGCTACAGGGGCTGTCTACTGCGGAAGCAAGCAACAAAAATGTTGCGTCTACCAGCCAGGACACATAAACAATTGACTCATTTGGCTCGTCGTGTGCTGGAAGAAATTCGCCCTTTTTAAACAAGCTCGATTTGGAACTCAGAAACAAAATTGACATTGACATTCCATTCATTTATTGGGCATACATGGCTTTCTAATGCTTATAGTGGTTCGGACTATAACTACGGACACTTTTAGAAGCTATAGCTTGCAAACATTTTCTTTTAACATTTTTAAGTTTTTAGACATTTTTTAGAAATTTTAAACATTTTAGCAAAACAAATGTTTTTATAAACTTTGTGCGTACCAATATCTAGTTAGGTTAGTAGTACGGTAATAAGTTACATATGTCGTCCAGTCAGAAGAGGAGTGGGTGTTATATTCCATATAGGTACCCTATATAGGCGCAGGTAACATTGCAAACTTTCACCTATATTCTTCCCTACATTACATACATAACGGTTCATCGGGACTGACCTTTTACCTAGATACGACACTGCATTCAGAACGTGGGTTTCCCCCTAGTTCGAATCTCATACATTATGCATGAGGCTTCTTGGAAGCACAGCAGGACGAACATCTCCTGTATAATATCTCTGTATAAAGTTCAGGCCCGCGTCATCCTTTAGGCCGACACAGTAACACAGCAAGGTAGGACCCCTGGGGAGACCTATGGGTATATATACATCATGTCTTGCTTAGAAAGACAGAGGAGACCGAGACTTCCCGGCTGACACACTGACCAGAGACGCTGAGGTTCCTGCATGCAGATACTCCAGCTTGCAGTGGTCTAACATCCCTCGCGGGGTGTCCAACTCGAGACCAGGACGGGGTCCCATATTCTCTCTTTCTCAGGTAACGGGGTTGACTAGATCCTAGAGGGATTCTTGGCATAACACCTACATAGATGCTAGGTACTCTTAGGTACATCTAGTTAGGGAGGCATCGTAGAGTACGCACCTTTTATCATGTGTTTTATATACTTGTATATATTCATGATTATTGCAAGATGGTAGAACTGTACCATCCCTTTACTTTTGTAGTACTTCTAATCATATATCTCTGCTACGGTCTAATGGTTGTTGCAGCTCATCTATTTTACACTAGAATAACAACTGTTCAATAAATTCTTATTGAAAACGCCCAGCCTGTTTATTCTGTGTATCTCTCTAGACAAACTAAGTGAGCACGAGTGACTGAGCGAAAAGTAGTATATTGTTTCCACGATCCTGGGGGATCAGGGTTGTCATGTTCTGAGGTTGCCAAGAACTATTCTCTCCCCGATAAGAGGAGACTCTAGTGGCACTGTGAGCTAGCTGATACAGACAGTCCAACGTATCTGTTGGGGGTGCACGGAATCAGTCTGCCACCAATCCCCCAGTTTATGTTATGCAAACCCGCAGATCCTGTATAGGTAATATAGGAACTACACGACAACAGCAGGGGGTCTTGACGCACACAACAGGCCAGCCACCAGCACCGCAGGACGTCCCAGTGTCTTCCAATTCAATACGTCACATTAAATGGCGGAGCAGTTATTCCCCCACTTCCTCGAGCACAGGCGCGTTCCAAACCAGGAGCAGGCAAGTTTCACCCGCGCCACCCCCACCAGCGGGCGTTTATTTTCTCAGCATGGGCACGCCGGGGAGGCAGGGCGTTGCAGGCCTCTGTATGCAGTCAGGGCCAACAATGTAGGGTCCACTCGCCACTGTTATTTGAGCCGGTTTGTCACAGCATTGTCCACAAGACCGGAGTAATCTGCGCTGTGTAATAAGTCTCACACCCGCTCCGGGACCCACCCCAGGAAACAACAGGAATCCCCAGGGGCAGCTCCAGAGGTGGGAGCCTTGAGTAACAGACTGCTGTTGTCCTCATAGGGCCCCCCTAGCCACCCAATGCGTTATGGTTAGCTCATTCTCTCGAATGGGGGGCCTCCCGGTTGCAACACGCCACAGGGGCTGAAGTACAAAGCACTCCTATTGACAACGCGTCAGGGTCTGGGGCACAAACGCGGCGTGGCGCAGTAAATCAGGCACCATTACTGTACCTTATGTGCCGGAATAGGGAAGCCGAGCTCACCAAAGGGCAGGCCTCACAAGCAGAGTTTTTTCTGGCTGGAGCACCGCGACTCAATTCAGTTAACTCGGGCCCCAGAGCGCGCAGGCTAGCCCGGTTTGCCCTCGGCACCACCGCCCTCCAACCGCCAGTCAAGGATCTCTCCAGGCCCTGCAGCCGCCACAGAGACCACTGCGTCCTATCCGCTGTGCTCCAAGGTGACGAGAGCAGGGACCACCAACTCCGCCGCTGCAGCACCCAGCCCTGCCGTCGGCAGACCTTTGCAGCACCTACTGGGCACTGGATCGGGGCGGTCAGGTCTCGGGCCCCGCACAGGTGCCGCCAGCTCACACAGGCACCGCACGGCGCCTCATCAGCAGTCTCTCCCACCAGGTCACAGCCGGGGCCCGCACAGTTTCACACAGCCGCCATGTTGTCCTAGAGGCCGCGGCAGCGGCAATTTACGAATACAGGATTCCAGGCGGAGTGTCGTTTCTCTGCCACTCTTGACTCATCCGCAATATTACAGGCACATTGCCCTCCGAATTTAAACGTTGGATGTCGAGTTTTTAGCAGGATTATGGACGCATTGGAAGTTCGGCCGGCAGAGCTGCACTACAGCGCAGCCATCTTGACGTGCGCCCTCTCCGCAAGGATTTATTTTAAATACTTACAGATCCGGAGGTTCCTATCAAGCAGAGATATTAATATCACATTACTGTTGGCCCAGCCCGACATTGATGCTTGATTTTTGTCAAACATCAATCTAGTATTTCGGATATTCTGTCTTATCAATTCTCTTTCTAATGACTTGGTAATATGGGCTGTTAAATGGACTCATAGCATAGGCGAGGAGGTCACGGAGCAAGAACTCACCTATTTCTTGTGCGATTCTGCAAGATTATTACTCCTACTAGACTTGGAGGTCATAATTATTGTACACTGTTCGATTTTTATTTCAGGCCTTCCAAACTGAGCAAATGGTACAAGAGACCGCACAGCTGCCCACATTGCGCAGGTGGAGCGGCTGATAATGTTCATATGTTTGTTACATGTCCCAAACTTACATCATTTTGGTCCTCTGTACAGTGACAAATATTTTTTGTACAACCTTGTGGAGGGATAATTAATTCAAAAATGATGCTGTTGGGTATAGGGACTATTGACTGGGTCTTTTATGCCCATCCTAAGAGTTAATGGAGGCATACGCAATGGAATGCCAGATAACGAAGGTTAGAGGATCTATGGTGAAATTCTATCGTATTTGGGGGAATTTGAGTGATTACTTAGTGGTAAACTAGAGATTGTTGCTTATTTTACATATGCTGATTATTTTCAATTCAATGATTTAATTGAATACTGTGAATTGGTTATGATTTATATAATCAATATGTTCTCCTGGTTTATTTAAACTGTTGTAAACTTTTTATTTTTACTGCTTGTACTCTCAATAATAAAATGATTAATAAAAAAAAAAATACAAATTTAAACTGATTACTGACATCGTACCCCACAAAAGGGTCTCTCTTAAAATGAAAATCCATTTCTATTTGAAAAGACATTTTTGGCCTGGAATTTTCCTCAGCACGATAAACCTTTGTCAAAAAAAACTTCTAGTCGCAGACACAACAACAGAGGAAGAAACATGACAATCTTTATCGTACTTGAAAAGTATCAGCAAAAAGGCAGAGAGTAGAATGTCGGGAGAAGTCAGGTGATGATTGTTAGAAAACGTAACCGAGAGCTTGAGCAATTTAATACTTCTTTTTGATGCATTTTGGCTACCTAATTTTTTTTCCACAGATGTCAATCATGGCAAACATCATCCCAGCTTGTAGGTGTGGAATGAATCCAAAGATTCAGTGTGTTTTTCGAGCTCTTAATTGTTGCAGAATTTTTTCACAAATTGTAGATTAATGATTGGTCTGTAATTTGTAAACTGAAGAGTGGTCATTTTTAGTTTTAATTTTTTTCAATTTTGAATATTTGTAATGTGTAAGACATTTCAAAAGTCAGAGTGCACCAGGTGGCCATTCTAGTAGGTGCAGTTAGCAATGCAATGTTACTGAGTCCAAAGGGCATAGTTAAAATATGCCTTGGTATTTATGCATGTATAGTTTCTTTAGTTCTAATTGTCTTAATGTTGTTATTGTCATATTTATACATCATCTTGATTCAGATTTAAGGTTTTGAACAAAATTTAACCAATGTCTACTCTGCCCTGCATGTAGAAAGCTAAGGATAGACTTTCATTTGAATTCTGCAGGTAATGAAAGCATGGGCAGAGCAAAAGAAGATGGCGATTCATTATGTTATTCTGAAAAAAGTCCACGTTCAACATTGTTTGGAAAAAAACGCTCTAAAGATACCCAGAACTCTGACATGGAAACAGACTTTAGAATTGAAGGGTGGTCACAGAGAGGAGAGAAAACTACTCGCCATGAAAATAGTTTTACTAGGCCAGACCATCTGAGTGCATATCGTGAATGTGAGAGTAACCTGAGGATTTCACAGTTTTCCAGTTACCTCCCAAAGCCAAATTCACACCAGACTATTTACACATTTACGAAATGTGAAGAAAGAGGCGGTGCGATGGATGAACTAGGTGGACATGCTAAAACACATTCACGAGAGAGGCTACATGCATGTACTGAATGTGAGAAAAGTTTCTTTGAGAAGAGCCATCTTATTGCACACCATAAAACACATTCAGGGGAAAGGACACATCCATGTACTTTATGTTCCAAAAGTTTCAATCGGAAATACAATCTGCATGTTCACATGAGAAAGCATACTGGCGAGAAACCATATAAATGTACTGATTGTAATAAAGAATTCATTTGGAGAAGCGGTTTTAATCAGCATCAAAAAATGCATACTGGCATATGGACTGTACAGCTATAGTCTAAGAAACGGCACCAGCAAAAAAAAATGAGAACATAACTGTTCAAACAGCCGAAACTGTAAAAAAGGATAACGTAAAGAAGGAAAAATTATATTGATTAAGAAGTAATGTGAATATTTGCATAAAGAACAAGTGTTGACAGAGACAATAGGTTTGACCTGAGTAAGCTGGTGCAATGGTTTCTTTTTCATTTTTTTTATTGAAAGCATAAACCACAAAAATAAAAAAAATAAAGAAAACATGCGGTCACTTAGGTGTGGTGAACTTGTGCTTGCAAGCAATTTTTATTTAAAAACAATTAACCATGCTGCAGAGCTTTAATGGAACAGTACAGGTGCTTTCTAGAAGAAAATTGTTCTTAAAGCTGTTTTAGCTTTAATACACATCCCAGCAAAATAATTATGAAGAAATTGTACGCACACACACACACACACGTAGATATATATAAATACAGAATGGAAAGAAAAACACATTGGCTAAGTATTGCCCCACCAACCGTGGCACAGAACCACATTTCTTTTTATGTGGATGTGCACATTTGCTCAGGCAAAATGTTGTCATTGCAATAGAGCCAGTAGCTGAAGTGGGCTGACCCTTTGACAAACCGCGTATGAAGCAGTGTACTGAAGCAAACTTGAATGACAGTTGAACATACAAATGCCGAAGAGGGCTGATCAAATTCTTCTATCTATGTATATGTAAGTTTGTTATTTATGAATTGGGGCTGGTAAGACAGTGTCGCTAGACCATATGTAAAAATGAATATATAGATAAATTAGTCATGGGAGCCAAGTATGATAGACTGCAGACCAGATAGCTTAGTGCAGGGGTGTGCGGCTTTGGGACGTTAGCTCAACGTCCGTGTCCAGTTTTCAGGATATACATATGGCCTGAATTCACATAAAGTTAATATAAATGGGAATAATTTATGCAGGCAGTAGTTTTAGAGAAAAAAGAGTCACGCAAACCAATTATTTATACCTTTCTTTTAGTACATGAATTAAATTTCAATGATTTCAGTTGGAAATGTGCAAAGGGAGTTGTTCACTACATACATATTTCTAAAATGTGATAAGATTCTAATCTTTGTAATGATGTTAGTCAAAATCAAGCCAAGACGCTAGGTGCCTGGTGACCTGAAATGTTCTTTGTTGTATGTAATAAAGTCCCACGCAGAAATGTAACATACAAAAATGCAGCCTATAACTTTTTGTGACAGACATCTTGTGATTTACATGTATCTCACATAATGCTAGCATGCAGTGAGAAAGAAGTCGAAATATGCTACTGTGACCACAATAACTTTTACCTTTATCCTTAAATCTATCTCCAACCCAGGGGTGACAACTTAAATCCAGGAGAGCCATATCAATGGCAGATTTCCAAGACAACCACTGTAAATTACTTCACTCTTGATGTATTGTATTCCAAATGATTTTGCAGAAATATCCTGAAAGTCTGACAGACAGGGATCCACCCCTTTAAATATTTTGAACAGGATTTCTCTAAACCTAGCCTCATTCCTAAACTGAACTGAACCTAAATTCACTCCTAAACCTTACCAATCTGTTGCCCTTACCCTAACGGCATCTCTAATCTCACCCACTGGCCTAATGCTATCCATGATTCTAACTCTAAAGATTAAGGTGAGGGTCAGTGTGAGGATGAAGCCAACTTCTAGCACCATTGCTTACCCAACTCCTACCATAACCCTAATACATTTTTGATAAACAATTTGTAAAGAAAATGACTAATAAACTACATTTCAGACTGTTCATTTGTGTACCATGATATTTATCCTACTGAATTTTTATTACAACCCAATTCCTAACAATTTCATGTAAGATAAAAACATATGCTGCATTTTGCATTTAATTCTGAAGGTAGTAATTTGTAAATATTGTCATCAAAACCTTACTAAAGAAACAATGGGCCTGATTTATTTTCTGGCGGACAAAGTATTCTCCCTTGGCTTGGCGGAGGACTTTACATCCGCCAGGCCGAGACAACTCCGCCCTCCAGATTTATAAATGACAGCCTAACTGGCGGTCAATCATAAAGGCATTGTCAGGAACCGCCGTCACGGAAGGGTGCAGCCCTTTAACAAACAGTATTCTTTTCAAAAAGAAAATCCCAAAACGGGATTTTCTTTTTGAAAAGGAAAATAGTAAAGTTACCCTCGCCATGGGAGGCTTCGAACAAGGCGGGGGGAGGGGGAAGCGTTATATTTTTACTGTTCCTTACCGCCGGGTTATACCTGGCGGTAAGGAGCAGTAACAAATACCTAAATGTCCGCCCATCTAAATTGGGCGAGTGGACATGTAGCCATTTCTCTGACGACCCTGAGACCCCCGAGCCATCGGAGGGGATTAAACATGGCAGAGACAGAGTAGTTTCCACTGTGATAAACCCTAAGGTCGGCCCGCATGTAATTGCGGCGGGCGGCCCACTATATTGGCGGGGCGGTAACTCCTTCGGTGTTGCGGCAGAGTACCCTCTCAACCAATATATAAATCAGGCCCAGTGTCATTTATTTATTTATCGAATTTTGTATAGCACGAACTACACCCAAGGGCATCAAAGCACTTTACAGAGATTGGCAAAGTAGAAATTACACATGAAGTAAATACAATTACATGAAGTAGATACAAATACATATTCACAGTATATACAAAAAGTATAGTTCTGAGGTAGTTAAGGTGTAGTGTTGCGATGGTGGGAAGAGTAGCGGTACAGTTTTCTCTGAGGTAGTAGGTAGTGATGTTCAGATTTATTTGGAGAGTGGGGGTAGGAGCAGCAGGCCAGTCAGATGGCTTGGAGGGGAGAGGGTTAGGTACTTATTATGAAGTAAATGTTTACGTTTCTTTTTGAAGTGTTGGAATGATTGAATGTCACGTAGATCCTGAGGCAGTGAGTTCCAGATTCTGGGAGTGTTCCCAGAGAAGGAGCGGGTGTGAGATTGTTCTTTCTTCAGTTTAGGCAGAATCCGGAGTAGACTGCTTGAGCTATGAAGAGGTCTCTTTTGATCGGCTTTGGTTAGTTTGTTTGCAAAGTAGATCGTTTTTTCCGTGTGGAGAGCTTTGTGTGTTATGCAGGCAGTTTTGAGTATACATCTTGCCTATTGTGCATATTGCCTTTATTGTTAGCCAGTTGAGTTTCTTGAGACTGGAAGTGATGTGGCCTAAGCGACTCTTGCCCCAGACAGTAGTGTTGCTGCTACTTTGAGTGTAGCTTTCATAGGGGCTAAGTGTGTTTTTTGGAGGTCCGTGATCGTTGCGTTACCATAGTCCAGCCTGGAGAGTGCTAAGGACTGCACCACCGTCTTTGATGGAGATGAAGGGTCTGACTTGTTTAAGGTGTTTCAGCATGTAAAAGGCACTTTTAGCTGAGGCATCAATATGCTCTTTCATGTTCATGTTTGTGTCAAGTGTAATCCCCAGAGATTTGACTGAGTCGGAGATGGATAGTTTGCATTTTAATGCAGTGAGGTTATCGAGCCAGATATCTACGGGAAAGGAATTTCCTTTCGGTTGGATGAGGAAGAGTTCGGGTTTGTTGGAGTTGAGCTTAAGATGGTTGCTGGTTAGCCGGGATTGAACCATGGACAGAGTGCAGTTTGGGTGCTGGATGTCTTTAATTGAGGAGATTTTAATGTAGAGTTGGGTGTCATCTGCATAGAGATGATAGGCAATTATGGCTTGTTTCAAGACAATAGCGAGGGGTTCCATATAGAGGTTGACTAGTGCAGGAGACAGCATACTCACTGGCAAGAACCTGACATGCAGAATGTGAAAAGCATTTTGATTTTGTTAGAATTCTGTTGGGGCACTCCAACGCAGACTGGAAAGTATTTGACTGAGCCGTAGAAACCAAAAACACCTTTATGGCCTAATCTGGAAGCTCTGTTCTCTGCCCTGTCCTCTCCTCGACCCACTCCCTTTTTAGGTCTCACTTAGGCAGTGCATGAGTGCTGTCTCTTTGAGACATGCAGTATCTACAATATGGGCTTCGAGCACTGTCCATCTTTTTCTTTGGTTCCTCTTACTGTCCTTCGTAAATGCTGGCTTTTGTTTGGTGAATATGCTTAGTTGTCCCTCCATTTGGACTTTTGTAACCTCCCATGAAGACTGTCCCGGTTACATGTGCTCTTACTATTTCTGTTATTTATCATACTCTGTGAGCACTCTTTTTTTTTTGTTCGCCTACCTCTACTTGTGTTTTTTGGATTGTAGTGAGAAGTGTTCGTGTTTTGTTTACTTTGTGCGCCGGCTTGATGAAAGGTTAGCAGTCGATTCATTTGCCGTGCTTGTTTTGTTTACGACTACAACACTTGAGGAGAGAACAGGTCTTTAATTAATAGTTCTTGTTTTTGTAGGCACTGGGAGAGCCGATGCTAAGACTCGACCCTGGTTCCCCAGTTCCAAAGTCAGCAGGTCTGGGTGTTATGCCACACCCTTTCTCAAAATATTGCTGGGCATAGGCATATGTGTGTTTGTCTGGCAGTGGCCAAATTTCGTCGTTTGTTTTTTATCGCTTGTTATCCTCTAGTTGCCCTGGGAGCTACATCCCAGTTTAGCCAACGCACATTTTGGGAAAAATATCAACGGGTGTCTCAAGTTGGGAGACTGCAACACCCCAGAGGTGGTTTCATGCCATTGAAAGACAGCTGGCAAAATAAAGCTACATCTGGAGAATTCCACTACACATCATTATATAATTCCAAAGCTAACACGTGCACATTCCAAAGTTTTATATTCTTTAAAACAAACTGAAACGTTGTATGACAGACAAAGCTATCCGCAGTGTTTTTGTTGGTAATTGTATTATATTGGAATTATATAGCGCTTAGTACCCCGACAAGGCGTTTACGCACTTTATTATGTCTTTCTTGCTCCCTAGTAACAGTGAACCCAAGCATTGCCTCATCACCATCAATGCCTCCGTTTAGATGTTTGTGAAATTGCCCCTTGCTCTCTTTATTTCATATCAGCATTTTGTGTGGGAGCCACTAATGCGAGGAGGCAGGTAGGACTGTGTTAATGCATTTTTAGAAAGCCTGTTTCTCCCCGTCTCTGCTGCCACAGAATGTAAGCAGCATGTTATAAACCATGGGAAGAGTATGTCTGCTCGCACAGTGCTATGGACGCCGGAGCAGCGTGTATTTTTCCCCCTGCAGTAACGTTTCCAACTTCCTTAACTGCAGATAGGTCGACGGCAGCGGCTCCCCATTGTTAGCCTCGCATTGTCTCACTTTTCCAACTCCATGCTGTAATCATTCTGTCTCTCTGGCAGACTTCCTCTCTGCTCCCAAGGCCTGATTTATGGCAGCGCCACCTTCCATTAGCCCTCTGCTGGCATTCCTCCACCTCTGGTACATTTCCGCTTTTCGCCAGGTGAAGCCATGGCTCACGCTGAGAATGAGTATCACAGGCCCATTGAGCAATGCTTCTTTACCCAAACTTTGTAGAGAGACGGAGCCTAAGGGCCTAATCCTTCTCATGGTATTTATCCACCCAAGCATTTTTGTTGCATTCTGATATTTGTTTTATCGCCAGTCCCATTATTAATGGAGGATACTACAAGTACAAGCATGCACAGGAAGAGCATTGCTGTATGTTCCACTAACTCAGGCTAAGGAAAGCTTGTGAACCGGGTTCCCCAGTTCCAAAGTCGACAGCTCTTGCTGTTACGCTACACCCTGTCTCCAAATATTGATGGGCATAGGCGTCAGTGTGTTTGTCTGGGAGTGGCTGAGTTTCCTAGTTTATTTTTTATCACTTGTTTTCCTGTAGTCACCCTGAGACGGGGCTTGCCTGAGGCTGTCGCAGTTCATGAACTGAATCGTTCACGCTGACCCCATCTGTGACCTTGGGCTAAGTTACATCCCAGTTTAGCCACCGCACATTTTGGGAGGAATATCAAAGGATATTTAAGTTGAGAGACTACAACACCCCTGAGGTGGTTTCATGCCATTGAAAGACAGCTGGCAAAATAAAGCTACGTCTGGAGAATACCACTACAAATCAGTATGTAATTTCAAAGCTGTCGCATGCACATTCCAAAGTTTTGAATTCGTTAAAACAAACTGAAAAGTTGTATGACAGGCAAAGCTATCCACAGTGCTTTCGTTAGTAATTGTATTATATTGGAATTATATATCGCTTTCTACCCCGTCAAGGCTTCTACGCACTTTATTATGTCTTTCTTGCACCCTAGGAACAGTGAACACAAGAATTGCCTCATCGCCACCAGTGCCTCTGTTTGGATGGTTGTGAAATTGCCCCTCACTCTCATTATTTCATATCGACAGTTTATGTGAGAGCCACTAATGCGAGCAGACACCCAGGATAATGTGCTGCATGGCTAAACACTTAGAAGGCCCCAAAGGCGAGACCTATTGGCTATGCCAATGCCTGTTGTTCTTTCTGTTTTTTCTCTAACTTCCAACCTGACACCTCTAATCCTTCTAAATGTCTACCCTTCTCTCCATCCTCCTTCCACTCCCTCCCCTCCTACCCGTTCTCTGTCCTTGTGCCTATTGCGTCCTCTACACTCTACGTGATCCCTTTTCTGCTCTCTCTTTCCTCCCTCTATATATATATATATATATATATATATATTTATATATATTATCTACTGGCGGTCGCCAGTAGATAGTTATAGTTAGGACCTATTATCCATAGGAAATCCGCAACATTCTATTTGAAATAACGTTGGCGCCGGTTGAAGAATCTTCGCGAAAGTTTCCAACTTGTTGGGGCGCTCCGCTCCGCTCCTACCCTGAAAGTCTCGGGTTGATTCGTCAAGCGGGGGCCGAGAAAAAAGGGGGGTCCCAAAACGTGTTTTCCCCATTCAGTTTTCCATAGGAACCTTTAGTCGCAGCTACAGCCCGAATTGCAGAACGGAATTACACCAAATTTGGCAAAGAGGTAGCCCTTGGTTCAGTGTCGTGCCTTTTGCTTAAATGGTGTAAATCCGTTCAGTAGTTCCTGAGAAAATCAAAGTAAAATCACATATATATCTGGGCGGAGCCTAACCACACATGTCATTGTGAGATCTGATTGGCTGTTAGCACTTCATCCTGGAATTGCTGGCAGCCATCTTGGGACCAATATACATGATAGTACCCCATTGAAATGCATTGTAGTGAATCAAAGATTTTGAGGGTTACCAAAAGGAGAACTATAAAGGGTGATAACAGACTTTAGTTACATTAGAATTCATTTGTTGATGGTACCATACTAATTTCAGGAATTGTGGTCTGTTCTAAGGTGATTTTACCCTGTGAAAAACCTTCTGCTGGGATATCATGAATCATGTTTGAGAGAAAACTATTTTCACATGCTTGTCCCATACAGTTTTGGAAGGTGCTCCAGAAGCTAAAATGAGAGCATATTTTCTGTAAATTCACATTATCTTTCTCAGTCATGTGAGAATGAAGTCTGACATTCTCAGTAAAACATGTACATCCAACAAGGGCAGAGACTGTCAGTTGATTCCTTTGTGTTCTACTGCAGCTTCCCAGAGTGTTCTAAAGAACAACTAGAGTGCTAACAGCCTTACTTATGACAAAAGTATGGCACACCTGAAGCCATCTTGATTGGAATAAACTGGTAACACTTAAAACATTTAATTTAAAAAGGAACAAAATGATGGGGTTCATTTTGTCATAGAAATTATGGTTAGTGCTGTAGAAAGAAAAATTAGGACATGTTTCAAGTGTGATCTCAAATATCTTCCTGTTATATTTCAACAGCAGCAGCCTGCCAGTTGATGCCTTTGTGTTCTACTGCAGCTTCCCAGAGTGTTCTAAAGAACAACTAGAGTGCTAACAGCCTTACTTATGACAAAAGTATGGCACACCTGAAGCCATCTTGATTGGAATAAACTGGTAACACTTAAAACATTTAATTTAAAAAGGAACAAAATGATGGGGTTCATTTTGTCATAGAAATTATGGTTAGTGCTGTAGAAAGAAAAATTAGGACGTTTCAAGTGTGATCTCAAATATCTTCCTGTTATATTTCAACGGCAGCAGCCTGCCAGTTGATGCCTTTGTGTTCTACTGCAGCTTCCCAGAGTGTTCTAAAGAACAACTAGAGTGCTAACAGCCTTACTTATGACAAAAGTATGGCACACCTGAAGCCATCTTGATTGGAATAAACTGGTAACACTTAAAACATTTAATTTAAAAAGGAACAAAATGATGGGGTTCATTTTGTCATAGAAATTATGGTTAGTGCTGTAGAAAGAAAAATTAGGACGTTTCAAGTGTGATCTCAAATATCTTCCTGTTATATTTCAACAGGAGCAGCCTGCCAGTTGATGCCTTTGTGTTCTACTGCAGCTTCCCAGAGTGTTCTAAAGAACAACTAGAGCGCTAACAGCCATACTTATGACAAAAGTATGGCACACCTGAAGCCATCTTGATTGGAATAAACCGGTAACACTTAAAACATTTAATTTAAAAAGGAACAAAATGAGGGGGTTCTTTTTGAAATAGAAATTATGGTTAGTGCTGCAGAAAGAAAAATTAGGGCATGTTTTAAGTGAGATCTCAAATCCTCTTCTATTTCATTAGAAAATTCTGACATGCAGACTGCAACAATCACTTTCAATACCAGCAGCAGACTTCCAGTTAACTCCCTGGTGAGCAGTAGCTTTAATACAGTGATCTAATGAGCAACTAGAGTGCTAACATTCTGAATTTACGGCAAATGTGAGACACATCTGAATGCCTTCTTGATGGAATCAAAGTAAAAAACTGAAAGCATTTCCTACTGAGGAGACTGCAGTAAATGAGGACATTAGGAAACTTCATAACAAAGAAGTCTTCCAAGATGGCCACCAGTGAAAAAAGAGCCCAAATGTAGCACAAATATTACCCAGATGTAGCACACATATAGCCCAATGACAAAAGTGTGCAAAACACTTTTTATTTTTAGTTTTTTGCAGTTTTATGTAGTGCAGGCTGGTCAGGTATTGGAGCGTTTCATCTTAAAACATGACCCCCCTACACTACAAAAACACCACTGCACTACACTAAACCCTAAAACACTACCCCCAGCACGACCCCCTACACTACACAAGCACCACTGCACTATCCTAAACCCTAAAACACTACCCCCAGCATGACCCCCTACACTACCCAAACACCACTGCACTAACCTAAATCCTAAAACACTACCCCCAGCACGACCCCCTACACTACCCAAACACCACTGCACTACCCTAAAACATGACCCCCTACACTACACAAACACCACTGCACTACCCTAAACCCTAAAACACTACCCCCAGCACGACCCCCTACACTACACAAGCACCACTGCACTACCCTAAACCCTAAAACACTACCCCCAGCACGACCCCCTACACTACACAAACACCACTGCACTACCCTAAACCCTAAAACACTACCCCCAGCACGACCCCCTACACTACCCGAACACCACTGCACTACCCTAAACCCTAAAATACTCCCCCAGCACGACCCCCTACACTACCCGAACACGACTGCACTGCCCTAAACCCTCAAACACTCCCCCAGCACTACCCGAACACCACTGCACTGCTCTAAACCCTAAAACACTCCCCCCAGCACGACCCCCTACACTACCCGAACACCACTGCACTGCCCTAAACCTAAAACACTCCCCCACCACAACCCCCTACACTACCCAAACACCACTGCACTGCCCTAATCCCTAAAACACTACCCCCCGCACGACTCCCTATACTACCCAAAGACCACTGCACTACCCTAAACCCTAAAACACGACCTCCTACACTACACAAACACCACTGCACTACCCTAAACCCTAAAACAATACCCCCTACACTACACAAACACCACTGCACTACCCTAAACCCTAAAAAACTACCCCAGCACGAACCCCTACACTACCCAAACACCACTTCACTACCCCCAGCACGACCCCCTACACTACCCAAACACCACTGCACTACCCTAAACCCTAAAACACTACCCCCAGCACGACCCCCTACACTACCCAAACACCACTGCACTACCCTAAACCCTAAAACACTCCCCCAGCACTACTCCCTACACTACCCAAACACCACTGCACTACCCTAAACCCTAAATCTACCCCCAGCATGACCCCCTATACTACACAAACACCACTGCACTACCCTAAACCCTAAAACACTACCCCCAGCATGACCCTCTTCACTACCTAAACACAACTGCACAATTTGTTACAGGCGTTGCAACACAGGCCTGTGGTGCTTACTGGAAGTACCTGGTGGGCTAGTTGGGCCCCAGGGACCCTCAGGATTCAAGGTGACCTAATCCCCCAACTTAAAACGCTCCACGGGGCGCGTTTGCACAGTGGTGAAGGGAGGGGGCGGGGCCTCAGGTGACATGTGCGCAAACACGCCCTGTGGTGCGTTTTAAGTTCGGGAATTAATTCCCTTTGAATCCTGAGGGACCCTGGGGACCAACTAGCCCACCAGGTACCTTCAGTAAGCACAACAGAGTTGCGTTGCAGAGAGATGAAAAAAGGTGCGTGGCCTCGGAACGCCTCTCTGCAACTCAGCTCTGTGGTCCTAACTGTAGGTACCTGGGGGGCTAGTTGGGCCCCAGGGACCCTCAGGATTCAAGGGACTTAATCCAGCAACTTAAAACGCGCCACAGGGCGCGTTTGCACACATGTCATCTCAGGCCCCCCCTCCCTTCACCACTGTGCAAACGCGCCCTGTAGCGCGTTTTAAGAGGTAGTTTTAATCCCCCTGCCCTATTATGTACTAGGGACTTGCAGAGGAGGTCATGCTAATCACAGGGGTACCCCAACGAATAGTGTTCCCTAGTGTATGTAGGTGTTTTCACTGTATTCAAAGTGTCTTTTAGCATAGCACTGGCTCTGGTTAGTGAGAGTCAGTTACCACCAGTACCCGTCTGAAAAAGTTGTGGGCACAGGATGATTTTGCAACAAGGCCTCTTTCTGCTCCTCTGTTGGTTCTTTCTGCACATCTTTTGCTTCTTTCTGTGCGTTTTTTCTTCTTTCTTCACATGTCCTACCTCTGTAGGCATAGTTAGAAACTAGCATTTAAAAAAACCTTTGAAATTCACTTAAAAAATCATAGGTTTCAGGCACGTTATAGTTAGAAATTAGCATTTAAAAAACCTTTGAAATTCACTGAAAAAACCATAGGTTTCAGACACGTTATAGTTGGAAATTAGCATTTAAAAAACCTTTGAAATTCACTGAAAAAACCATAGGTTTTAGGGACAGTTATAGTTAGTTGGACATTTCACTCGTACAAAACCATAGAAATTCCCCCGTTATAGTTAGTTCAGCTAACTATAACTCGCGCCCTCATAATGCACTGCTGATGACGTCACATATTACATCACTCATGACATGGTCAGTGACATCACTGATGACATCACTGATGACATCTCAAATGACATCACTGATGACATCATCCATGTGATAATTTCATGCATCTTCTCACACCCTAATATAACTTTTGATACACCCACTCTAAATTACAGACTGCCATTCTCAAAACCATAGACACTCCAACACCAAAAACTACATACCCACTCACTGATTCTTAGGTCTACACACACATCCACTCACTCACCCGTACAGTCACTCATACTTACAGTCACTCAGTACAGGACTATCGTATGCACCCATACACCTCTATAAACACTCACACACCGCCACTCATCCATAGAGGTACTCACACACCTAATCAGTCATGCAAAAAATTAATCACACACCCATTTACTCACCTATACAGTTATACACACACCAGCTCACTTACTCATACAAATACTAGCACATTCTTATGCTCTTATACAATAACTGATACAAGCACACACGCATCGATACAGCCTCTCTCACAATCACACACTCTCACTTATAGCCATTTAAATACTCTAACACACATATATACTGCCTTTTACATATGTAGTTACTCGCACATGTACCACTGAGATATACATTCACTCACTAACACACCCATACACACACTCACCCACCCAAGCAGTCCATCACAGATGCACTCTTGAAATCATGCACCCAGTGAATCACCCACTCACACATCTATGTACAGAGTCACACACACCCCACCCACACAAACACTCAGGCAGCCATACAGATACTCAGAGAACCAATCAATAGCCCATATAGACACACATGTAGCTCGCAAATCCATGCATCCACTTACACACCAACAAACAGATGGATACAGACATTCACACAGTTTAGTCACTAACCCATGCATTCAGTAAGATACGTTTAATCACTCACTTGTAGAGTCAGTCACTCACGTACTAAATCATCCATTCAGACACTTATACACCCACTCATTCTTCAATACGCCTTTCCCTATATATATTAAACATATTTAAACTTTACAGAAACACACAGTCACTGGATGATGTCATCAGTGATGTCATGAGTGATGTCATTTGAGATGTCATCAGTGATGTCACTGACCATGTCATGAGTGATGTAATATGTGACGTCATCAGCAGTGCATTGCGGGGGCGCGAGTTATAGTTAGCTGAACTAACTATAACGGGGGAATTTCTATGGTTTTGTACGAGTGAAATGTCCAACTAACTATAACTGTCCCTAAAACCTATGGTTTTTTCAGTGAATATATATATATATATACACACATATATTCTTATATTAATAATGTGTATAGTTAGAAAGAAATCATAGTTTATTAAAATAAACTTTTTAAAATTTAACTTTACAATATTTGTAAGTCATTATTTTAAAGTGCAATCACTTTTTAACTTGTCTCTATACTTTACTATAGATAGAGCTCCGCTCTGATGGACAATGTACTAGTACTAACTTTACACTCATAAATTTGTCTCCTGCACCTGGTTTCAGAGGCTGGGGACATGCAAGTCTATACTTTGGAGTAATCTGCATCCTGCGGGAGAATCTTGTTCTTCGTATTCCTTGTCTTAACGATAGTTGAATATTGTTTAAAAGATAAAGACGTCTCCTGCTCCAGTATATTTGAAAAACTTCTTTATTGAGACACAGAACATCAAAAACAGCCAAACAGGAACGTTTTGACATAATAACAAGTGAACTCAACATTCTTGATACCCAGAGTGGGGAAATGTACAAATTAACATAATATAGTAGATTTAGGGCAAACGATTTTTGACATAATTGTAGCTGATCAAGTCAGACAAAAGATTTTTAATTCTACTAATGTTTCTGGGCAGCCGATTTCAAGAAGAATTTATGAAAAGGGAATATAGAGCCTTGAGAAAGAGGATATTCCTCGAAACACGTGAGCTGTTTTTGACGTTTGGAGAACATTTATCCAAAAAATATTTTCCATATATTCCGGAGTATGGGATATCTATATCTTTTGGATGCCATTCATATATCGGTAAGAGAATCAATCCTAAGAACAAAACCATCCTGTAGGATACAGGTAACTATGAATGCACAAGTGGGGATTGGTTTTGGAGGAAAAGGCACAGAGCTATAAATCAGTATACCCCTAATTTGTACATGTATACTTTGGAGCAAATTTATATTTGGAAATGGTGAATTACCAAAAGTAGTAAAGTTACTGCAAAGTGCATGAGTAAATTTACATTTGAGCAAATCTACACGTGTAAAATAACCTTTGTGAATAGGGCCCTTAGAGGGTAACACATTTGATACATAGTTGCTCATAACTTAACTGGGATAGACCTTGCGCACTTGCAGTTTCCTTTTAACACCTTCTGTGATCCATTGAAATAATCTTACTGCATCTGAGGAATAAATAAAAGAGAACAATGAGAAATAGGAACAAACAATGTTGCTCTTGAAAGGACATTTAGCAGCAGTTATCTTTTTTCTGGTGCACTGGTAAATTAATGCCCAGTGCTAAAACACTACCTGTTGAGCAGTACCCAGAGAATGTAAGTGGAACGTATCATGTGGATGAAATCCAAGGAGGCAGTGCTTTTCTCACTGAAGGAGATACCTTGTGTGAACTCCTCATTCATGCCTATCTCACTGGGAAAAAATATTGAGATCTCTGAGGGAATTGGTGTGTGTTTAAGAAAGAAACACGAAAGGGCAGCGGCAAATCCATGCCTGGTTTGTATGCTGCACTGATCCCATGCCAGTTTGGAAGATACATAGTTACCTACGTGGGGTGTAGATCCATCTAAATTCATTGTTTTTACCATTACACCCCTCCTTCAAACTAAAATCACTTACTTTCCTATTGATATTTTTAACTGGATGGAACTTGCCTAATATTCCCAGTTTAAACAAAACTGGAATTATTTACTTTCCAGCCGTTATGGCTCCAAACACACCTCTTCCCAGTTGTCTTTTGGAGACTGTCAGCCTTCCTTTGTTAGCAACGCAAGTGTCATATTAAGAACCAGAATGCATTTACAGCACCTTATTAGGTGTCCTGATGTTACATCCATAGCCTAGCTTCTCAGTATTAGGAAAAATACATGAGCTCATTCCTGTCTTGAGACTAAGGGCCTTAATATGAGTTGGACAGTATCAGAGCATCAGACTAAAATAGTTTACAATGTCCCGCGCAGCCACCTGTCTTTTCCATGCTCCGTTTAGGGGTGTCAGACCTATTATTTTTAACCTGGTGGCGGAGCTGCTGAGTGCGATTTCAGAAACACCCCAGTTCCCATCCATGTGCTGGTATTACGGCTGTATGTCCAGGCTGAATCTGCTAGTTTTTTGTTTTTTTTGCTATCTGGGTTTGGTGGTGTCAGGGACAGGGTAACATGTGAAAATGTCCTCCATGCACTGAAAGAAAGCTCCAAGCATCTGAGGCATGAAGCATTTTCGATTAGTGACACCGTGTCTTATCTACTTGCTGTAATATGTACTTTGGATTTCTGCAACATTCCGCTTGTGTGACTGTTTCAGTATTCTTTCACAACCCTTGATACATTTATATCGATCATCGCATGCTTCTTAATCAACTTGCCTTGCCTATCATCCACCACTGCACACTGGTTGAAACAGGCTGGCTTTCAAATAAACATGTGTATATCAATAGGAACTAGCTGCCAGGTAGGAGCTCCTGGTGTATGTTTGAGGAACAACACGTTTGTGTTTTAGGAAGACCCTCACTCACCAACCTAGTTGGTGACATGCTTCATCATCGGGTCCCACCCAAGGTACCGAGTGCACCTTGGGTGTGCTTCGATGCCTGGATACAGCAGAGCAGGTTTTGTGCAGTGAGTGTGCAGTGAAAGTGGAATGAGTGTGATTAAAAAGCTGCCCAGAGGGTCCCAAATTACAACAAAAGGCTATTTTAATGTATGGGCCCTTGGCAGTAGTTAAAAAAGAGAGGTGGACATCAGTGGAGGTATTTAGGGGCTCCGATATCCGTTGCAGTCGACATGTTTCAGCCAGACTCTCAATATTGGGCTGGCTTTCTTCAGGACCTTATGTGTGTGAAAGTTAAAAGGTGGTCTAAAAATTAGTGTATTAAAGACCATGTATGTGGCGCACTCGCTAAGGTGCGTTATGTGGTAGAGGATGGTTTCCTCTAACGGCGCATTCCTGTTAAGGGAAGGAAAATGACAAACAAAACATACACACAAATACATTTAGTGGTTTACACAAGACACATACATTAATGTGACTCAGGAGCGTGGTGTCCGTGCTCCACGCGAATAAATTGCGATGTGAGGACGGAACTTGGCGTATAGGTGCTAGGTGTTTAAAAGTACGCCTCGTATATGCGTTACAGTGTGGTAATCAATATGCGGTAATTGCATGGTGTTTGTGATAGGTAGAGAAACGTAATGCATGTACTTCTTACTCAGAGTTTCTCTGGAAAACGCCCCATGAGTTCCGTTTGGGGGCCCAACCTATTGTTACACGCTGTGTGATCAGGGAAAAAAATGAGAGAGGAAGAGAAGCACAAGAAGCGTGATTGGCTTATGTGCCCTGTAACTCGAGGACTCCATGTCTGTGTCCATCGTCAGCAGGAACCCACGTGCGTTCGCTTTCTTCCCTTTACATTCCACAGGTGCAAGGCACGGAGGAGAGTGCTCGCACCGGAAGCCTGTTTCACAGATTGGCTTCACCTGGAACAATCCACAGAGTATTTAAACTCCCGTCCCGCACCAGGCCCACATCGACGGAATTCCGATGCGGCCAGAATAGGTACGGAGACGGGTCCTTGATCTTGACGAAGTAAGTGGGACTTATACGGGGTGGGTTCCTGCTGACGATGGACACAGACATGGAGTCCTCGAGTTACAGTTAGGCAGATAAAGCTATGTTTAGACTGAGTAATCTCCACTTTATCCTTCCCAGTACAAAAAAGACGCACTACCTAACTCATAAGGTTCTGCGATTCTCCAGGAGACATGATTTAAAGATTTTCATAAATCTGAGAATGCAGTTGCATACTTTGAATACCTTTCTCATTTGGCACTGCGGAGTTTCTTGAGCCGCTTACCTTCGGGGACTCGGTGTCCCAGTTGCACCAGGAGGAGGAAGAGTTCAGAGGCACGCCCAGCACTGTGCCACTTGCTCAAGAGCGCTGTTTGCCTCCCGCGGCGCGGGAGTTTCTGGAGCCGCTTGTCTTTGGGATATGGTGTCCCAGTTGCACCAGGTGGAGGAGGAGTTCTGGGGCACGCCCAGCACCGCACGCTCAAGAGCGCTGTTTGCCTCCTGTGGTGCGCGGGCCACCCCCCTTTACCTCTGGAGCACGTATGGACCGAGGAGCCTTGGAGTCGGTGAGTGAGCATGTTGTAGGTGCATATCCTGTGACCTTGGACTCTGTGGCCTCTCAGCTTTCCTTAGAGACAGCGCCTCCCCATATATTTCCCCATACACCTTATCAGTCTGACTTTTTGAATTGTGGTGAACATTGCTGAGAATGGGGAAAAGAAAGGCGGAAACCACACTTAGGGCTGACATAAGGCCTAGAGCCAGTGCATCTATACTGTCCTCCTTGAACCAGGCTGTGGGGGCACTAACGGACGAGATCACCAGCGCTGAAACTGCTGCTAACTGTAGGGCCATAACACAAGACGCAGGCCCTCAGACCGGGGAAGGGGATGGCCCCACTCAGACTGTTGTCAATACATCCCCCCGCTGCTTCTTTCCCATAGTGAATCCTCAGCCAATCACCTTAGCGGCCAGGTTGCTCAGTCCATATCCAAGGACACCTCATCGAAATGCCCTGATAAGCCATGCAGATCAGGTAAAACGTGTGCCCGGCGTAAAACTCCTTTCCCGGGCCAGTCCTTTCCCGTCAAACCTGCGCAAAGGGCTACACCTGGCCCTAGGAAGGCTGCACCTGCCAACCACACAGCTCACAGGCTGCCTATAACAGAGTATTCTCTTGTGGTGTCTATTAAAAACCTGGAAACTAGGATCTCTACTGCTTTTAACGCATTTGATGCCCGGGTAACTGCTCTTTAGCAATTAGTAGGGTTGTTAAGTGGGATATTGAATAAGCTACATACAAGCATTAGCAGTTGGATTAATGACCTCCGTATATCCACGCCAATCACTCGTAATGGAACCCGCTCTAATGGTGTCATCTGCACTTCAAGGGCAGGAGCGCTCCCTCAGGCTCTACCCACTGCCTCATCACAACCGTCTCCAAGGGTTAGCATTGACCATCAAACTGCACCCCCTTGCACAGTTGAGGCTTTTTTTGGGCAGCAAGCCTCTGCCAAAGCTAAGCTGATTACCCAGGGAAGTCACTCTAACTTAGCTATGGCCACCTCCTGCATATCTCAAACTGTATCATCAACGCACTGCCCTTCTAATGTTACCATCCAACTGCCCCTGGTGGCTACCCCCTACATCGTTGTGTTGGGGGATATACCCCCTTTGGGGAAGGACTTACAGGAAAACCACATTCAACTCAAGAACAAAGTAGTCCACTCGCTGGCAACCAGGGTGAACACTCACCAGCCCCCGACTCAGATATTGGCTGAAGAAATTATAATGGTAAGGAGGGTGGGCTGGGTAGGCCGATTACATAAATCATTTGCGGGTGATTGCATTATAGTGAATTTTAATAACCCCACGCGAGCTGGACTAACCCTTCATGCACTGGGGGATAAAGCTGCCTCAATGGACCGCATATCTGTTCTACCCCTGGGCTTTTTCTATCCGCCCATAAACTTTGATGTTCCGGCCAGGAGAGACTGGCACCCGACTCAGATAAAGTCACGCCGTGAGCCAATCAATTTCTTGGGCGCCATTGACACTTCCATCTTACCACTAAGCAATCACTTTCTACTTTTGAGCGAGATGGAAGACCCTGATTGACTGGGCCCTTCGCCCACTACTGGCACTCACAATTCTGACATTCTGAACCAGGAACCGTCTACCAGAAAACAAGACACAGTCACAGTCCTTAGCTGGAACATTGCAGGGGTACAGAGCAAGCTTACAGATGCGGGGTGGTTGGGCATGTTAAAGAATTATGACTTTATCTGTCTACAGGAAACGTGGGATTTAGAGGGTTATCTACATCTTGATGGTTTCTCCTCGTACTCAGTCCCAGCAATCCGTTCTTCCAGTGGGCGGGCTAAGGGTGGCCTTACATTCCTAGTAAAACTGGAGCATAAATGTAAAATAGAGGTTCTAAAGTCCAACTCTGAGACCTCGCAGGGCACCCTCCTAACATTCCCCAATAAGCGCAGACTGCTTCTTATTAACTCTTACAAGTTCGATACAATCTCCAGTCTTAAAGTACTTATGGACAATTTTTATCACTCGGAACCACCTTTTACTCTAATCATGGTCGCCGGAGATTTTAACTTACATCCTTGCTACTCATGTATAATGACCAGGGATCCTGATTCCGAGGGCTCATTTGAACTCCAGGCGCATTTCAAACACTCGTCTAGGTTTCGCTGCGAATAGCCTTGTCTCTGAGTTCAACTTAATGAATTTAATGAATAGTAGCCAGGATCTCCAAACTGAGAGCATACCCTCATTTAAGGGGGGTGAACACTGCACTGTCATCGACTACATTTTTGTCTCCAGTTGCTTTTTTCCTGCACTCTTAGATTTTAAGGTCTTAAGTCATATCTTGAGTGATCATAATCCACTCACCGTCTTACTTTACTGGGATAATAAATCTCCAGGAGTAGTACCCCTATATAGAGAGCCCATCATTTTGACGGATCAGGGTCGAAGGGTGAGGTGGGCCACTATTGTCCAGCAGTTTTTGTTCAAAACCTGATCTCCTCGTGTCAATCTGATTTTCTCACGTTTGTCCAAAGATGAGTCAACAAATAGCATCCTGCCGTCTTTTTTTAACATCTGTACGTTTATTAAATCCGCCCTCTGTAAAACAGCCACACCCCGGGGACTGCAGGTAGGAAAATGGTTTGACAGCCGGTGCCCCAAAACCCATAAGGACCTCTGGAACCTTCTGCATGCGAAGCCACGTTGCCAAGCAGAGGTCAAGCAGGCCAGAGCTGCATTCAGAACGGCCTGCAAAGAGCGCAAGGCTCAACTCAAAGAGGAGCTCTGGGAAAAGTTACTAACTGTTAGTAGGCAACGCGATCGGTCCACCTTTTGGAGCATCGTTAATTCACCCTTTTTTAGTAATGACCATCTCTCCGCCCAGGCCTGTACTATTCCTTCTCAGGCCTGGGTCAACCATTTCACGGCCATTTATAGCTTAGATGAGGAGCCGGAGTTATTAACAGACCCCCAGATAGTCGATTATATCACTTTTAACTTATCTTAGGTTAGAGCCGCCATCTCCCAATTACCATCTAACAAGGCACCAGGGCCTGACGGGGTACCAGGGGACCTGTTTAAAAACTGCATAGATTTATGGGCACCACTGACATTGCACCTAAATGCTGCTGCTGCCGGTCCTCTTCCACCAACCTGGTCTCAATCAATAATAGTCCAAGTTTTTAAAAAAGGTAACAGGTCAGACCCAGCATGCTTTAGGCCCATCTCCCTCATAGACTCGGAGGTGAAAATTATCGGCCGGATTTTATTAAACCGCCTTGTTGACTGGGCTGAAGAGAGAGGCTTTCTAACTGATCTACAATATGGGTTTCGCCCTGGCCGGGGGACTGTAGCTCAAACCCTTGACCTTTATTTATTAACATGTAAATATACTAAGGCCAAGCAGGGTGCAGTCCATCTGGCCTTCATGGACCTTAGTTCTGCTTTTGATAGAGTTAACCGCTCTAATCTCAGGTCCATGATGGAACAGATGGATGTCGACCCAATTTCAATAAAATTCTTGCGGGATTTGCACAATGACCTTTCAGCCAGTGTCAGGTTTGGCCCTAATGGAGAAGGCACTGATCACTTTAAACTGGGGCGCGGGGTGCAACAAGGTTGTATTTTAGCCCCTTTTTTATTTATTTTTTATATCAACCACATAGAGCAAGACTTGTCTGCACCAGATGTTGACGTTCCTAAAGTAGGAGGTCGTCCTATACCCGCCTTGCTCTATGCGGATGACACAGTTTTAATCACCCGCACTGCCAAAAGCTTACAAAAACTTCTTACCCTTTTTATTAACTTTATGAGTAGCCTTGACCTGTCAATGAACTTCTCCTAGTCACACGTTATGAAGTTCGGCCCTCCAAATGCAAAAACGATGAAACACGTAGTGGAATGCCAACACATTAGCCTGGTACACAACTTCCAGTATTTGGGGGTCTTATTCGATTCGGAGTTGAACTGGCACCCACTTATCACACAGAATGTTTTGTCCTTCAACAGAGCAACATTTAGCATCAAAGATTTCTCCCACTGGCTCGGGCGCACTCACATTCAGTCGATTTCTGGAAATCTACAGGGTCAAGTGCATCCCCTTAGTGAGCTATGGCAGCTGAATTTGGGGATATGGACGGGTTGCCCTTCTTCAAGTTGCTGAAAATAAATTCTTAAGAGGTCACCTGGGGGTCCCACAAATTGAAATTGAAATTGTCCATGAGGAACTAGGCTTAAATTTTCTAACTGACCAGCTTCGCCTTTGCCCTCTAAAGCTCTGGAATTTGATCTGGTTAAAGGAGGAACTTAATTTTAGCAGACTAATTCTGCGGGACTGTTTAAAATTGGAAACCTCCTCCTTGATCCTGTGGCTGGCGTATGTGGCGCGTAATCTGCGGGCCCTAGGGTGCCCTGAATTGTATGACAACCCCTCTGTTTTAACTCGGTCTGTGGGGAAAGAGGTTGAAGCAGCGTTTAGGGACAGGTTGGTGTCAGAACGCGAGGACCTTGCACTAATGAAACATTCAACGTGGCATGCAATATTAGTGCAAACTGTTAGTAACATAGAACCTTATCTAACCTGGAATATGATACGTAATCAGCGCCGCCTGTTGACTTACTTCAGGCTGAATTTATTTCCCTGCCTCGTCCCTTTTAATCAAGGCTGTTTTACGCACTCGGACCTGCCCCTTTGTGATTGTGTCAACACAACGACTAACGATACTTTACATATCATTATGTTTTGTCCAAAATATAATACCCTACAGCATAAGTACCTCTATCCTATCTTAAAATCAATGAATTGTATCCAGGTTAGGCCTGCTTTATTGTTTTTACAGCTGTTAAACTCTCCTACTGTTTGTTTTTTCCTTGTACACTTTCTGATGGGGGTTTTAAAATTATGAATGAGTTTGATTATGATAACCTGCATGTTATTTTTAACGACATTTTTTAATATCTTATGATTTTATTTGTAAAATCGAATGAAGAAATTTGAATGCATTTGGCACTTCTATTAGAAATTCTGCAGTCTTTTCTGAAGTTCATGGAAGTGGTTTGTGCACGGATTTCGGAGTCCTTCCAGGACTAAATGCTTTCCTCTGTGATCCAGCGCCGTAAGCTTTTCCTGTGGTGGTGGGCCTGACAACAGTTAAGAGAATGATGCAGGCATAGAGAAACATGATTTGGGATTCTGCAAAGGCAAAGTGACAGTAATCTCTAGTGATGGGCATCTGTTACCGATGCCATTGGGAAATATTCGGCTTTTCATTGATGCCATCTAGAAAATGGGGCTTAGCCATTCTGCCCAATCGCAGTTGGCACCTTCCTTTCAAAGTAGGTTACAGTCTGCCCAATCTAATATTGCATGCTTACTTCCTGGTTATCACATTTACCCTTCCCTCGCCACTCTAGTATGAAAAGGGGCCAGTTAGTTGACACTTGCTTCACAACACTTTATGTACCATTTTTGTCGTCAGGTTCTTTATCTTCAACGGCAGTTTATGTCTCTGTGCCTTTTTCCTTATTTACTTGTTCAATGTCGTTTTATTTTCTTTGTTGGTTCCTTGTTAGTTTCCTTCTCTTGTTCTCTTCTGCTTTATGTTTCTTGTTTGTCTTTATCCTGGCTCTTCAATTCAGCTTTTCTTGGAGATTTTTCCCCCAACTGAAAGAAATTTCTTGATTGGTGTCATTTCTTTCTCTCATCAGTCGGTATAGTGGCTACTGAAAGGGATTGCCCTTACCTAGCGTTCAAGACTTCCCAGACAGAAGGGGCAAGAATAACAACACGCTCTTGACACCTTTAGTGAAAATGTGTTATACAAGACCACTCCCAGGTTTCTAACCTTGGCAATTGTGGGCCCCTACACTTATGCCATGGAAGCAGAAAAGCCAGTGGGAGAGAGGAGCTGGAGCCTAATAGCAAAGCATCTTGGTATGCCCTATTCATATTCAGCAATGTACCTTAAGGCCAGAATTGTTGTCACAACAGGGCACAACATTAGTATCGATAACATACATCTAAAATTACTCCTAATCAATGATAACCTGAGCTAGGGTAATACTAATATGCTTATTCACTTTGTCTCATCAAAGGTTTGATACCTTTGACTGATGTATGGTACTGGAACATATGTATTGTTTATTTGAGGGTTTATAAATAAAGGCTTTTAAAAGACAATAGGAGGGACTGGGCCGGATAGCCCTGTCAAAATGCTAATGATACCACAAGTACTTTATGTCCTACAAAATATGCCAGTGATAATGCCGGAAAGATGCTTTAAAAAACTTGATTCTCTTTTACAAAAGCCGTTAGAGGGATATAAAGTGGAAAGCGTGGCAATAAAAATCCTATGATTATCAAGGAAACATGAAGGTATATTGGCATCGGAATTCCGGGCATATTAGTGATCATCATAACTTAGCTATATAATGCCTTGGGTGGTGATCTCAGGAAATGATTTGGTCATCAAGCTGATCCAAAATGAAATTGTCTCATTGAAATTACAAACATTGCCATTGCTATCCAGAGCAAAATATAAAAAACCTGCAGCATCTCTTACATTGTGCACCCTTGGGAAAAGGCTCCACATGCAAAGGATTATGAATACACTTGCATATTTCAGTTAAGTATCTGGAACGGTGCGCTGTATCTTACAAAATCTCAATGCGTAAAGCAGGCAACTTCACAGCCTGGCATAATTGCATTTAAACATTTATATAATGATGGTAGAGCACAAAGTGGGAAAGACGAAGTACAATTTTTGGTATATGCTATGTGACCTCTAACCCTAGTCAGATATTGCCAGGATGCCCCAAAGGAGCCTGAAAAACACAATAATCCAAAAGATCCTAGAATTGAGGGCGGAAGGTAAAATGATGAGAGAACTATATAGTGCGTGCTTGGTAAAACAACCAACACACCCATAGCCTTAGATGTCCGGTGGGAGTCAGTCCTAGAAAAAATCCAGAAACAACCAGGTAGAATCAAGTATATGTCCAATGTAGATTCAGCACTCAAAATGCAAGGATCAAGCTGATACATTATAAGTTTTTGCATAAAATGTATTGATTTTCAGAAAGAAAGAATAATATGAACCCTAATAATAGTGATTGACGCCCAAGATGTAAAACTATGCAAATAACATATAAATAGATAACAAAAGTACTGGAAACTATCATGGAGCCCGACTCGTGGCCATAATTAAATTGATTGAGGTGGAAAGTGAAGTTGGAAAAACACAACTTCAGGTGAATGAAACACAAACTGAACTAGATATATGGGAAATCATGTTTACAACATTAATGTATCCATCTGATGAATAAAAGCACCTTTAAAAACTACTAAAAATGAATTTTTTTGCAAGGACATAAATGTACATGACAAGAATGTGATTGCTAATTGTAATGCACAATGGCTCTGAAGTTGGGAGATAACGATTTGGAATGGATGAAATGCACTCATGTTGGAAACAGCAGATGACAGATTATAGTTTTGAGGAAGCCCATAGTACTACCTAGCAATTGTTTTTTTAGATACAGTGTTAGTTATTTGTATGTTGGGTTGTATTGTATGAAACGTAATGTGTCAAACAAAAAAAAAGACCTGATTACTTAGAAATTATTGAACCCCAGCCAGTTTGTATCCACGATGCATTTTTCCATTATTCCATTGCTATACCGAGCAGCACTAGGTGGACTCTGCTAAGAACTGGAGCATAGAGGTCAAGCAGTATTAGTATCTCTAAATCAGGATTCTCCAAAGTCGCTCGTGGAGGGCCTGATCCATGCCAGATTTTTAAGATAACTACATTTATCTAAATGGGGCTATGCTAAAAATCTGGCATGGATCTGGCATTCCGGACCGACTTTGGAGAGCCCTGCTGTAAATCATGATCCAAGGTAGCTTCTATATAGTCTCACATGTCAGTCAGTGAAAGCATGGTCACAAGTGCGTTTCTTATGGGTGGGGCTAATCAATAGATTCAGTGTGTCTCTGAGGTTCTTTAACTATCCATTGTAGGAGTTTCGACAGGGCTGCAGAGTTAATGGATGGATAATTGACCTGGGTGATGAAAGGTGACTAGTTCTAAAAATGGCTCTTTGGTCAATGGAAGAACACTTGGTCTGAGGGAACTTACGTTTGCAGTGATCCAACTTTAATGGCATCCTTGTTTGCTCATGTCACTGAAACACCTAACAGGTCTTTCATTCTGTTCTCATTGAAAAAACAATTAAGTATATTTTTTTAAAGGATTGACACACTAACTTGTAATTTGTAAACTCGGCAGAGCCCAGACTTGCTTCCTGTTTTATATTATTTTGAACATTTGTAAGGCACAACAAATGTCAATATCATTATTTTAAAAAGTGGAGTTAATGTGTAACCCTTGCAGTGGGCCTACTTAAAACATTTGCTGGTATTTATGTACGTCTTTTTGAGTTCTGTTCTCATTAACAGTATGCACTGCATTGCCATATTTGTGTTCCATCTCGTTACAATTATAGTTTCAAGAAAATCTATCCAGTATCATGTAGAAAGCTAATGACAGTCTTTCATTTGAATCCTGCAGGTGATGAAAGCATTGAAAGAGCAAAAGAAGATGGCGATTCATTATATATTTCTGAAGTAAATCCATGTTCAAACTTGTTTAAAAAAAGCTCAATAAAGGCCCATGGCTCTCACAAGTCATCAGAAAGAGGTGAAGCATGGGCACAGAGAGGAGAGAACGCTACTCAGTATAACATTGGTTTCATTGGCCTGGGCCTTCTCAATGCATATCAGGGAAGACCCAACACTGGAGGCTTAAATTCATATAGTGAATGTGAGAGTAACCCGAGGAATTCACAGTTTTCCAGTTGCCTTCCAAACACAAATTCACACCTGGCTATGTACAAATTTACTGAATGTGATGAAATAGGTGGTACAGTAGACCAACTAGGAATCATGAGAACACATTTACGAGGGAGACCATATGCATGTACTGAATGTGAGAAAAGTTTCTTTGAGAAGAGTCATCTTATTGCACATCAAACAACACACTTGGGAGAAAGAATGTATACATGTTCTTTGTGTACGAAAAGTTTCAACCGTAAATACAGTCTACTTGGACACATGAGAACGCATACCGGAGAGAAACCATATAAATGTACAGAGTGTGATAAAGAATTCATTTGGAAAAGTGGTTTTAATCGACATCTAAAAACGCATACTAGCAACTATAATGTGCAATAATAGTGTAAGAAACTGCAGCAGAAAGAAAAAAGAAAACAACTGGTCAGACAGCAGACACAGTGTAACATTATAAAAGGACAACTGCCATTGCTCAAGATTTACATTGAATGCTTGCAGGAAGGAAAATAACACATAGGCAAGGAATTATTCATAGCAGATGGATACGGAAGCCTGCAGACCAAATAGTTTAGTACAGAGGAATTGAGTTTTAGACCACAACTAATTTCAAGGATATCCATATGAGATATATTTACTTACATTTAATACACATGTGTATGGTTGTTCTGAAACCTGGCACGCAAAAGCAAAACTCTACTTCTGTAGAAGTACATGAATAAAAAGCAAAAATTCATTTTCATGTGGAAATTTGCAAAGCGATTTAGTCACTGCTTCTATGTGTGAAGCAAGTTACAAGATTCTAATCTTCCAAGCTGACCGCCCAGGTTTCTGGTGATGCTTATTGTTTTTATGTTTTATGTCATAAAGACTCATACAAAAATGTAGAGCTTTAAAGGTCGTGACAAAATGTTGTGTTTTACATGTATTTCTATTGTAAATACAAAAATGCAGACAAGTGGAACACAATGTAACCTTTACCTTAAGCCGTAATGCTGATGATAACCTTAACCTTTACACTGTCCCTTACTCTAACCCAGTGTTGTTTTTTGTAGGTTCAGAAGTGCTGGATTTATGCCAAATTTTCAGGATACCAGCTGCCCCACTCTCTGTATAAATGACTTCCATTTAGATTCATTGTATTTATCTTCATTGGATATCCTGAAAATTCTTAATGAATCTTGTCCCACCGGAAATACATTGGATATCTCTGCTCTTTCCATAATCCTTACCCTATGTCTAATTTAGCCCAAACCCTAAATCTGACTATATCCATTTATTTTTCATAACTCTAACACCATCCCTTATCCTAATCCTAAACATTAGTTTTGGAGTAGGGATGATGTTACGGTATGGGTTTGATTAAGGTGAGCCCTAGCCTCACCCCTTACCATAACTCTTATTCGTAATGCATATCTTAACACCATCCTTTACCCATATCTTATCCTTTATCCTAATACTTAACCTTAAAAAAAATGTATTCAAATAATTAACTATTTTATTTTTTATTTTGGTTTAAAAGTTCAAAAATATATGTAAAAAATAAACATTTCCAATTTTTTCATGAATAATTTCAAAGTAAGTTTCCAACTGTTTTGTGAAGTAAATTAGAAAACAATTATGTATTTTATTTATCATGTTTCTATGAGAAAAAAAAAGCCTATGAATTGGCAGAAAGGTATTTCTTAAAATTTGAAAAGCACAATGTTCCCTGACAGAAAAGTATGAGTCATTATAAACCAGTTATTGACATGACATTTGAAAGGATTTGAGTAAGAAAAAACCAGGGCATCTTTATGACCTAATCTGAAACTCATGTTTGGAATAAATTCATTACCTCATCTTCTGCCTAGCCTATTCAGTAAGTCTCAAGTACGCAGGTGAATCACTTTGCATTGAATCTTCGAGTTTGACGTAACCCACAGTTTTCATGTTTTTACCATATGAAAACTAGATTGCTACTACATGTGAAGAGTAAAGTTCATGACGTAATGTTCCCCAGTTATGTGAAACCCAGATGCTGTGCTCACATTGCACATGAATGTCAAATGCATGTCCAGTGAGACTTGCAATATGTATGGTAGATCATAGGAAGGAAGAATATCTGTTCAAACAGGCTGTTTCTGGGCTAGATTTACATGTTTTCTGTCCCTGATTACTGTTTCAGCAATGCAGATGACCACCAAGTGCGGAGCCCTCACACTTCTTTGTGCCCCTGTTGCGGGTAATCCTTCTTCTCTCTGCTGTAAGTGCTTAAATTTACACAGAGACTATGGAGAGAAACCTGGAAATGGCATTTGAAAAGGAACAAACCCACACCAGTCCTAAAACTTGAGACAGCGGATTCACATCCCCTGTGTATAAAAGCAGAATCCAAACCACCCCATGTTTTTCCAATTCTAAGTTCTTCTTGACCAAGTAAGAGAATGCTCTAGATCAGAAGAGAATGGCACACAGAGTACTCAAAGAGATGCTGTGCAAACAGTGCTGGTGTCTGCCTGACAGACAGTCTCTCAGAAGTGTGGTAATTTTGCCTGAAGTCAACACGTGTTGTTGTAGCCAAGGATCTTCTAAAGAGCCTGGAAGCTTAACAGTCTGCTGAGAGAGGGAAGGAGTATACCTGGACCTGCAGCAGTTCTCCAGGAGGAGAAACACAGTATGTTCCTGACATGAGAAGCCCCAGAGAAATCAGACAACCCAAGTGAGCGAACCAGTGGTCCATGGTGTTAAGGGATCACCTGGGTCTCTTTGCACAGATAGGTTCATGAGATTGTACTGGAACATATATTCCCCTGTCGCCTGGCAGTCTGCCACAGAATCGAGAGACTGGTGCTGTGAATGTTGAGAAGACACCTGGTTTGTCACCCAAAAAGAGCCCTCACAGTCTCACCTCCCTGCGTGTGTCCTGAAAATAGTGTCCTGAGTAAGGCTGTTACTGCAGCCCCTGCACACAATGAGTCAATGAAGTGATGGTGTGAGTGCAACCTGTCTGCCACAAAGCCTGAACTGTTGCAGGTAGTTAGCAGGTAAACTTCAGGGTTTAGCCTGCATCTTTGCACGAGAAACTGCAGTGCTAGGGTTGTTTTATCTAAGATGGTTTCGGGGGCCTGGGATCTATCACATAATAAGCCTGAATGAGAACATGGGTAGCATTCTAAGATCAAGAGCTGCTTCAGTGGCCAGGTGTATGAAGGCATCTTCTGGAACCCTTGAATAAAATTATAGCTAAGGGCCTTAACACTTCTTTGCTGGCAGACATGATCTTCACATGTCTGTTTCACTCTTCAAACTTTCAACTGACTATAAACCATACATACAAAAAATCCCCTGCAATGGCCACCTCCTAAAACGTGTGGTAATACCTGATGTTCTATAGCAGTATGATAACGGAATTTCCAACCAGGTTGGTGACAGAAAATCAAGATACACTATGAGACTCTGAGGGAGAATGCTAAGGGACAGGCTATAGTGGGTGGATGAAGTATGAGACACAAAGATTGCAGGGAAGGTATAGTAGAACACAAGTGCAGCTGCATTGCTCACCATAGATGACAGCCAGATCAGATTTGTAGGGAGGAAAAGTAGGTGAAAAATGAGAGTAAGGGATAACAGGTGGAAATGGGCAGTAAACAGTTGAGAGGTGGAAAAGGGCAGCAGGGCTAATGGTAGGAAAACCGAGATGGGTTGAGGGAAGAAAAAGAAGGAAAACCCCAAGAGAGAGAAGAGGATGAACAGGTGAGTAGAGGATGTGGGTTAGGAATGACTAGAGGAGTGAAATGGATGGTGAGGAGGTATAAGAAGCACAAGATCACTAGCAAGACAAAATGTATGCTGAAAGTGTGAAGTGAGAAAGGTTGAAAGGAGAGAAAAATGGGAGAAAGCGGTGAGAATGAGAATAAGAATAAGGAAAGGGAGCAGGATGCAGACATTGGAAGGGCTGAGGAGAGATAAGTAATGAGGTATGGGTGAGAGAAATGATGGGACGAGGAAGACCAGAGTGAAAAGTGTAATGGTTCTTAGCTCCAGACTTAACAGTACTATTCAATAACATCAGTAGAGTGTGAGTGATGTTAGGGTTCTGATAACAACAGTTGAGCTGGAGAAAAAGATAGATGTGGCTGCCTGAGGGTTGCCTCTGAATAGACTCATGTTATTTTATACACCCATAATGTTTAAAACTCTCTATTACTTTAGCCATTGTTTGACATACCTAATGTGCTTTAGTCTGCAGCTGCATCCATTAGCTCAATATTTTAGCATTTTAACACACCATTACTGTCTATTCGTACTTTCACCTGTAGCAGACTTTTGAATTTGTTGACTTCTCAAACATTTTTTTAACTCCTCCACAATCCTTCTTACCGGTATCTGAAGAACTCATTATGCGTTGGCAAGATTGGAAGGAGAATTTTTTTAAATGCATCTGTTAGAAATGGGTTCTCTAGTTGGCAGAGTTATGCACCTTGTCCAAATAGGAACCCTTTCTTCTAGTCAGGGTTAGGGAGTTACACGTCTGAAATAACCCCTGCTCACCCCCTTGGTAGCTTGGCACAAGAAGTCAGGCCTATCTCAGAGGCAATGTGTAAAGTATTTGCACATAACACACAGTAATACAGTGAAAACACTACAAAACAACACCACACCAGTTTTAGAAAATAGTCAATATTTATCAGTGTAAAACAAGACCAAAATTATAAGAATCCAACATACAGTTCCCAAAATACGAATAATGCAAAAATAGACTTTAAATACAGTTCCTTGAAGTCAATAGCTCCGTCCAGGGATATCACGGTGTTGTGAACAAACAAATCCAACAGTTCAGGCCGACTGCAAGGTTGCAGGCCAGCTACGGTGTCGGGAAGACCTGCAAACAGTACTTTGGAATGCAGGGTGTCGTCGACCTTGCGATGAGCTCCGAAGAGCCAGTGTCTGTTCCGGAGATCAGTTCAGGAGTCGTCGGACCCTTGAAGTCACACATGTTGCAGATCGAACTCCATGCGGTTGAAGTCAGGAGCGCCGTCAGGCGTCAGGGCTGCAGTGTGAAGTGGAGCGGTACGGCATGCTGTGCCCTCAGGCCGCGGTGCAGGCAGCAGCTCGGTGATGGCATCCAGCGGCATCGGTGAGACCAGGGCTGGCAGGTCACGGTGCAGGCAGCGGCAGCATCGTTGCTGAAGCGCTGTAGTCAGACAATCTGGAGTCGATTGTGTCGGTGTCGGTGGGCCAAGGCTGCCGTGTGGGACAGGGTGGTGCATCAAGTAACTTACAAGCGGTGCCCACAGGCCACAGTGTAGGCAGCGGCTCAGTGGCGACGGCGGCGCCGGTGAGACCAGGGTTGTGGTGCAAAGCGGGCGGTGCTCTCTGTGGTCCCAACAGGTCACTGAGCCGGCAGTGGCATCGTTGACGGTGTTGGGTTGCCTGTTCTGCTGTTGCAACACAAAACACACAGTTCCCAGTGCTGGTAGCAGATGATCTTGAATTCTTTGCTGTTCCTGAGACTTCTTGAACAGGGGACAAGCTCTACCTCTAGCCCTTGGAGAAACTCAGGAAAATAAGTTGTAAAAAGTTCAGTCCAGTCCTTTCACTGCCAAAGGCCTCTATTATTGTTACGTTTTTGGATAGATTGTTCCAAAGCGAAACCCATGACACCGAACCCCACACACACTCAAACACTTACCAAAAAAACATATTTGCACTCCTCACACACAAATCTCAAGCATGCTCCATAATGCCTGCTCACTCAGCAAGCACACCACAGAGATCTGGGACCCACTGGACGCCGCCACCCGAACCACCTCTTCCTCACAGAAACATGGCTGACTACAGCTTCAGCACTGGACATTGCTGCCACCATCTCCCCCAAATGCAAGATCACCAAGCAAGGCTGCCTAAACAAGCCTGGAGAGGTAATCACCATCATTTATAAAGACACATTCAAGTGCACCACATCAGAAGCCGGAACAAACTGCATGGAACACCTCAATTTAAAAAAATACAAATTACAACTAAATTCACCCTGGGTGGAACTTTAGTCTACCATACCCCATGCCCCCGAGTCAACTTTGATAGCAACATTACGGACTTCATTGCCCCACTAGTCCACGACTCCTGCGTATTCATCCTCCTAGGAGACCTCAACTTACATTTAGAAGACTGGAACGACCCGCAAGTCAGCTGCTCTTCTTGACAGCTTTGGAAACCTGGGACTAATCAGACGCGTCACAGAGTCCACCCACGCCACTGGACTCATCCCAGATCCCATCTTCAACCCCTTCAATAACATCATGATCAATTCACCTAGACCGACCACGTTATACTCCGTTGCACAATCAACATACATCAATGCAGAAGAACCCCTCAAATTACTATAACTCGAACACCTCCGTACATAGTGTTGTCAACTCGCTTGCCAGACTACATGAACTATAACTAGACACTCAACCATGCAGTGTTCTCACAAATGATGTCATTTGATGTCAGTGTTGTTATGAATATTATGTTTTCACATAGTACATGCAATGTAATATGAAAGGGTATGCGCAGTGCATCATAGAGTCATGAGCTATAGTTAATGTAGTTTGGCTAGGGAGTTGACAAGATTGTGTATGGAGATGCTCAAGTTATAGTAATTTGAAGGTGGTGTGTAAATTATAAATGTAAGTTATAACTATAACTTCAGAATTTCTAATGTATCTGTAGTTTAAGTTTGGTTTCTATAGAACAAATACAATTTTCCTAACTATACGCTTTAACCTTTGTTCTTCTTATTGAATTTGTATGGTTTTGTTTTAATTTTATTAGATATCACAAAGGAAATCCATAATTCCTTTTGTTTTTATGCAGTGGCTTGGAGTGGCTTAAAGTAGAGTGCCATACAGTAGAGTGCCGTAGAGTAGAGTGGGGTACTGTACAGTAGTGCAGAGTAGAGAAGAGTAGAGTCAAAGAGGTTGAATGAAGTAGGATAGAGTGAAGTGGTGTACAATAGAGTGGCATAGAGGAAAGTGGGGTAGAGTGGAGTGGCATACAGTGTAGTGGCGTACAGTGTTGTGACACAGAGTGAACTGGCGTATACTGTTGTGGCATAGAGTAGAGTGGTGTAGAGTGCAGGTGCATAGAATGGAGTGGCATAAAGTATAGTGGCATAGTGTAGAGTGGTGTAGAATGCAGCATCATGGAGTAGCGTAGAGTGGAATAGCGTAGAGTGGCGAGGCATAGAGTGGAGAGGCATATGGTGGAGTGGCATGGCGTAGAGTGCAGTGCCGTATAGTAGAGTAGCGTAGAGAAGAATATAGAGTGGAATGGCATAGAGTTGAGGGTCATAAAGGGGCATAGTATGGAGTGGAGTTGCGTGCAGTAGAGTGGCATTCAGAGGAATGGCCTAGAGTCAAATAGCATAGAGTCGAGTGGCGTAGAGTGGAATAGAGTGGAGTGGCATAGAGTAGAGTTGCACAGAGTGGAGTTGCATAGAATGGGGTGGTGTAGAGTGAAATAGTGTACAGTATCGTGGCATAGAGTGGTGTGTTGTAAAGTGGAATAGCGTAGCATGGAGTGGCGTAGAGTTGAGTGGGGTAGAGTGGTGTGTCATAAAGTGCAATAGTGCAGCATGGATTGGCGTAGAGTTGAGTGGCATGGAATGGATTACAGTGGAGTGGCGTAGAGTGAGTAGCATACAGTGGATTGGCGTGGAATGGAGTGGCAATAAGTGGAATAGTGTCGAGTGGAGCGGCGTGCAGAGCAGTAGCCTACAGTGGCGTGACAAAGAGTGGAGTGGCATAGGGTGTAGTGGCGTACAGTGGAATAGCGTACAGTGGAGTGACATTGAGTGAAGTGCCATACAGTGGAATTGCAAAGTGCAGAGTTGCGTAAAATGGCATATAGTTGAGTTGCATAGAGTGGAATACCATAAAGTGGAGTGGCATAGAGTGAAGTGACATAGAATAGAGTAGCATGAAGTGGCGTAGAGTAGAAATGCAAAGAGTGGTGAGGCACAAAGTGGAATGGCATACAGTGGACTGGCATAGAGATGAATAGCATACAGTTGAGTAGTGTAGAGTGGAGTAGCATACAGTGGAGTACTGCTGAGTGGCATTGAGAGGACTAGTGTAGAGTGAGGAGGCATGGAGTGGCATAGAATGGAATGCCATAGTGAGTGGTGTAGAGTGGAATTGCATACAGTGGAGTGGTGTCCATTAGAGTGGCTTAGAGTGGAATAGCGCAGAGTGGAGTGGCATACAGTGGAATAGCGTAGAGTGGAGTGATGTGCCATACAGTGGAATCGCAAAGAGCGGAGTGGTGTAAAATGGCATATAGTTGAGTTGTGTAGAGTGGAATATCAATGAGTGTAGTGGCATAGAGTGCAATTGGCGTGGAGTGGAGTGGCATAGAGTGAAATACCGCCAAGTGTCGTGGCGCACAGTGGAGTGGTGTAGAGTTGAATAACATACAGTAGAGTGGTGTAGCGTGGAGTGGCATAGAGTGAAATAGCATACAGTGGAGTACTGTTGAGTGGTATTGAGAGGAGTGGTGTAGAGTGAGGAGGCATAGAATGGAATGCCATAGTGGAATGGCATAGAGTGGAATAGCACAGCTTGGAGTGGCATAGACTGGAGTGGAGTAGAATAGAGTGTAGTGGCATAGAGTGAAGTGACATAGAATAGAGTAGCATGAAGTGGCGGGTAGAATTGCAAGAGTGGTGAGGCACAAAGTGGAATGGCATACAGTGGAATAGCATAGAGAGGAATAGCATACAGTTGAGTGGTGTAGAGTGGAGTGGAATAGAGTGGAATAATGTTGAGTGGCATACAGTGGAATAGCGTAGAGTGGAATGGCGTACAGTAGAGTGGCATCCAATGGATTGGAGTAGAGTGGAACAGCGTAGAGTGGAGTTGCGCAGAGTTGAGTGGCATATAGTGGAGTGGCGTAGAGTGGGATAGTGTACAGTTTTGTGGCATACAATGTCATGGTGCAGAGTGGTGTGGTGCAGAGTTGTGTGGCGTAGAGTGGGTGGCGTAGACTGAAGTGGTACAGAGTGGAGTGGCGTAGAGTGGATTGGCGTAGGGTGGAGAATGGAATGGCATATAGTAGAATAGTGTCAAGTGGAGTGGCATACAGTGGAGCGATGTAGTGGTTTACAGTGGAATACCGTGGAGTGGCATAGAATGGAGTGGCATAGAGTGGGATGGCATTCGGTAGAATAGCGTAAAGTGGTGTAGAGTTGAGTGGTGTAGATTCGAGTGGCTTAGAGTGAAATACTGCAGAGTGGAGTGGGATAGTTTGAGTAGCGTAGAGTCGAGTGGCGTAGAGTGGCATAGAGTGGAGTGTTGTAGAATCAAACATCGTACAGTTTAGTGCCATACTGAGGAGTGTCATAGATTGGAGTGGTGTTTAGAGTGCAGTGATGTAGAGAGGAATGGCATAGAGTTGAGTGGCTTAAAGTGAAGTAGCGTAGAATTAAGTGCTGTAGAGTGGCATAGAGTGGAATTGTGCATAGTGTTGGGACGTTTAGTGGTGTGGGGTAGAGTGAAGTGACGTAGAGTGAAATAGCATACAGTAGACTGGAGTGGAGTGGAGTGGCACAGAGAGTGGAGATGCGTGGAGTGGCATATAGTGGAGTGCCGCATAGTGGAGTGGTATAGAGTGGAATAGCATGGAGTGGTGTAGAGAGGAATAGCGTACAGTGAAGTGGGGAGAGTGGCGTAGAGTTGAGTGGTGCAGAGTGGAGTGATGCACAGTAGCTTGGCATTTAGTGGAGTGGCCTACAATCGAATAGCGTGGAGTTGAGTGGCATAGAGTAGAGTGGTGTAGAATGGTGTGCCGTGGAGTGGCATAGAGTGGAATAAGATACAGTGGGGTGGTGTACAGTAGAGTGGAGTTGAGCAGAGTTGGGTGGCATAGAGTGGAGTGGAGTAGAGTGGAATAGTGTACAGTGTTGTGGCGTAGGGTGGAGTGTCATAAGTGTTATAGAGTAGAATGGAGTGGCGTAGAATGGAGAGGCGTAGAGTGGAGTGGTATACAGTGGAGTGGCGTACAGTGGAGTAGCATACAGTGGATTGGCATAGAGTCGAGAGGCCTAGAGTGGAGTGGTGTAGAGTGGAATTGCGTTGGGTGGAGTGGCATACAGTGAGCGATGAAGAGTAGAGTGGCAAAGAGTGAAGTGCTGTGGAGTGAAGTAAAGTAGAATGTAGTGGTGTACACTAGAATAGCATCCAGGGGAGTGGTGCAGAGAGGAGTGGCGTAGAGTGGAGTGGCATAGTGTAGAATGGCATACAGTGGAATAGAATAGAGTGGAGTGACATAGAGTGAATTAGTGTAGAGTGCAGTGGCGTAGAGTGTAATGGCATAGAGTGGAGTAGAGTGGAGTGGCACAGAGTGGAATAGCACCAAGTGTCGTGGCGTACAGTGGAGTGGCATTGAGTTGAGTGGCATAGAGTTGAATAGTATGCAGTGGAGTGGCATAGAGTAGGGACTCATAGAGTGGAGTGTCATAGAATTTAGTGCTATAGAGTGGAGTGTCTTAGAGTGGAATAGAGTACAGTAGAGTGGTGTATAGTGGAGTAGCTTAGAGTGGAATAGCGCAGCTTGGAGTGGCATAGAATGGAGTGGAGTACAACAGAGTGGCATAGAGTGAAATGGCGTAGAATAGAGAAGCATGGAGTGGTGTAGAGAAGGATAGTGTAGAGAGGTGAGAGGCGTAGAGTGGAGTGCTGTATAGTGGATGGCACAGATTGGAATAGCATACAGTGGAGTGGTGTAGAGTGGAGTGCCATAGAGTGGAATAGCATGTAGTGGCAACGATTCGAAAAAAGTAGAGTGGCATAGATCAAGTGGCGTAGAGTGGAATAGCAGAGTGGAATAGCAGAGTGGAGTTGCGTTGAGTGGAGTGGCACTCAGTGGAGTGTCGAATAAAGTAGAGTGGAGTAGCGTATAGTGGAGCAGTGTAGGGTGGAGTGGCATAGAGTAGAGTTGCAGAGAGTGGAGTGGCATAGAGCGGAATAGTGTATAGTGTCATGACCTATAGTGTCATGGTGTAGAGTAGAGTGGAGTGGTGTAGAGTGGAATAGCATAGAGGGGAGTGGTGTCGAGTGGAGTGGAGTAGAGTAGAGTGGATTAGAGTAGAGTGGCGTAGAGTGGAGTGGTGTAGAATGGAGTAGCGTACTGTGGATTGGCGTATAGTGGGAATGCATAGAGTGGAATGGTGTAGAGTGGAGTGGTGTAGAGTGGAGTAGTGTCAAGTGGAGTGGCATTCAGTGGATTGGCGTAGAGTGGAACAATGAAGAGTGGAGTGGCATAGAGTAGAGTGGCATTGAGTGGAGTGCCATATAGTGTAGTGGCGTACAGTGGAATAGCATAGAGTGGAGTGGCATAGAGTGGTGTTGCATACAGTGGAATAGCGTACAATGGAGTATTGTAGAGTGGTGTAGATTAGAGTGCCGTAGAGTGGAATACCGTAGAGTAGAGTGGCATAGAGTGGAGTGGCATACAGTAGAGAGGCATAGAGTGGAGTGGTATAAAGTCAAATCGCATACAGTGGAATGCCATAGAGAAGAGTAGAGTGGAGTGGATTAGAGTGAAATAACAGAGCGTAGTGTCATAGAGTAGAGTGCAGTGGCGTAGAGTGGAGTGGTGTATAGTGGAATGGTATGGAGTGGAGTAGCATAGAATGGAGTGACGTACAGTAGAGTGGTGTAGAGTAGAATAGTGTAGTGTACAGTGGTGTAGAGTGGCTTAGAGTGGAATGGCACAAACTAGAATAGTGTACAGTGGATTACAGTGGAGTGGCACAGAGAGTGGAGAGGCACAAAGTGGAGTAGTGTAAAATGGAGTGCCAAAGAGTGGAGTGGCATAGAGTGGAGTGGCGTACAGTGGAGCAGCATACAGTGGAATAGTGGAGTGTTGTAGAATGGAGTGGCGTAGAGTAGATTGTTGTAGAGTGGAAAAACCTAGAGTGGAGTGGCACAGAGTGGAGTGTCATACAGTGAAGTGGCATTGAGAGGAGTGGAGTAGAGCGGAATAGCGTAGAGGGGACTGCCATAGAGTGGAGTTGAATAGTATAGAGTAGATTGGAGTATTTGTAGAGTGGAATAGCGTAGCATGGAGTGGCAGAGTGCAGAGTGACCTGTAGTGGAGTGGCATAGAGTGGAATAGTGTACAGAGGAGTGGAATAGACTGGAGTGGTGTAGAGTGGAGTGACATAGAGTGAAGTGGCATAGAGTGAAGTGTCAGAGTGGTGTAGCATAGAGTGGAGTAGTAATAGGTAGGAAAAAAATATAAAACCTACTACTTACCTTTCTGTAAGGCCCTACCCAGAACAGAGCCAAAGTGAGGTAATAACAACATGGCTGCCTTTTACTTTTGTTAAGGCAGCCATTAGCTAATCATATACTGACTTGTCATCAGCAAGTACCACAGAATTACTGTGTCATACTGCTGCCTGGGACATCACTAAGATTTAGCGCTCTATAAGTTTGAAAATACTTACCCTACTTGCCTCTACTACCTAAAGGTTCATCTATGCACCATAAGCTATATGCCTGCCAAAATTCATTGAAGTTGTGCTGCCCATTTTCCCGCTACATCCCTGTAAAAAATCTATAGCAATAGCATTGGTGTAAAAATGTGTTTTTGGACACCCCTTATTGTATCACCATGAAATTTTGCTTCATTCGCCAATGTAGAAAAAGCAATAGGTCTGCACAATTTCATGTAGATTTATCAAACAAGGGCAAAGTCATTATGAAGTAACATTTTGAGTAATTGCTATCTTTGGGAGTCCTAACTATAACTACAGAGTGCCTATAGAAAGATGAGCCTGACTATATTGTCTCTGTAACCTTTCATTTTTTCAGTGAATATATATATATATATTCACTGAAAAAACCATAGGTTTTAGGGACAGTTATAGTTAGTTGGACATTGCACTCGTACAAAACCCGTGAAATTCCCCCGTTATAGTTAGTTCAGCTAACTATAACTCGCGCCCCGCAATGCACTGCTGATGACGTCACATATTACATCACTCATGACATGGTCAGTGACATCACTGATGACATCTCAAATGACATCACTGATGACATCACTGATGACATCATCCAGTGACTGTGTGTTTCTGTAAAGTTTAAATATGTTTAATATATATAGGGAAAGGCGTATTGAAGAATGAGTGGGTGTATAAGTGTCTGAATGGATGATTTAGTAGGTGCGTGACTGACTCTATAAGTGAGTGATTAAACGTATCTTACTGAATGCATGGGTTAGTGACTAAACTGTGTGAATGTCTGTATCCGTCTGTCTGTTGGTGTGTAAGCGGCTGCATGGTTTTGCGAATAGCTACATGAGTGTCTATATGGGTTATTGATTGGTTGTCTGAGTATCTGTATGGGTGCCTGAGTGTTTGTGTGGGTGGGGTGTGTGTGACTCTGTACATAGATGTGTGAGTGGGTGATTCACTGGGTGCATGGTTTCAAGAGTGCATCTGTGATGGACTGTATGGGTGGGTGAGTGTGTGTATGGGTGTGTTGGTGAGTGAATGTATATCTCAGTGGTACATGTGTGAGTAACTACATATGTGAAAGGCAGTATATATGTGTGTTGGAGTATATAAATGGCTATAAGTGAGAGTGTGTGATTGTGAGAGTGGCTGTATGGATGAGTGTGTGCTTGTATCAGTGATTGTATAAGAGCGTAAGAATGTGCTAGTATTTGTATGAGTAATTGAGCTGGTGTGTGTATAACTGTATAGGTGAGTAAATGGCAGTGTGATTAATTATTTGCATGACTGACTAGGTGTGTGAGTACCTCTATGGATGAGTGGCGGTGTGTGAGTGTCTATATAGCTGTATGAGTGCATATGATAGTCCTGTACTGAGTGACCATAAGTATGAGTGACTGTACGGGTGAGTGAGTGGATGTGTGTGTAAACCTAAGAATCAGTGAGTGGGTATGTAGTTATTGGTGTTGGAGTGTCTATGGTTTTGAGAATGGCAGTCTGTAATTTAGAGTGGGTGTATCAAAGGTTATATTAGGGTGTGAGAAGATGCATCAAATTATTACATGGATGATGTCATCAGTGATGTAATCAGTGATGTCATTTGAGATGTCATCAGTGATGTCATCAGTGATGTCACTGACCATGTCATGAGTGATGTAATATGTGACGTCATCAGCAGTGCATTGCGGAGCGCGAGTTATAGTTAGCTGAACTAACTATAACGGGGGAATTTCACGGGTTTTGTACGAGTGCAATGTCCAACTTACTATAACTGTCCCTAAAACCTATGGTTTTTTCAGTGAATTTCAAAGGTTTTTTAAATGCTAATTTCTAACTATAACGTGCCTGAAACCTATGGTTTTTTCAGTGAATTTCAAAGGTTTTTAAATGCTAATTTCTAACTATAACTGTCCCTAAAACCTATGGTTTTTTCAGTGATTTTCAAAGGTTTTTTAAATGCTAATTCCTAACTATAACATGTCTGAAACCTATGTTTTTTTTCAGTGAATTTCAAAGGTTTTGTAAATGACAATTTTTAAATGTATTAATTGTTATATTCATTTTTTGGATACTGATTTACTACATTTTTTAAACTATTTATTTTTACATATTTTATTTTTTAAATTACATTGTAATTACATTATACATTACATTACAAAAAAATATACTTTCTCTGAATGAATTACTTTAGTTTAAATACTTTGCAAATAGGCAATAGACTTTTAAGTACAGTAGTTACAGTTGTTGCAATGGGCAACACAATTTCAAACAATGCAACATTGAGCTCAATGTGAATTTCTAGTTAAATGCAATTAGTTACTTTATGGATTACTTTTCTAACCACAGGACTGGATCTTAGATTCAGTCCTGGGACATCTCCTGTAAACAGTTGAGTAAAAGCGTTTTGGTTACAGTAGTGATTTTTAAGGAATATTATTGTATTTTAAAAGTTGACACTTAGAAACTTTTTCACATAGAATCACCAATGTTATCCTACGGGAGGAAATTCACTTAGCAGGTAAGTAGTGTTATCGTTACTTTTTCTTACTCAGTGTTGGATCCTGGATCCAGCACTGGTGCATATCCTGTAAACAGTTGAAAGAATGCGTTTAAGTCATACAGGCGATTTTTAAGGAATATTTGTAGTTTGTGAAAATCGACACTTTGAAACTTTTCTGCTGAAAACCAGACAATGGATTCCTATGGAAGGAAATATAAGTTACTGGTAAGTACGGTTAGAATTACTTTTCAGGGTCAGTGCTGGGCTAAAAGATGCAGCACTGGATTCTCTCCTGATAACAGGTGAGTAAATCGGAATTCGTATTTCGGCTGATTTTAGAGGAATATTATAAAGTTCCAAAACTGCACACTTAGAAGAATTTCCAAGTGAAACCAGTCAATGTTACCCTATGGAAGGAAATTCAAGTTACTGGTAAGTACGGTTAGAATTACTTTTCAGGATCAGTACTGGGCTGAAAGATGCAGCACTGAGGTCTCTCCTGATAACAGGTGAGTAAATCGGAATTCGTATTTCGGCTGATTTTAGAGGAATATTTGTATGTTTCAAAAATCGACACTTAGAAACTTTTTCAGCAAAAACCAGTCAATGTTAGCCTATGGAAGGAAATTCAAGTTACTGGTAAGTACGGTTAAAATTACTTTTCAGGATCAGTACTGGGCTCAAAGATGCAGCACTGAGGTCTCTCCTGATAACAGGTGAGTAAATCGGAATTCGTAGTTCGGCTGATTTTAGAGGAATATTTGCACAATGGTGAAGGAAGGGGTGGAGCCTGAGGTGACATGTCTGCAAACACGCCCTGTGGCGCGTTTTAAGTTGGAGAATTAATTCCTCCTCAATCCTGAGGGTCCCTAGGGGCCAACTAGCCCACCAGGAACCTCCAGTATGCGCCAGAGGGCTGCGTTGCAGAGAGGTGTACAGAGGCCATGCCCCTTTTTACAACACTCTGCAACGCAGCTCCGTGGCGCTTACTGGAGGTACCTGGTGGGCTAGTTGGCCCCCAGGGACCCTCAGGATTGAAGGGGATTTAATTCCCCATCTTAAAACGCGCCACGGGGCCTGTTTGCACACATGTCACCTGAAGCCCCGCCCCTTCCCTTCACCACTGTGCAAACGCGCCCCGTGGCGCGTTTTAAGTTGGGGGATTAAGTCCCCTTGAATACTGAGGGTCCCTGGGGGCCAACTAGCTTACCATGTACCTCCAAAGCGCCACAGAGCTGCGTTGCAGAGAGGTGTAAAAGGGGCGTGGCCTCTGTACACCTCTCTGCAACGCAGCCCCTAGCGCATACTGGAGGTTCCTGGTGGGCTAGTTGGCCCCAGGGACCCCAGTATTGAAGGGAGTCGTTCCCCATCTGCAAACGCGCCAGGGGGTGTGTTTGCAGAGTGGTAAAGAAAGGGCGGGGCCTGCGGCCCAATCGTTTTTTTTTCCCCCTCAAGGGGGCTGTGTAGCCCCCTTACTTTTTCCTATTTTTGGGCCCTGGGGACCCCATCCCCCAGGGCCTTATCCCTTTTTTTTTTATTAAACGGGAAGGGGGCCGCGTGGCCCCTCCCATGGCCAAATCCGGCCCCGGGGACCCCATCCCCCGGGCATGGCCACACTTTTAAATAAATTTTTAAGGAGGGGGCTGCGTGGCCCCCCTCCTCAGGCCTCCTTTTGCCCCGGGGACCCCATCCCCCGGGGCAGGCCTTTATTTTATTTATTTATTTTTTAAATGATTATTTTTGGGGAGGGGGCCGCGTGTCCCCTCCCGGGCCACTACTTGCCCCGGGACCCCATCCCCCGGGGCTGGCCCTCTTCGTTGGGGACTCTGGGGGGGTCCCCAATCCCCCCACAGTCCCAGCCGGCTCCCCGCCTCCTGCGCGAGCCGGCATTGCTTTTCCACATGGGGAGCAGCTAACATGCTGCTCCCCATGTGAAAGCAATTGGGTTTGCATTTTGAAATGCAAACCAAGTTTGCTATGACAGGACGGGAGCCGCGAGGCTCCGTCCTGTCCATAGCAAACTACAGTGTCCCGGGGTAGGCACCACGGGACACTGCAGGAGCCGGCCCTGGGGGATGGTGGTCCCCAGGGCCATTACAGGCTCCAGGAGGGGGGCCGCGCGGCCCCCTCCCTCCATTGACAAAGCCCCGGGAGGTGGTGGTCCCCGGGGCTCTGAGGGTCCGTAATGGACCCCCATATTGACATTTTTAGTGGTGGCGGTCCCGGGCGTGTGGGGGCTCGAGCCCCCCACACAGGTAAATTTATAAAAAAATATTTCAAGAAGCCCCGGGAGGTGGCGGTCCCCGGGGCTGCGGGAGGGCCGAGAGCCCTCCCGCACCATTTATTTTTAAAGCCCCGGGGGTGGCGGTCCTCGGGGCTTGGGGGCCTTAGAGGCCCCCACATATTATAAATACCACCCCCATGCCCCCGGGACTTGGCCCACCCGGGGCCAATTAACAACGAGCGCGGGAGACCGCGCTTCGCTTTGTTTTTTTCGGCGGGATTCGCGCACCCTGAGCGCATCCCGCCAATTTTTTTTTTTAAATGCTTTTTCTGCCCAGGGGTCCTTGTGGGACCCCCTGAGCAGACCTAGAGGTCAGGGTGTTTCTACCCTGCCCCCTTTGTGCGTTTTGCGCACTTGTTTCTTCTGGGGTTTTTTTCTAATCGGCAGGATCCGCGCATCCTGCCGATTTAAATAAAAAAAAAATGCTTTTTTCTGCCCAGGGGGTCCTTGTGGGACCCCCTGAGCAGACCTAGGGGATCAGGGTATTTCTACCCTGCCCCCTTTTTGCGCTTTGCGCATTTGTTTCTGTCCCTTCTACCGAGGGACAAAATGGCTGCCAACACTTCCTGATTTGGAGTGTTGACAGCCACTTGACAGCCAATTAGCATGCAGCTCGTGATCGGGAGGGTGCGCGAATCCGACGCGGCCATAGATATATATGTGATTTTCCTTTTGATTTTCACAGGAACTACTGAACGGATTTACACCATTTAACAAAAGGGTTCTTTCTGAACTAAGAACTACCTCTTTGCCAAATTTGGTGTAATTCCGTTCAGCAGTTCGAGTTGTAGCCGTGTCTAAAGTTTCCTATGGGAAAATGAATGGGAAAACACGTTTTGGGACCCCCTTTTCTCGGCCCCGCTTGACGAATCACCCGAGACTTTCAGGGTAGGAGCGGACCGTAGCGGGCCATAAAGTTTGAAAATTTTGCGAAGATTCGTCAACCGTCAAGAGAGCTATTTCAAATAGAATGTCGCGGATTTCCTATGGAAAATAGGTCCTAACTATAACTATCTGCTGGCGACCGCCAGTAGATAATATATATATATATATATATATATATATATATATATATATATATATATATATATTATCTACTGGCAGTCGCCAGTAGATAGTTATAGTTAGGACCTATTATCCATAGGAAATCCGCGACATTCTATTTGAAATAACGTTGGCGCCGGTTGACGAATCTTCGCGAAAGTTTCCAACTTGTTGAGGCGCTCCGCTCCGCTCCTACCCTGAAAGTCTCGGGTTGATTCGTCAAGCAAGGGCCGAGAAAAAAGGGGGGTCCCAAAACGCGTTTTCCCCATTCATTTTTCCATAGGAACCTTTAGTCGCAGCTACAGCCCAAACTGCTGAACGGAATTACACCAAATTTGGCAAAGAGGTAGCCCTTGGTTCAGACTGGTGCCTTTTGCTTAAATGGTGTAAATCCGTTCAGTAGTTCCTGAGAAATTCACAAGTAAAGTCACATATATATCTATGGCCGAGTAGGGTCCGCGTACCCTCCCGATCACGAGCTGCATGCTAATTGGCTGTCAGCTGGCTGTCAACATTCCGATTCAGGAAGTGTTGGCAGCCATTTTGTCCCTCGGTAGAACTGAGGGACAGAAACAAGTGCGCAAAGCGCACAAAGGGGCAGGGTAGAAACACCCTAACCCCTAGGCCTGCTCAGGGGTCCCACAAGGACCCCTGGGCAAAAAAAGCATTTAAAAAAAAAAAATCGGCAGGATGCGCTCAGGGTGCGCGGATCCTGCCAAAAAAAAAAATCGAAGTGCGATCTCCGCGCTTCGATGTTAATTGCCCCGGGTGGGCCAAGTCCCGGGGGCATGGTGAGGGGTTAAATTTATGTATGGGGGCCTCTAAGGGCCCCCAAGCCCCGGGGACCACCACCCCCCAGGGCTTTAACAAAAAATGGTGCGGGAGGGCTCTTTGCCCTCCCGCTGCCCGAGGACTGCCACCTCCCGGGGCTTCTGTTTTATTTTTTTTAACCTGTGTGGGGGGCTCCAGCCCCCACACGCCCGGAGACCGCCACCTCCCCGGGGCACTAAAAATTTAAAATGGGGGTCCGTTTTGGACCCCGAAGCCCCGAGGACCACCACCTCCCGGGGCTTTGAAAATGTGGGGAGGGGGCAGCGCGGCCCCCTCCTGGAGCCAGTGATGGCCCTGGGGACCGCCACCCCCAGGGCCGGCTCCTGCAGTGTCCCGGGGTGCTGCTGTTTGCAATGACAGGACGGGAGCCTCGCGGCTCCCATCCTGTCATTGCAAACTTGCTTTGGATATTGGAAGAGAGAGCAGGAAACCTGCTCTCGCTTCCAATATCCAAAGCTAATTGCTTTTCCACATGGGGAGCAGCATGTTAGCTGCTCCCCATGTGGAAAAGCAATGCCGGCTCGTGCTGGAGGCGGGGAGCCGGCTGGGACTGTGGGGGGATTGGGGACCCCCACAGTCCCCAACCAGAGGCCAGGCCCGGGGGATGGGGTCCCCGGGGCCATAAGTGGCCAGGGAGGGGGCCACGCAGCCCCCTCCCCAAATTTTAAAAAAGAAAGAAAAGTGCAAGGCCGGCCCCGGGGATGGGGTCCCCGGGGCCTTAAATGGCCTGAGAAGGGGGCCACGCAGCCCCCTCCAAATAAAAAATCAAAAAATCGAGGCCATGCCCCGGGGATGGGGTCCCCGGGGCCAATACAGGCCCAGGGAAGGGGGGCCACGCGGCCCCCTTCCCGTTTTTTTTTTTAATTAAATTTAAAAAAATAAAATGCTTAGGCCCCGGGGGATGGGGTCCCCGGGGCCAAAAGAGGGCAAGGGAAGGGGGGCCACGCAGCCCCCCTCCCATTAAAAAAAAAATACAAAAAAAAACACGACCGGCATCGTGCCGGAGGCCCCGCCCCCCTCCCTGCAGTACTCTGCAAACGCGCCCCCTGGCGCGTTTGCACAGAGGAACGAATTCCCCTTGAATACTGGGGGTCCCTGGGAGCCAACTAGCCCACCAGGAACCTCCAGTATGCGCCAGGGGGCTGCATTGCAGAGACGTGTACAGAGGCCACGCCCCTTTTTACACCTCTCTGCAACGCAGCTCTGTGGCGCTTTTTGGAGGTATATGGTGGGCTAGTTGGACTCCAGGGACCCTCAGGATTCAAGGGGACTTAATCCCCCAACTTAAAACGCTCCACGGGGCGCGTTTGCACAGTGGTGAAGGGAGGGGCGGGGCTTCAGGTGACATGTGTGCAAACAGGCCCCGTGGCGCGTTTTAAGATGGGGAATAAATTCCTTTTCAATCCTGAGGGTCCCTAGGGGCCAACTAGCCCACCAGGTACCTCCAGAAAGCGCCACGGAGCTGCGTTGCAGAGTGTTGTAAAAGGGGCGTGGCCTCTGAACACCTCTCTGCAACGCAGCCCCTGGCGCATACTGGAGGTACCTGGTGGGCTAGTTGGCCCCTAGGGACCCTCGGGATTGAGGAGGAATTAATTGTCCAACTTAAACGCACCACAGGGCGTGTTTGCAGACATGTCACCTTAGGCCCCACCCCCTTCCTTCACCATTGTGCAAATATTCCTCTAAAATCAGCCGAACTACGAATTCCGATTTACTCACCTGTTATCAGGAGAGACCTCAGTGCTGCATCTTTGAGCCCAGTACTGATCCTGAAAAGTAATTCTAACCGTACTTACCAGTAACTTGAATTTCCTTCCATAGGATATCATTGCCTGCTTTTTGCTGAAAAAGATTCTAAGTGTCGATTTTTGAAACATACAAATATTCCTCTAAAATCAGCCGAAATACGAATTTCGATTTACTCACCTGTTATCAGGAGAGACCTCATTGCTGCATCTTTCAGCCCAGTACTGGTCCTGAAAAGTAATTTTAACCGTACTTACCAGTAACTTGAATTTCCTTCCATAGGCTAACATTGACTGGTTTCACTTGGAAATTCTTCTAAGTGTGGAGTTTTGGAACTTTATAATATTCCTCTAAAATCAGCCGAAATACGAATTCCGATTTACTGACCTGTTATCAGGAGAGACCTCAGTGCTGCATCTTTCAGCCCAGTACTGATCCTGAAAAGTAATTTTAACCGTACTTACCAGTAACTTGAATTTCCTTCCATAGGATATCATTGCCTGCTTTTTGCTGAAAAAGTTTCTAAGTGTCGATTTTTGAAACATACAAATATTCCTCTAAAATCAGACGAAATACGAATTCCGATTTACTCACCTGTTATCAGGAGAGAACCCAGTGCTGCATCTTTTAGCCCAGCACTGACCCTGAAAAGTATTTCTAACCGTACTTAACAGTAACTTGAATTTCCTTCCATAGGCTAACATTGACTGGTTTCACTTGGAAATTCTTCTAAGTGTGGAGTTTTGGAACTTTATAATATTTCTCTAAAATCAGCCGAACTATGAATTCCGATTTACTCACCTGTTATCAGGAGAGAACCCAGTGCTGCATCTTTTAGCCCAGCACTGACCCTGAAAAGTAATTCTAACCGTACTTACCAGTAACTTGAATTTCCTTCCATAGGAATCCATTGTCTGGTTTTCAGCAGAAAAGTTTCAAAGTGTCAATTTTCACAAACTACAAATATTCCTTAAAAATCGCATGTGTGACTTAAACGCATTCTTTCAACTGTTTACAGGAGATGCACCAGTGCTGGTTCCAGGATCCACCACTGAGTAAGAAAAAGTAACGATAACACTACTTACCTGCTAAGTGAATTTCCTCCCATAGGATAACATTGGTGATTCTATATGAAAAAGTTTCTAAGTGTCAACTTTTAAAATACAATAATATTCCTTAAAAATCACTACTGTAACCAAAACGCTTTTACTCAACTGTTTACAGGAGATGTCCCAGGACTGAATCTAGGATCCAGTCCTGTGGTTAGAAAAGTAATCCATAAAGTAACTAATTGCATTTAACTAGAAATTCACATTGAGCTCAATGTTGCTTTGTTTTTGAAATTGTGTTGCCCAATGCAACAACTGTAACTACTGTACTTAAAAGTCTATTTCCTATTTGCAAAGTATTTAAACTAAAGTAATTCATTCTGAGAAAGTATATTTTGTAATGTAATGTATAATGTAATTACAATGTAATTTAAAAAATAAAATATCTAAAAATAAATAGTTTAAAAAAATGTTGTAAATCAGTATCAAAAAAATAAATATAACAATTAATACATTTAAAAATTGTCATTTACAAAACCTTTGAAATTCACTGAAAAAACCATAGGTTTCAGACACGTTATAGTTAGGAATTAGCATTTAAAAAACCTTTGAAATTCACTGAAAAAACCATAGGTTTCAGACACGTTATAGTTAGGAATTAGCATTTAAAAAACCTTTGAAATTCACATAAAAAACCATAGGTTTCAGGCACGTTATAGTTAGAAATTAGCATTTAAAAAACCTTAGAAATTCACTGAAAAAACCATAAGGTTTTAGGGACAGTTATAGTTAGTTGGACATTGCACTCGTACAAAACCCGTGAAATTTCCCCGTTATAGTTAGTTCAGGTAACTATAACTCGCGCCCCCGCAATGCACTGCTGATGACGTCACATATTACATCACTCATGGCATGGTCAGTGACATCACTGATGACATCACTGATGACATCTCAAATGACATCACTGATGACATCATCCATGTGAGAATTTAATGCACCTCCTCACACCCTAATATAACCTTTGATACACCCACTCTAAATTACAGACTGCCATTCTCAAAACCATAGAGACTCCAACACCAATAACTACATACCCACTCACTGATTCTTAGGTCTACACACACACATCCACTCACTCACCCGTACAGTCACTCATACTTATGGTCACTCAGTACAGGACTATCATATGCACTCATACTCCTATATAGACACTCAAACACCGCCACTCATCCATAGAGGTACTCACACACCTAGTCAGTCATGCAAATAATTAAACACACTGCCATTTACTCACCTATACAGTTATACACACACCAGCTCACTTACTCATACAAATACTAGCACATTCTTACGCTCTTATACAATCACTGATACAAGCACAAACTCATCCATACAGTCACTCTCACAATCACACACTCTCGCTTATAGCTATTTATATACTCCAACACACATATATACTGCCTTTCACATATGTAGTTACTCACACATGTACCACTGGGACATACATTCACTCACTAACACACTCTTACACACACTTACCCACCCATACAGTCTATCACAGATGCACTCTTGAAACCATCCACCCAGTGAATCACCCACTCACACATCTATGCACAGAGTCGCACACACCCCACCCACACAAACACTCAGGCACCCATACAGATACTCAGACAACCAATCAATAACTCATATAGACACTCATGTAGCTATTCACAAACCCATGCACCACTTACACAGCAACAGACAGACGGATACAGACATTCACCCAGTTTAGTCACTAACCCACGCATTCAGTAAGATACGTTTAATCACTCACTTATCGAGTTAGTCACGCACCTACTAAATCATCCATACAGACACTTATACACCCACTCATTCTTCAATACGCCTTTCCCTATATATATTAAAAATATTTAAACTTTACAGAAACACACAGTCACTGGATGATGTCATCAGTGATGTCATTTGAGATGTCATCAGTGATGTCATCAGTGATGTCACTGACCATGTCATGAGTGATGTAATATGTGACGTCATCAGCAGTGCATTGCGGGGCGCGAGTTATAGTTACCTGAACTAACTATAACGGGGGAATTTCACGGGTTTTGTACGAGTGCAATGTTCAACTAACTATAACTGTCCCTAAAACCTTATGGTTTTTTCAGTGAATTTCTAAGGTTTTTTAAATGCTAATTTCTAACTATAACGTGCCTGAAACCTATGGTTTTTTCAGTGAATATATATATATATTTATATATATATATATATATATATATACAGAAAACTCAGACGCGCCGGTTTTACGTCCATGAAGGAAAGCACTCACAAGGCATCTGATATACAAAGTGCTTTATTCTGCAGACCCCCTCCCCCCAACAGACGCGTTTCGCCTTGCGGCTTTGTAAAAAAAATAAATATATATATATATATATATTATCTACTGGCGGTCGCCAGCAGATAGTTATAGTTAGGACCTATTTTCCATAGGAAATCCGCAACATTCTATTTGAAATAACTTTGGCGCCGGTTGACGAATCTTCGCGAAATTTTCAAACTTTGTGGCCCGCTCCACTCCTATCCTGAAGTTTTGGGGTGATTCCGCAAGTGGGGGCCGAGAAAAAAGGGGTTCCCAAAACGTGTTTTCCCCATGCAATTTTCCATAGGAACCTTTCATCGCAGCTACAGCCCGAACTGCTGAACAGAATTACACCAAATTTGCCAAAAGGTAGCCCTTGGTTCAGAGTCGTGCCTTTTGCTTAAATGGTGTAAATCCGTTCAGTAGTTCCTGAGAAAATCAAAAATAAAATCACATATATATCTATGGCCGCGTAGGGTCCGCGTACCCTCCCGATCACGAGCTGTATGCTAATTGGCTGTCAACACTCCAAACCAGGAAGTGTTGGCAGCCATCTTGTTCCTCGGTAGAACCGAGGCACAAGAAAAGACGAAAACAGACACAAAAAATGCAAAAAGGGGGCATGGTAGAAACACCCTGACCCCCTTGGCTCCTCATGATTCAAGGGGACTTAATCCCTCAACTTAAAACGTGCCACGGGGCGCGTTTGCACACGTCACCTCAGGCCCCCCCCTCCCTTCACCACTGTGCAAACGCGCCCTGTAGCGCATTTTAAGAGGTAGTTTTAATCCCCCTGCCCTATTATGTACTAGGGACTTACAGAGGAGGTCATGCTAATCACAGGGGTACCCCAACGCATAGTGTTCCCTAGTGTATGTAGGTGTTTTCACTGTATTCTAAGTGTGTTTTAGCATAGCACTGGCTCTGGTTAGTCAGAGTCAGTTACCACCAGTACACGTCGGAAAAAGTTGTGGGCACAGGGTGATTTTTGGAACAAGGCCTCTTTCTGCTCCTCTGTTGGTTCTTTCTGCACATCTTTTGCTTCTTCCTGCACTTTTCTTCATCTTTGTGGACTTCTGTTGCTTCTTTCTGCATTATGGCAGTCTGTAATTTACAGTGGGTGTATCAAAAGTTAATTAGGGTGTGAGAAGATGCATCAAATTATCACATGGATGATGTCATCAGTGATGTCATCAGTGATGTCACTGACCATGTCATGAGTGATGTAATATGTGACGTCATCAGCAGTGCATTGCGGGGGCACGAGTTATAGTTAGCTGAACTAACTATAACTGGGGAATTTCACGGGTTTTGTACGAGTGAAATGTCCAACTAACTATAACTGTCCCTAAAACCTATGGTTTTTTCAGTGAATATATATATATATACACACATATATTCTTATATTAATAATGTGTATAGTTAGAAAGAAATCATAGTTTATTAAAATAAACTTTTTAAAATTTAACTTTACAATATTTGTAAGTCATTATTTTAAAGTGCAATCACTTTTTAACTTGTCTCTATACTTTACTATAGATAGAGCTCCGCTCTGATGGACAATGTACTAGTACTAACTTTACACTCATAAATTTGTCTCCTGCACCTGGTTTCAGAGGCTGGGGACATGCAAGTCTATACTTTGGAGTAATCTGCATCCTGCGGGAGAATCTTGTTCTTCGTATTCCTTGTCTTAACGATAGTTGAATATTGTTTAAAAGATAAAGACGTCTCCTGCTCCAGTATATTTGAAAAACTTCTTTATTGAGACACAGAACATCAAAAACAGCCAAACAGGAACGTTTTGACATAATAACAAGTGAACTCAACATTCTTGATACCCAGAGTGGGGAAATGTACAAATTAACATAATATAGTGGATTTAGGGCAAACGATTTTTGACATAATTGTAGCTGATCAAGTCAGACAAAAGATTTTTAATTCTACTAATGTTTCTGGGCAGCCGATTTCAAGAAGAATTTATGAAAAGGGAATATAGAGCCTTGAGAAAGAGGATATTCCTCGAAACACGTGAGCTGTTTTTGACGTTTGGAGAACATTTATCCCAAAAATATTTTCCATATATTCCGGAGTATGGGATATCTATATCTTTTGGATGCCATTCATATATCGGTAAGAGAATCAATCCTAAGAACAAAATCATCCTGTAGGATACAGGTAACTATGAATGCACAAGTGGGGATTGGTTTTGGAGGAAAAGGCACAGAGCTATAAATCAGTATACCCCTAATTTGTACATAGAAATTAGCATTTAAAAAACCTTAGAAATTCACTGAAAAAACCATAGGTTTCAGGGACGTTATAGTTAGTTGGACATTTCTCTCGTACAAAACCAAAGAAATTCCCCCGTTATAGTTAGTTCAGCTAACTATAACTCGCGCACCCGCAATGCACTGCTGATGACGTCACATATTACATCATTCATGACATGGTCAGTGACATCACTGATGACATCACTAAGGTTTTTTAAATGCTAATTTCTAACTATAACGTCCCTGAAACCTATGGTTTTTTCAGTGAATTTCAAAGGTTTTTTAAATGCTAATTTCTAACTATAACATACCTGTCGCGTTTCCAGAGTGGTGGAGAAAGGTGAGCGTGGCCTCCGAAACACCTCTTAGCAATCCCCCAACTTACAACGCACCAGAGGACCCGTTTGCACAGTGGTGAAGGGAGGGGGTGGGGCCTGATGTCACAAGTGTGCAAATGCACCCCGTGGTGCGTTTTAAGTTAGGGGATTAAGTCCCCTTGAATCCTGAGGGTCCCTGGGGTCCAACTAGCCCACCAGGTACCTCCAGTTTGCTCCACAGAGCTGCATTGCAGAGAGGTGTAAAAAGGGGCATGGCCTCGGACCACCTCTCTGCAACGCAGCTCTGTGGTGCATACTGGAGGTACCTGGTGGGCTAGTTGGCCCCCAGTACTCAAGGGGTATTAATTCCCCAACTTACAACGCAGAGTGATGCACTGAGGGGGCGGGGGCCTCCGGCGCAATGCCGTTTTTTGTTGTTGTTTTTTTTAAGAAGGGGGCTGTGTGGCCCCCCTTCTTTTCCTATTTTTTGGGCGACCCCTATTTTATTTAATTTTTTTTAAAATACGGGAAGGGGGCCGCGTGGCCCCCCTCCCGAGGCCATTTATGGCCCCAGGGACCCCATCCCCCGAGGCCGGCCTTTCCTTTTTTTTATTTCTTTTTTTGGAGGGGGGCCATGTGGCCCCCCTCCCGGGCCACTTCTAGCCCCGGGGACCCCATCCCCCGCGGCCTGGCCACTCCGTTGGAGACCGTGGGGGGAGCCCCAATGCCCCCATGGTCCCACCGGCTCCCCGCCTCCTGCGGGAGCCAGCATTGCTTTTCCACAAGGGGAGCTGCTGACATGCAACTCCCCTTGTGGAAAAGCAATCCTGCTTTGGATTTTGGAAGCAAGAGCAGGAAACCTGCTCTCGCTTCCAAAATCCAAAGCAGAGTTTGCTATGGCAGGGCGGGAGCCGCACGGCTCCCGCCCTGCCATAGCAAACAGCAGTGTCCTGGGGGTGGGCACCCCGGGACACTGCAGGAGCTGGCCCTGGGGGGTGGCGGTACCAAGGGCCATCAAGGGCTCCAGGAGGGGGCCGCGCAGCACCCCTCCATTCATTTAGAAAGCCCCAGGGAGGTGGTGGTCCCCGGGGCTCAGGGTCCGTAAAGGACCCCTGAAATTGAAAAAAGAGTGCCCCGGGGAGGTGGTGGTCCCTGGGGCGTGTGGAGGGGCTCTTGCCCCCCCAACACTTCTTTAAAAAAAAAAAAAACAGAGCCCCGGGGAGGTGGCTGCGGGGGGGCCACGTGCCCCCGCATACAATTAAAAGAGCCCCGAGGAGGTGGCGGTCCCCGGGGCTGCGGGGGGCCGCGTGCCCCCGTAAATATCAGCATAGCCCGGGTCGGTGGCGGTCCCCGGGGCTGCAGAGGCCCCCGCGGGCCCCCTCTATTATTATTTGGGCAATGCCCCCGGGACCTGGCCCACCCTGAGCAGGTCTAGGGGGTCAGGGTGTTTCTACCCTGCCCCCTTTTCTTGTTTTTTAACCTTTTTTTTTTTACTGTTTTCTTGTGACTCGGTTCTACCGAGTCACAAGATGGCTGCCAACAGTCCCTGGTTTGGAGTGTTGGCAGCCAATCAGAGTGCAGCTCGTGCTCGGGAGGGTTCGCGAACCCACCGCGCCCACAGATATCAAAACTTTTTCTTTTTCTAATTTCCCAGGAACTACTGAACGGATTTACACCATTTAAAAGAAAGGTCGCTTTCTGAACCAAGACCTACCTTTTTGCCAAATTTGGTGTAATTCCGTTCAGCAGTTCGGGCTGTAGCTTTGTCTAAAGTTTCTTATGGAAAATAACATGGGGAAAACGTGTTTTGGGACCCCCCCTTTTTTCTCGGCCCCCGCTTGACGAATCACCCCGAAACTTTCAAGACAGGAGCTGACCGGAGCGGGCCACTAGTTTTAAAAATTTCGTGAAGATTCATCAAACGCCGCCAAAGTTATTGGCAAATCAAAAAACGCTTTTCCTATGGAAACTAGGTCCTAACTATAACTACCTACTGGCGACCGCCAGTAGGTAATATATATATATATATATATATATATCACTTACAATAACAAATACGATTTAAAAAACCCTTCAAAATTCACCAAAAAAAGCAAAGGTTATAGGGATGTCATAGTTGGGAAATAGAACTATAAAAGCTTTAGAAATTTTGAAGGGTTTTTTGTATTTCCTAACTATAACGTCCGTGTAACCTTTGTTTTTTCTGTGAATTTCGAAGGTTTTTTCAATGGTACTTCCTAACTATAACGTCCCTGTAACACTTGTTTGTTTTTTTGTTAATTTCAGAGGTTTTTAATGTTATTTCCTAACTATAACATCCCTATAACCTTTGGTTTTCGTAGTGAATTTCGACATGTTTTGACATTTTATTTTTTGACAGCAACATCTAACATTTATGAGTGGGTGTGTGTTTGCCTGTATGGGTCTGTGTGTGTGTGTGTGACTGGCTGTATGGGTCTGTGAGTCGGTGTGTGAGGGGCTGTATCGATCTCTAAGTGGGTGTATGAGTGGCATTGAGGCTCCCCGTGGTACCCAACGTTGAACACTGGGATCCCTGGGTGGGCTCCAGGGCACCCAGCATAAAGAAGCCGGGCCCTGGGGATGGGGTCCCTAGGGCCAAAATCAACCCATTTAGGGGGGCTTCGTGGCCCCCCTCCTTCATTAAGTTTTGGCCATGCTCTGGGAGATGGGGTCCCTGCGGCCAAAATCGGCCTGGGGAAGGGAGCGGAGCCTCCCTCATTAAGTTTTGGTCAGGCTATTCTGGCCCTGATGCTTTTTCCACAGAAATGAAACCTCAACAAGAGACACTTACAAATATAAACATAGCAGGTGCCCCAGTTGAAGCTGCACTTCTGTGAAGGACAAATGATCCTAACTTCCTGTGCTTGGCGAAGGCAAAGCAATTGTGTTTTTTCAGCACTTCCACATTGAAAAATGATTTGAAACCCTTGGTGAAGGTGAAGGCATCGTTGATCTATCAGTGTGCAAACTGTAGTGACTGTGACGAGTGGGTTCTTTCTTGGCCTCTCCTGGTAAGAGTAGATTCCATGGTTCTCCCTTTATATGCCTACGAGTATTAAAAAGTTGCAAATCACCTGAAGCTCCACCCCATCCACCTTAGTAGTATGCAAAGGTAGTCTAGCCTTTTACCAGGATGATGAATACCTTACCAAAAGGCCCCACCAGCGCGATTCCTGCCGATTTTGGTAAGGCCTTCTTGATGCCAAAGAATATGAGGACATCTCCACCAAACAAAGAAGCACTTGCTTCATATAGCTAAGAGGAAGTACCCTTGTTTAGAGGATATTCACCTCTTTGTAGTCTTGTTGTCTTCGCTATAGGAGAATTCATGTTGTCACAGATTTCTGGATGAAGCTGCATGAGGAACAGTCACATAGGGGCGTGGCTTGATGCCGATGCGGACGTAGCGGACCTTGGAGCTCCTCCGTGGCCTCCTTCCGCTACCATATATCCTGGTGACCTGGGGGGGCCCCTGAGCACCCGTTGGGTGTCGGAACCCTTGCTGCCCCTCCTGGTGCCCTGGCGGTGCTCCGCGCAGCCGAGCCGAGACGCGGGGAGCAGTTTGCTGGCCGGGTCGGCTCCCGGCGGTGATCGCCCAAGATGGCGGCCGCGACCTGACGAGAGGACCGCCGTGAGCCTGGGCGGCCTGCGCTGGGTAGTGGGCGGCTGAGTGGTGGCTGTCAGCTTTTCCTGCAGCAGAGCCCGGCGGAAGATCTGGAGTGGAGGCGCCCTGCGGAGGCGCGACATCGCTGACTCGGGGGGCTGCTTGCGGTCCCAAGATGGCGGCGCTGAGGGAGGCCCTGACTGCGGGAGTGACCGGCGGTCGCTGATCGGAGGACCCGGCCTGGTGAAAGACCGAGTGTGGAGGTGAGCCCAAGTACGAGTGTGCGTGGCCGGAGGTGGGGAGCGGAAGGTGCCGGCGGAGTGCTGGAGCCCGGCCGGGCTGTCTGTACGAGGCCAACTGGGCCCATGAGGCCGGAACTCTGAGCTTCCCCTGGCCCGGGTGTGCTGCCGTGGAGCCTGGCGACCCCCGGCTGGACTTGACCTCGGGAGAGAGACCACTGAGGAGTGCGCCTGGCTGTGAGAGGGCGCTGGCTGGGGGACACCAGACACCCGAGTTCCTCGATCCATTGGGTACCGGAAGACCGGGGTGCGGTGCCCCGGAGAACTCCGCTATCTGCACTCTGGGCTGCTGGGGGGCTTTCCCTGGCTGTGGCGCCCGGGCGAGATGACACCTGAGTCGAGGGGTGCCCCCGGACTCTCCCCCCTGGTGCGGTAGCTGTGGGATCTTGGCGGGGGATGGCTATCCCTCGCGGTGTGCCGCGCACAGCTGGATACTCTTGCCCGCTGCTGAGACGGAGTTCTGATCGCTGCCGGAGGTGACCCGGGGAGTGGACGGTTTGGCTGCTGGTGGGAACCTGTGGCAGCTGAGGGTCCCTGTGGCCCCTAGTGTCCTCCTGAGATGGGGCGGGTGTCCAGGAAGAAGGGATTTGCGGCCCTCCAGAGGGACGGGGCAAGTCAACAATCTGAAGAGGAGGAAGAGGTGCCGGAGCGCTCGGGAGCTGCCGCACCGGGGGGACCTACGCTGACCGATATCCTGCAGGCTATTACCTCGTCCAGGGAAACCCTTGAGGCGAAAATCGACGCCATTGGTGTGGATCTCTCCCTGCTTAAAGATGACCACAGGAAACTGAAAGACAGAGTATCGGCGGCGGAGAAAACAATGGAGGGAGTGCCGGACGCGGTGTCAGTCCTGCAGAGATCCTTGACACAGGTGGAAGCCAAGGTTCGGATCTTGGAACTCCGGGCAGAGGACAGTGAGGGACGATCCCGCAGGAATAACCTCCGCTTGGTGGGGATCCCGGAACGGGCAGAAGGGGATGACGCTGTCCGATTTCTGGAGGAGTGGCTCAGATCTGAAGTGGCCCCAGAAGGGCTGTCCCCATTCTTTGCTCTTGAACGAGCCCATAGGGTGCTGGCGTGACCTCCTAAACCGGGTGCTCCCCCGCGACCGCTGATGGTGAGACTGTTGCACTATCGAGACAGGGATCACCTCTTGCAGCGTGCTAGAGAAAAGCAACAGCTCCAGATCGACAACTCCAAGGTGATGATATTTCCGGATTTCACTAGGGAGGTTCAGAAACAGCGCGCCTCCTTCATTGCGCTTAAACGGAAACTCCGCCAGCTTGGTCTACAATATGTCATGCTCTTCCCGGCCCGGCTGCGGGTGGTGGACACCACTAGCACACACTTTTTCACTACGCCGCAGGAGGCCTGGCACTGGCTTGAGACACGACGGACGCGATCCAGGCGAAGCTCTGCTGCGAGCCCCGTGGAGCGTGGCTCCCCTGCACACTCGAGTCCGGTGAGGGCGCCTTCGATGCCGAATCTCTGCCTTGAACGGGACAGAGCGGTACAGGCGGTTGCAGTGATCAGTCAGGGTGAGGTGGGCCCGAGTGCTGCTACCCCTGGCCGACCCCTGGGTGGTTCCGAGACTTCTATCTCCTGTAGCCCGACAACGAACTCTGACATCGAACTACCTGTGGTCACTCCGCAGACGGCGGACCTTTTTGGCTGAGAGGACGACGGCTGCTTGAATGAACTGAACTAATAACCTGGTTTGGGTTTGCTTATTGTGTGTTTTTGGACCTGCAGTGAGAGAGGGGCGATGTCTATTGCTTATTATTGACCGGGGGCCCCCTATTGGTGCTGAGCGGGGGGGGACCTGGCGGGGCTTTGGGTCCTGAGGGATCGGCGCACGTCTCACTGCTGCTGTGTGCACAGTTAAAGGTTGTATTAGTTTGGATGGGAACTAGTTTCAGGGAACCTGTCCTGGTGAAGGGGAGTTGGGGGTTTAGGGGGTATTGGGGGGGGAGGGAGTATTTGGAGCCGAGCATGCCGCTGCAGGAGGTAGGGACAATGGACTCCGAACCGCCACCTCATGGGAACCGCCGTAGGTATCCGCTGTTTGTCCTGGAACATTCGGGGGATGCATAATATGACACGTCGCCATAAGGTCCATGCCTTTCTTAGAAGGAGAGGGGTACAGATTGCGTTGTTGCAAGAGACACATTTGACCAAGCAGGAGGGTTTAGCCTTACAGCGTAGATGGCGAGGGCAGGTGTTCTGTACGACATATTCGGCTTACGCGCGAGGTGTTCTGATCTGGGTCAGGGCTGGAGTCCCGTTTCAAAGTACTGGCCAACTGGTGGACCCTGAGGGCAGATTTGTAGTAGTGTCGGGGCGCTTAGATGGTAGAGACATAGTACTGGGGAGCATTTATGCACCTAACACTGACCAGGTATCATTTTTTGCGCATCTCTCAGCGAAATTGGCCCCTCTACTGGTGGGATCTGTGCTCTTGGGGGGCGACTTCAATTGCATTACTGATGTCCTTTTAGATCGGTCACACCCCCCCTTAGTGGATGCTCCAGTACACAGACTGGCGGCGGCAAGAAAGACCTGGCAGCAGTGTTGGGGGTTAACGGACACGTGGAGGGCCCATCACCCGACTGACAGGGATTACTCTTATTTCTCCTCATTACATGACCTGCATGTTCGCCTGGACTCAGTCCTTTGCTCTCCGGATGTCCATGGGGGAATGATGCATAGCGAGTATTTGGCCAGAACGTCCTCGGACCATAACCCCTTGCTGGTGCAGTTGCACTGGTCACGGGATCGCCCGGCCATTCCCACATGGCGGCTGCAGCCAGACACACTGGACGACCCAGTGTTTAAGGACACTATAGGGTCGGCCATTGAGGATTACTTCAGGACCAATGCAAATACGGCATCCACTCTGCTTGTGGAATGGGACGCCTTTAAGGCGGTGATCCGAGGGCGCTGTATAGGAGAGATGGTGGGGGTCCGCAAGGTGCTGCTGCAAGATGTGGCCACTGCAGAGCAACACTTGCGTGTGTCGGAGCGAGAGCGCCCAGAGCGTCCAGATACACATGATACGCTGCTCGCGGCCAGGGATGAGTTTGCGCTTCAGCTCGAGCGCTTGCGTTGCTTTGATTTTAAGGCGTACACAGACAAGATGCATGCGGAGCGGGATAAGTCTGGTGCCCTGCTGGCCTGGTTAGCCAATCCGGCGCGTAGAGGGACAGCGATAACGGAACTGCGGGGACAGGAGGGCGAGGTGGTTTACACTCAGAGAGGAATAAATGACCAATTTTTGCAATTCTACTCTGAGTTATATCGCACCAAGCTGGGCCCTGGCTTCCCTGGTGACGAGAGGTTCCTGCTGGATGCGGCTCTCCCTAAGATTCGCTCTGAAGAGGCGACTGCTCTTGGTAGGGTCATCGAGGCGGGTGAAATACGCAGCGCCATAAAACATATGGCCAGGAGCAAAACCCCGGGAACTGATGGGCTGCCGGTGGAATTTTATGCGACCTACGCAGACACTCTGGTGCCCTGCCTGGTGGCGCTGTATAATAGAGCGTATCGTGAGGGTGTTCTCCCTGTATCCACACGTGAGGCCATCATAGTTCCTCTTCTCAAACCGGGCAGGCCTGCGTGGGACCGCTCTTCGTATAGGCCTCTCGCGATGCTCAATATGGACTATAAAGTATTGAGTCGGGTGTTGGCAAGCAGGCTAATGCCCCACATGACGACGCTGGTGCACGGAGATCAGGCGGGCTTTATTCCGACCCGGAAAACCGCCATGAATGTTCGTCGGCTCGTGCGCATCCTGGGGTCCGACACGTATGATAAGGAGGAAGCCTGCATTTTCGCGGTCGATATAGAGAAGGCCTTTGATAGCCTCGAATGGCCCTATCTTACTAGTGCACTGCGGGAGTTTGGGCTCGGGGAGCGATTCATCCGATGGACAGCACTGCTGTACAGTGAATCTACCGCCAGAGTCAGGACGGGGGGCTTAATTTCTGCTGCCTGTGAGGTGGCCCGAGGAACGAGGCAGGGATGTCCGCTGTCCCCGTTGCTGTTTGCTCTGGCAATGGAACCAATGGCAGCACATGCCAGGTCGGGCAGTTATTATGCGGGGCTTTTGGTGGCGGGACAGGAGCACCATATTGCGCTATATGTGGACGACTTGCTCATGTTCCTACCTGACCTTCAGGATGCGCTTCAAGGGGCGCAACAGTTATTGGAGACTTTGGGGAGAGTGTCGGGACTTCGTGTGAATTGGGCCAAGTCGTGCTTGTTTCCTACCAAAGCAGGCGGGCGCGATAGGCAGACTGTGGGGGCGATACCGTGGGAACCTTGTTGCCTCCCCTACCTGGGAACCCGGATTTATCATGCCAGTGCTGACCTGATGGAGGGTAATGTGGGGCAAGCATTGCGTAGTGATAAAACTAATTTTGAGTTCTGGGGGTCCCTCCCGCTCTCTGTTGCGGGTAGGGTCGCCTTGGTGAAAATGGTCACCTTACCACGGTTCCTTTATTACTTTGGGATGCTCCCCGTGTGGATACCAACTAGGTTCTTTACACAGCTCAATTCTTTAATCACGGGGTTCCTGTGGGGCACAGGGAGACGGAGAGTCGCGCTGCTCACTATGAAACGGCCCAGGGTGGAGGGGGGCCTTGCGCTGCCAGATCTGGAGGTCTATTATCACGCTGCGCAATTCCAATGGTTTACGCAGTGGGTGGCGGCCCACATTCGACATCCAGAGGCTATGGGGGGATTGGATCCTAGCTGGCGCCTGCTGTCCTGTGTTCTGCTGCGAGTGCACCCGGGAGGCGAAGCGTTGCCGTCGGACTTGGCTGTGGTGCAGCGGTGCTGGATGCGTGTGGCCAGGAAGTTACGGGTCAGGACCCTGTATGCGCCTGAAATCCCGCTGACAATGTGTGAGATATTTCCTCATGAGGGTGACTGGAGCAAACTGCAGTTCTGGGCGGAGATGGGCATACTCACTTTGGGGGATCTATACGAGGAGGGCAACCTCTTACCGTTTAATGACCTCCTGGAGCGTCATGATCTCCCGCGAGGGGATTTCCTTTTCCATGCGGCCCTGGCTGCGGCAGTGAGGAAGCATTGGCGGGGGGGGACTGTTGGAACCGGCTCCGTCCCTTGCGTGTCAATACGTGGTGATGGCTGCGGGTACTTTTAAAGCGGTGACCTGTCTTTATCGCTGGATTACTCAGGACCTGCGTCAGCCCCTGACAGCGCTGCGGCTTAAATGGGAGACGGACCTGGGGGAGCCCCTCTCGGACAGAGCATGGGGGGAGGTAGTTGAGAGGCCATGGAAGAGTTCCCGAAATGCGCGCTTCCAGCTCATTCAATTTTATGTCTTACATAGGGCTTACTTAATGCCAAACAAACTGAACGACTATTTTGGGGGGTCGGCTGCCTGCCCTCGTTGCACTCTAGAAGGGGCGGGGTTCCTGCATATGTTCTGGAGCTGCCCGCAGTTGGAGGACTACTGGCGGGAAACAATGGCTGTCTTAACGACTGTGACGGAGAGAGAGATAGCACTGACACCAGGGGTTTGTTTGCTACATGAATATCCCCACACTGCGAAAACCAAGGTCACCAGTAAGTTCATTGACCTGGGATTAGTGCTGGTGAAAAGGGAGCTTACTAGCCGGTGGAAGGCGAGGAAGGGACCTTCCCTTGAGCAGTGGAGACGGGAGCTTGTAAAGTGGGCGGAGAGTGAAGGTAATTGCAAGATGGGCATGGCTAGACGTACGGGGAACGAGAACTCAATGGAGCTGGCCAGGGCATGGGTGGCACTTGTGGAATTGACTAAGCATTCGCCTGGTGCTGAGGAGAGTGTGTTGGCTGAGACGGGGGGCGCTCAGGACACCTGATATTGTGGGCTCTAACTGACAGGGAGGGATATTGCAGCCGATGGCGGGGCTGCGGGGGATCGCCTCCAGTGTTTCTGCCCTATCAAGGATGCGGATTTGAGTGATGGGGTACCGGGCGGTCCATGGGGAAGACCTGGGAATACCTGGAACCTTTTAGTTAGTGGCTAGCGGCATGCTTGGGAGGGTGGGTGGGGTGGGGGGCCACAGGGGCTTTGAGGGGTAGTTGGGGAGGGAGGGTTGTTGGGGCTGAGGGTTTTATTCTTCTTGTTTTTCCCTCATGCCTATGATGACCCTGCACTCTGAATGATAATATACATGGGGTTGCTAGGGATTGTATAATTGCATACAGTGGGGGCTGAGGGAGAATTCAGTAGCGGGGCATGAGGGCCCTGGGGAGTCGTTGAGCGGTGCCCTAAGGGAGGCTGCAGCTATGACATTAATAGCACTTGTAATATATTGCTCCCCGAATCATTAATGTATGCTGTCTCTGAAGCTATTTGTTTGCTTTCTCAGAAAATTAATAAAATTCTGTTTAAAAAAAAAAAAATGAGGAACAGTCACATTGCTGAAATGCACACAAGGTCGCTGGAGACATTTCCTCGTAGACCATTACGCAGCTGTAGACATTTATCCAACTAGGTAGCACTTACTAATTAACCAGTAGAACCTACTCCAGTTGGGTAGACATTTTGTACAAAACTGTGGACTCTTGTTTGATAAACGGGCAGGTGAGGTGCCTTTCTGGCCCTGGTGCTCATTTCACAGAAATGTAACCTCAACTGGAAGCACTTACAAATATAAACATAGCAAGTGCCATGTTGAAGCTTCATTTCTGGAAAGGACAAATGATCCTAACTTCCTGGACTTGGCAAAGGCAAAGCAAGTCTGTTTTCTGGGCAATTGCACATTTCACAGATCTGAAATCCTTGGTGAAGGTGATGCATCGTTGATCTATCAGCGCGCAATCTGTAGTGAGTGTGATGAGTGGGTTCTTGGCCTCTCCTGGTTAGAGCAGAGTCCATGGTTCTCCCTTTAAATGACTACGAGTATGCAAAAGTACAAAATCACCTGGAGACATCGCCTGTTTGGCCCAGCCCCTTCCACTTTAGTAGTGTGCAACTCAAAGACACATACAGCCACACACCCATGCACAAAACCACTCACATACCCATACAGCACTCACACACCCAGTCACATACCCATACAGCCACTCAGACACCCACTCACAGACCCATAAAGCCACTCACCAACCTTCTCACAGACCCATAAAGCCACTCAGACACCCACTGACACACCCAGGAAACTACTCACACACCCACTCATACAGTCACTCATACACCAACTTACAGATCCATACAGCCACTCACACACCCAGTCACAGACTCATATAGGCAATCACACACCCCCTCACAAAGGTTAGATGATACAGTTAGGAAATAAAATTTCAAAGAAATTTGAAATTCACCAAAAAAAACAAAGGTTACAGGGACATTATAGCTAGGAAATAACATTAAAAACCTCCAAAGTTCACCAAAAAAACAAAGGTTACAGGGATGTTATAGTTAGGTATTTAACATGAAAACTTAGGATATCAAATTTAAAAAACCTTCAAAACTCACCGAAAAAAGCAAAGGTTAAAGGGACGTTATAATTCGGGAATACAATTTAAAAAAAACCTTAGAAAATCACTGAAAAAACTAAAGGTTACAGGGACTTTATAGTTAGGTTCAGATATTACAAAACCAGTTAAATTCAGCAGTTATAGTTACCTGAGTTAACTATAACTTAAGCCCCCACACTGCACTGCTTATGACCTAACATATTATCTCATTCATGACACTGATAAATAGTACGCCCGTTTTTGAAAATGGGTTTATAGATCAGATGACATATGTTAGAAATAGTATCACTCATTAATAGTACAGAAAGTATATTAATTTAACTTACGCAGTAGCTCAGTGTGTATGTTTCAGTGTCAAAAACCTTTACGAAACAGACTCACTGGATGATGTTATCCGTGATGTCACTTGAGATGTCATCAGTGATGTCACTGACCATGTCATGAGTATTGTAATATGTAAGGTCATAAGCAGTGCATTGCGGGGTCATAAGTTAGAGTTAACTTAGGTAACTATAACTGCTGAATTTCTACGGTTTTGTGTGCATAAAATTTGAACCAGCTATAAACTCCCTGCAACCTTTGGTTTTTCAGTAAATTTCTAAGGTTTTTTAAATTCTATTTCCTAACTATAATGTCCCTGTAACCTTTGGTTTTTTCAGCGAATTGCTATGTTTTTTTAATGTTATTTGCTAACTATAATGTTCCTCTAACCTTTGGTTCTTTAGTGAATTTCATCTTTTAAAAAAATATAAATTGTAGTACGATTTGGCCAATGATTTCACTTTACCAATATGCATTTTTACAAGTTTATAACTACATTTTGTTAACACATTTATTCTTATTATGCATTTTAAAGGTATCAATTAACAAATCAACGTAATGTAAAGTATGTAAACTTTCTACAAATGCAATACAGCAAGTCTTTCACTTTTTTTAAATTCATTTTATGGATCTGCAGATCTGATGTGTTGCCACCACGAATCGTTCCACCCTTCCATATTGCAAACCATACCCTAAATCAGTTATTTCACATCTCTCTGGAGACAGACTGAAGACCACAGCTCTATAATTTTTCTGGCTTTCCTTCAAAAGAAGAGAGTTTCAAAGATAAGATCTCTTCTGCTGAAGATAGAAGAGTACAGAAAGTGCAGGACAAAGAAAAAGGAGACTTACCACCTCCAAAGAATCCCTACGACATTTGGAAATATTTCTCCATCCCTTCAGGAGAAAAGAAAGATCTTGCAAAAATTGTGCAATGCAATCTATGCAGCAATAAATTGTCAAGAGCTACTCTGAAGAAGTCTTCACATGGCACATCGTCTGTTTTGAAGCACCTGAAAACCATACATACAAAGACGTATCAGAGTATAAGAGAGAGGGAACATGGTGCATCATCATCGGGAGTTGGACCATCTGTGGGACCCTTATCTCCTGACCAGATACTTACTATCCCTGCTGTTTCATTAAAACTGCAAGACATGGTCAGTCATTGTGCCAAACGCCATATGCAGGTTGAACTAAATATATAATCTGGTGCCAGTTTATGGATGCTGTCAAGAAGCATAATTTTTAATATTTTTTTACCTCATCCTTCCATCTTCCATTACTCCTTAAACACAAGTAGATATCTGAAAAGCAAACATAGCATACATTTAACTTGAGATTACATACTATTAGATTACATACTATAAGCAAGTGAGTGTCTGCATAATTAGTTATGCAAAAACAACAATTGATGGACAGAATGCAGAACAATGTCGTACATTCACCCTAGTACAGAGATCTGGGCCTTAATCCATCGTTTTTTTGCTCACCATGCCATTCCAGTTTGGACCCAGCCATATGCAAATCAGTCTTGACCCTGCACCCAATGGGAACAGTCCAGCCCGAACTGCCAGGCCAGGTCCTCCCTGGACTGGAAACAAGCATCCTAGGACCGGTTTCGGGCTTTCAGCCCTCATCAGCCAGGATAGCTTGACTCCAGTGGCATGGAGAGCACGGGACCCACGTCTGGGCATACCCGTCCCACTCAGGGTGACAAATGCAAAAACAACAATTGATGGACAGAATGCAGAACAATGTCGTACATTCACCCCAGTACAGAGATCTGGGCCTTAATCCATCGTTTTTTGCTCACCATGCCATTCCAGTTTGGACCCAGCCATATGCAAATCAGTCTTGACCCTGCGCCCAATGGGAACAGTCCAGCCCGAACTGCCAGGCCAGGTCCTCCCTGGACTGGAAACAAGCATCCTAGGACAGGTTTTGGGCTTTCAGCCCTCATCAGCCAGGATAGCTTGACTCCAGTGGCATGGAGAGCATGGGACCCATGTCTGGGCATACCAGTCCCACTCAGGGTGACAAATGCAAAAACAATTGATGGACAGAATGCAGAACAATGTCATACATTCACCCCAGTACAGAGATCTGGGCCTTAATCCATCGTTTTTTTGCTCACCATGCCATTCCAGTTTGGACCCAGCCATATGCAAATCAGTCTTGACCCTGCTCCCAATGGGAACAGTCCAGCCCGAACTGCCAGGCCAGGTCCTCCCTGGACTGGAAACAAGCATCCTAGGACCGGTTTCGGGCTTTCAGCCCTCATCAGCCAGGATAGCTTGACTCCAGTGGCATGGAGAGCACGGGACCCACGTCTGGGCATACCCGTCCCACTCAGGGTGACAAATGCAAAAACAACAATTGATGGACAGAATGCAGAACAATGTCGTACATTCACCCCAGTACAGAGATCTGGGCCTTAATCCATCGTTTTTTTGCTCACCATGCCATTCCAGTTTGGACCCAGCCATATGCAAATCAGTCTTGACCCTGCGCCCAATGGGAACAGTCCAGCCCGAACTGCCAGGCCAGGTCCTCCCTGGACTGGAAACAAGCATCCTAGGACCGGTTTCGGGCTTTCAGCCCTCATCAGCAGGGATAGCTTGACTCCAGTGGCATGGAGAGCACGGGACCCACGTCTGGGCATACCCGTCCCACTCAGGGTGACAAATGCAAAAACAACAATTGATGGACAGAATGCAGAGCAATGTCGTACATTCACCCCAGTACTGAGATCTGGGCCTTAATCCATCGTTTTGTTGCTCACCATGCCATTCCAGTTTGGACCCAGCCATATGCAAATCAGTCTTGACCCTGCGCCCAATGGGAACAGTCCAGCCCAAACTGCCAGCCCAGGTCCTCCCTGAACTGGAAACAAGCATCCTAGGACCGGTTTCGGGCTTTCAGCCCTCATCAGCCAGGATAGCTTGACTCCAGTGGCATGGAGGACCTGGCTTGGCAGTTCGGGCTGGACTGTTCCCACAAGGAACAGGGTCAAGACTGATTTGCATATGGCTGGGTCCAAACTGGGGTGATGTGGTGAGCAAAAGAATGATGGATTTAACCCAGATCCTTGTGACTGGGGGTGAATGCTTGCATTGTCCAGCATTCCGTCCATCAATTGTTTCTTTTGCATTTGTCACCCCAAGTGGGAAGGGTATGCTCAGACGTGGGTCCCGTGCTCACTACACCACTGGATTCAAGCTAGCCTGGCTGATGAAGGGTGATGCCCTGAAACCGGTCCCAGGATGCTTGTTTCCGGTCCAGGGAGGACCTGGCTTGGCAGTTCGGGCTGGACTGTTCCCACAAGGAACAGGGTCAAGACTGATTTGCATATGGCTGGGTCCAAACTGGGGTGGTGTGGTGAGCAAAAGAATGATGGATTAAACCCAGATCCTTGTGACTGGGGGTGAATGTTTGCATTGTCCAGCATTCCGTCCATCAATTGTTTCTTTTGCTTATGCATAATTAGTTATGTCAGTGTGTAAAAGGCTGTTTAAGTGTATGAACATAGGTGTATAAATGGGCATATGAGTGGCTGTACGGGTGGGTGACTGGGTGTGTGAGTGGTTGACTGGATATGTGAGTTAGTATATCAGTGCCTCTGTGGGTGTGTCACTAGATGTGTAAGTAGCTGTGTAGGTGTATGACTGGGTGTGTTAGTGACTGTATGGGTGTCTAAATGGGTTTGTAAGTTGCTGTAGGGATTGGTAACTGGCTGTGTTACTGGGTGCTTGGGTGAGTAACTGTTTGCAAGTGACTGTATTAGTGGTGGATACATAAGTGCTGTATGGGTTTGTGAATATATGTGTAAGTGCCTCTGTCGCTGTCTGGCTGGGTGTGTGAGAGGCTGTTTAGTTCTCTAAATAGGTGTGTGAGTGTCTGTATGGGGTTGACTGAGCGCATAACTGGGTATATTGGTATGTGAGTGTGTGTGGGCTGACTGAGCGCTGGGTATATGAATGGCTGTATAGGGCTGTTAGTGGGTGTGACAGTGCCTGTATGGGTGTGTGAAAGACTATTTAAGTAGATGTATAAGTGAGTAAATGGGTTTTTGAATGGCTTTATGGGTGTGCGACTGAGTGTATCAGTCACTATTTGGCTATATGATTGGTGGGTACAAAAGCGGTTTTGTGGGAGTGTAACTGGGTATAAAAGTGCCTGCCTGACTATGTGAGTGGGTGCAAATTACGTACTATTAAATTACATACTGTAGCAAGCATCCTTATCTAATTTCTTATACATTCACTAATACTGGGTTATTAATATAACTATATTTTCAGTATAGCAATTCCTCTTCCTCCTTTGCTGCTTACTATATTTTTAGTTAATAGTCTCATCTAAGCTCTCTTCTATTTTACCTTTCCCTGTAGTGTCTAGAAACCATATGTTTCCTATCAGCTTATATACACACACACACTTTTCTAAAATATCCTTTTTTATTGTGCAACCTAATTAACATACCTGTAAAATCTCTTTCCTGTTCTCCTCCTTTTATTGTAATATCTGATAACATCTGTTTTCCACTGCAGTTCTCCAGTCCCACTATGGCAATCCTTCTCCACTCTCAGTAGAAAAGTAACTAAAATGTCTACCCTTCCCCATGGGCTTTTACTCATACTCCAGCAAATCACAGACTTTCTTTCTTCTTTTATTTTTGTTATACCACTCCTAAATGGTTACTCTTTTTTTTATCCCTTTCCATGTTTCCTGTAAAGAAGCCCAATTTGGTTGTATTTTTTGCAGATCCGTGGATCCACCACGGCGCTCAGTGCGGCCCTATGTGTAAATCTGCAAAAAATCAACGAATCCACATGAAAGCCCTTAAAAGCATTCAACAATCTGCTGTTAATGCTTTAAATTTATGCTTCATTTAGTAAAATATTTAGGCCTCTGCGGAAGTTACCATAAAACTCTGCCGCGCTACGCAGAGTTCCACAAGCGGCAGAGTGTGTTACATCTCGCTGTTCGTGCAGGGTGCTTGTCCCGCACTGCAAAATCAGTGCAAACGGCACCACGTGCAGCGCCAGAGGGCGCTGCTTCTTTCTGCTACTTGAGTAGATGTTCTACTCAAGCGGCAGCTTCCTCAACATGAACGCAAGGTTTCTCAACACAAGCAGTAGCAACCATCCACGACACCTGCATTGAGAAATCTTGTGGGAGAAATGGTCTGGAGTAAGATTTTCCTCGCTCGTGCTCGCCAACTTAACATTGGCAAGTGCAAGCAAGGAAAAAAGTCTGCTCCACTTTTCTGAGTTTTTCAGAACTCCACACTCTACATGCGGTAGTAACCATGTTTTCAACAGTCCCTGCCTACCAGTAGGTCAAAAGTTCACAAGCCTTTCTCTAAACAGCTTCTCATTTACTGGAGCAGGTGTGGTTGACTGTTAGCAAATCCAAGCATATCCCAAACAACATAACTTTCTTTATTTTTCCAAAGTCAGTCACAGAGGTAGTTACTTTTTTTTGTTAAAGTCACTACTTAATTTCAGTTCCTTGCACATTTCTACTATACAATAAAACATGTTCATTTATATTTTACTTGCTGTCCTCAATGTTAGTTGCCTTCCATCTTCAAAACTGCCTCATTCTGCTGCAGCCCTTTCCTGTGTGCTACTTTTGCTTGCCTCCAAAATGGTCAGAGTCTATATTTGTGGGCCATAGTTTTGTGTTTTGGTCCTGAGAAAGTGCTAGAAAGAGTGGCATTGACAGGGACCTAGGTTTACCTAATGTAGACATTATTACTTGGGTTGGCCAGAGAGGGTTAAAGTGGCATCAATTGCTGCTGTTGCTTGAAAGCATTGCTGATTGCCAACATCCAAACTTCATGATTGTGCATTGTGGTGGCACTGATCTAGGCACAATTGCTGGGGTAGAAATGGAAATCCTAGTTATGGATACCTTTGGTAAATTAATGACACTTTTCTCACATACTGCCTTGGTGTTCTCAGACATTTGCCAAAGACAGAAGTGGCAGTGGTCAACCCAATTTTCTCCACAGAAATTCAGGAAACATGTCAATAAAACAGTTTCTGCATTCCTCTGAAACCACAACATGGGCTCTATATACCATAACAACTTACGCTTTGATATGGACGGAATATATCGAAAAGATGGAGTCTATTTCACAGACGGAGGCAACAGGGTGTTCCCCAACTACTTAAAAGTCTGCATCCTGTTCTATGTGTAATTATCATCTACTCATCATAAAGACAAAGGATCTTTTCAGAGCCACCATTTTACCAAACACTGGTTCTTTTTTTTTCAAATCCTTTTTTTAAAAAAAAACTCAGTCAGATCTGCGGATCCATTGTGGATCCCCAAACCAAAAGCACAGATTCAATACAAAACAACAACACATGTAGGATTCGTTACAGATTTGTTTAATACAGTGGGTGTGTGAATGGCTGTTTTGGTGTGTAAGAGAGTGTGTGGGTATCTCTGTGGGTGTATGAGTGGGCATATGATTGGCTCTGGAGGTCTGTGAGTGGGTGTGTGAGTGGCTTTATGGGTCTGTGGGCAGGTGTGTGAGTGGCTGTGTGAATCTCTGTGTTAGTGGATTTATGAATGTGTGAATGGGTCTGTGATTGTGTGTGTGAGTGGGTATATATTTTTTTAATTCAGCTCTGGATCTGTGGATCCGTCACAGATTCACATGGGAGCCATGTTGAGCGCCGCCATGGATCCACGGGTGCCTCCAAACAATGTTTTTGGATAATTTCTTGCCCATGAGTGTAGACCCCTCATGGGCAAGACATTCCCTCTATAACTCCCATGGGATCAGGGTACCTCTACCCTGACACCTTCTATGAATTTTAACTGTTACTTTTCCATCCACCAGGACCGAGTCCCGATATACAAAATGGGGGCCGCAACTTTTCTCTCAGGCTGCTGCGGCCAATCACAGCATTGCTGTTGGCACGTGAATCCGCGTCTCTAGATATACATACATTTTGTTCTTTAAAAACTCCAAAACTACTGAACAAATTTGCACCACATTACATAAAGCACTCCTTCTGGACCAAGATCTAGCTTTCTGCCAAATTTGGTGTAATTCCATCCAGCGGTTCGGACTGTAGTCATGTTTAAAATCTGTATGGGAAATTTCATGGGGAAAACAGGTTTTGGGACCTCCCTTTTTCTCAGTCCTCACTTGATGAATCACCCTGACACTTTCCAGACAGCAGCTGAAGTGAGTGGCAAACTAGTTTTGAAAATGTCATGAAGATTCATCAAACAGTACCAAAACACGCTTTCAGAGACACAGGGAACCACTCACACACCTAATCACAGACCCACACAGGCCCTTACACACTCAGTCAGAGACCCAGAAAACCACTCACACACCCATTTACACACTCATACAGCCACTCACACACAGAGTCACGCATCAATACAGCCACTCACACACCCACTCCCATACAGTCCCTGATGCATCCACTTAGAGACCCAGAGAACCACTCACACACCCACTCACAGACCCACACAGGTAGTCACTCACACACTCACTTACACACCCATACACCCACTCACACACCCATACAGCCACTCACACTCACTCAGAGACCGAGAAAACCACTCACACACCAACTCAGACACCCATACAGCCACTCACACACCCAGTCAGAGACCCAGAAACAGCTCATACACCCATCTACACACTCATGCAGCCACTCACACACCCACTTACAGACACAGAGAACCACTTATACATACACTCATAGACCGACACAGGTACTCACACATCCACTCAGACACTCACACACCCATGTACACACTCTAGTGACATACCCACTCACAGAGCCACACACCCACTTACACACCCACTCACACCCCAGCACATACTTACACACATTTACACACACAACCACTGACACACCCAATCACACACCCATACAGCCAGTCACACACCCATGCAGATACCCAGAAACCCACTCACACACCCATTCACACACCTATACAGCCACTCACACACCCATTCAGATACCCAGAAACCCACTCAAACACCCATTCACACACCTTTACAGCCACTCACACATCCACTCACAGACGCACACAGGCACTCACACACCCACTCACACACCCAGGTACACACTTATACAGCCAGTCACACATCCATTCACAGACCATCACAGCCACTTACATACCCACTCGCACACCACCATACACTCACACACACACACACACACTTATACACTGACACAACCACTCACATGCCTACTTACACACCCATATAGCCAGTTACACACCCAATCAGAGACTCAGAAAACCACTTGCACATCCATTCACACACTCATATAGCCACTCACACACCCACTTACAGACCCAGAGAACCACTCACACACCCATTCACAGACCCACACAAGTACTAACATACCCAATCACATACCTAGCATACACTCACACCCCCAGTTGCACACCCACACAAGCACTCAGACACCACTCACACACCCATACAGCCACTTACAGACCCTCATAACCAGTCACACACCCACTCACAGAACCACTTACACACCCACACCTATTCCCATTCCCAAACAGCCACTTACACACCCACTCGCAGATCCAGAAAACCACTCACTTGCCCACACAGGCACTAGACAGAACACAGTTACTCTTACACCTAGTTACACACCCACACAGCCACTAACACACCTACTCACACACCCACATAGCCCCTCACACACCCACACAATCACTTACACAGCTACTCACATGCCCACACACAGACAGTGATACAGTTATATAAATTGTAATAGAACATGTTTGTATTAAATGTGCTGTTGTTTTGTATTGAATGTGTGCATTTGGTTGGGAACGGATCTGTGGATCCATCATGTATCCGCCCGCAAAATAACCGGCAGACCCCTTATTTGGCCAAGGATCCACAGTGGATCTGCAGATCCGAGCGAGAAATTTGAAAAAAGGATTTAAAAACAAAACTAACCAGTGTTTGGGTAAAGGATTGGCTCTGAAAAGAGCATTTGTTTTATGGTGTGTAGCTGATAATTACACATAGAACAGGATGCAGTCTTTTAAGTCATTGAGGACAGCCCGAGGCAATGGAGGGCAGGCTGACTACAGAAACCACACAGGGTCTGCTGAAAAAGTACCTTGTATGGGGCAAAGTATCGACTTTGAAGGCTTGATGCGTCAGTTACGATTCACACAGTCCAGTCAAAGTGTTGTCGTCAGGCTCCGTTGAGGTGAATTCAATGCGTTGTCATCGAGCCGTGCAGAGGATCGTCATTGGACCGCGCAGGCTGTGGATCAGCTGTCATTGAGGAGCCGCTGTGTCGGCATCCGAGGGCAATGCGTCGGTTCCGACTGGCGCAGTAGTGACAATACATTGTTTTTTTACAAAAACAGCTGTAGAACCCACTTCTGAGACCCAGGGCTGGAGAGGACACTGACGGCAGAGTTCAGCAGCACAAACAGGATTAAAGGAAGTCTTTTGTGTCCCTGAAACTTCAGAAAACAGGAGGCAAGCCAGCAAGCCCTTGAAGTCACTCTGGGTTCAAGTGAGATAGGTCCAGTCCTTGTCCTTAGGAGGGCATAGATCAGCAGGCAGCAGGGAAGTTCATCAAAGCAGAGAAGCAGTTCCTCAGAACAGTCCAGGCAAAGTGGCACAGCATTCTTTACTCCAACAGAGTTCTTCCTAGTTCCAGTAGTGTACTGATTTGGTAGGGCCAGAGCCCTAGTACTTATACCCAAAAGTGCTTTTGATGTAGGGGTTGACTTCAAAGGAGCGCTCAGAAGTGCCCAAGGATCCCTTTCAGCCCATCCCTGTCTGCCAGGCTATATCTGTGGGGGGTAATCAGCCCTTTGTGTGAGGACAGGACACAGCCTATTCAGATGTCCTCTGTCACACCCAGCCCTTTCTGTGTTTGTGGCTGTCCAGAGGAAATGCACAAAGTGTAGCTGTCACCCAGCTAAGACGTGTATGGGAGACAGGCTGCAGGCACGGTTGTATGTTGGAACAACGAGTTCCTCAACAACGACTCCCTAAACCACGCGGTCTGTACCACGACCGCGTCTCAACAACGATTTCTTTTACCACGCATTCATTTACCACGAATTTGCGTGATAAAGGAATGCATGGTAAAACCCTCCCTTAATTCTATTCCAAACCCCTACCACTCCCTAAAATCTACCCCGTACCCCCCACCTCCCACCCCCTAAAAACTTAGACGAACCCCCCTACCTCCTATTAACTAATACTAACCCCTCCCACCCCCTGAAAACTAACTCCTACCCCTCTTGCACCCTTAAAACTTACACAAACCCCTCCTACCTCCTAAAACCGATCACGAAACCCCCAACCCCTAAAAACTAATACAAGCCCCCCCACCCCCTTAAAACTAACTCAAACCCCTCCCGCCCCCTTTTAACTAACACAAACCCCTCCCACCCCCTAAAAACGATCATGATCTCCCCCAACCCCTAAAAAATTATACAAAGCCCCCCACCCATAAAAACTAACACGAATCCCCTACCCTTTAAAATCTACCCCGAACCCCTCTTACCTCTCCTGTTCCTCCGACGCTCCTCGGGATTCCATCCGGAACACTAGACCGTCTTAGCCTGTACCACGCACATGCGTGGTTCAGGCTAAGTCGTTGTTCCTGCAAGTCGTTGTTAGGCTGGCGTGACTCCGGAACTCGTTGTTCCGGAGTCGTTGTTAAGGATGTTCCCCTGCAGGCACACAGAGCAAAAATAAGGTCAGAGAAATGTCCACTTTCTAAGAGTGGAATTTCTAAAATGGTAATGTCAAATTCAACTTCGCCACTAAAGAGGATTTATAACCACCATTCCAAAGATATTAAATGTGAAGTAGCTACTCCTTTCTGATCAGGAATTACAGCTTTAAAGTGTTTTAAGGAATTCCCAATCCTAGCCTAAGAGAGGAGTAAGCCTCACAGCAGTGAAAAGCAAATTTAGCTGTTTGTCACTACCAGGACATGTAAACTTAAAAGTACATGTCCTGCCTTTTAGTTATGTATAACACAAACAGAGAAAACAAGGCTGGAAGGGCCCCACACCTGCCCCTCAAAATACAACAAAACACAAAAGATGGCATGTTGTCCTTCTATCCCAATGTCTAAGGGAATTACCAAGGCAATACAGAATCCCCTGTTTTTTATTTTTTCCATCTAGATGCCTCTATGTCGCCTACTCAAAGTGGCAATTCCAAGAATTGGACGAATTGGGCTCACATACGTAATGTGACATGCTTCATCATAGGCCACCTTGTCCCACCCTGGTAAGATAGTACTACCATGGCAGAGGGAGTTTTTAGATATTACTTCTTTTTTCTGGCTGGCCTTGGTCCAGTTGCTATCTAAAAGTACCTCAGTAGCTCCCACAAAAGTATCCTTTATTGCTGTGGCATCCTGGGTACGATTAAAAATACTGCTAGGTAATTTTGTGATATAAATATGGATCTCTACCTTGACTGCACCCGCCTGCAAGGGAATGTCTGGGGGTCCATGGGACCCCCTTTCTCCCCTCCAGAGGGCGCACTGACAGTGCGCACAAGCATCTGCGGCCCCTTCTGTAATACCAGAGTGCCCCGGGGGTGCGCAAAGCGGGTACAAACATCAGTTATGCCCCCGGGGCACCCTCTATAATACGGCCCCAGGTGTTCCAAGTATACCACAGGCCCTTGCCTTATCTGGCACTTACTTGCCTTGATAGTCAGGCCTGCCGGTTGTAGACCCTGAAACACTTCCTGGAGGTGAAAAAGGTGGTCCTTCCAGCTGCTGCTACTGAAGACAGCTGTGTCATCCAAATAAGCAGATGAGAAGGCCTCCATATCAGCAAAGACCTGGTTCACCAGCCTCTGGAAGGTGGCTGGGGCATTCTTTAATCCAAAGGGCATCACTGTAAACTGGTAGTGACCTTTGGAGTGGAGAAGGCGGGCCTCTCCTTTGCTCCCTCTGTAAGGGCAATCTGTCAGTACCCTGATGTAAGATCAAAGGTACTTAAGTACTGGGCAGCCCCTAAGCGATCAATGAGCTCATCCACCCGGGGGATGGTATGAACATAAGTCTTTTCACAGAATTTAGCCCTCTATAATCCACACAGAATCTCAGTTCAGGTGTGGACCTGGTGGGGCAGCTTTTGGTACCAGAACCACAGGACTGGACATGGGGCTACTGGAAGGTTCTATCACCCCCAACTCCAGCATCTTAAAGACTTCATTCTTGATGCTGGCCCTCACCTTATCCGACAACCTGTAGGATGTATTCTTGATAGGGAGGTTGTCTCCTGTGTCCACATCATGGGTACACAGGTGGGTAATCCCAGGAGTAAGGGAGAAAAGAGAGGAGTACTGCTCCAATACTTGGCGACAGTCTCTCTGCTGTTCAGGAGTTAGAGTGGGGGAAAGGATTATCCTTCCAAAGGCTCATTCTTCTCCTTGGAAGCTAAGAACTTACAGAGAGGTTCACTCTCTTCTTTCTTTGCTCCATCTGTCACCAACAGGATGTTGAGCTCAGATCTCTCAAAGTGTGGTTTGAGGTGATTGATGTGAAGCACCTTGTGAGGTTGCCTGGGGGTCTTAAGGTCACCACATAGGTGACCTTACCCGTCTTCTCAATCACTTCACAGGGGACAGTCCAACTGTCCGGAAGGGCACTGGGCTCAACAGGTTCCGTCACCCACACTTTCTGTCCATGCTGTAATTCCACAGTGATAGAATGTTGGTCATACTACTCCTTCATCACAGCCTGATTGGCTTCCAAGTTGGCAAAAGCTTGCTTCCACAACTTAGCAATTTCGCTTCAGAAGGCCAGCATGTAGCTCATTGCATCCTGGGGAACTTTCCTAGGAACTTGCTCCCACCCCTCTTTCACCAAACCAAGAGGTCCTCTGACAGGGTGTCCATACAGAAGCTCAAAGGGGCTAAAGCCCACTCCCTATTGTGGTACCTACCTGTAGGAAAACAATAGGCAGGGCAAGAGGATATCCCACTTTTTTTTCTCAGCCCTTCCGGCAGACTTCTGATCATGCCTTTCAGGGTCTTGTTGAATCTCTCAACAACCCCATTGGTTTCGGGGTGGTAAGGTGTGGAGAACTTGTAAGTTACCCCACTCTCTTTTCACATTGACTGCATATATGCAGACATGAAGTTTGTGCCCCTGTCAGACACAACTTACACAACTTCTTTGGGGAAACCCACTCGGATAAAAATCTCCATTAGGGCCTTTGCCACTGCAGGTGCAGTGGTGGTCCTCAGAGGGATGGCCTCTGGGTGTTGAGTGGCACGATCCACCAGAAACAGGATAAACCTGTTGCCAGAAGCAGTCTGGGGATTAAAAGGCCTAACAATGTTGATGCCTACCCTCTCAAAGGGGGTGCTAACGATGGGTAAGGAAGTAAGGGGTCTTTCAGCCTCTGCCCTGTTTTCCTACTGGCCTGGCAGGTCACAAAGGGCCTACAGAATGCATATTCAGTCCTGATCTTAGGCCAATAAAAGTGGGGGGAAAGCCTTGCAAAGGTCTTATCTTGACCCAAATGTCCTGCCAGGGAAATCTCTTGAGCTACCTCCAGTAGGAAGGCCCTGTAGCATTGGGGGACCACCAGGGCCCTTGTTGTCCCATGCACAGGAACCTTAGGCTCACTGTAAAGGAGGTTGTCCTCCCAGTAAATGTAATAGATCCCAGAGACATCACCTGCTGCTTGGGTTTCGGCCTGTTTCTTCATGTCCTCAAGTGTTGGGCACCCTCTCTGTGCCCTACAGAACTCCTCCTTTGTGGGTCCTCCTTCTACATGCCAATCAACAGGTGTAGGCAGGTCACCAAGGGAAGCAATGTTCTCCTCAGTGGACTTCGGGGTGGCCACTGCAGGTGCCCCATCAATCTCACTGGGGGTACATTCAGGGGCTGGTTTCCCACACCCTCTGCCTTTCCCCTTTCTAGCAGCTGGCTGGGCCATTGTTCCAGGCTCCAACCCTTTTTGACTCCCTTCCCAGGCAGCCATGGACCTTGTTGTTGCACAGATCCAATCAGGTAACCCCAACATTGCCACATGAGCCTTGAGCATGACTTCCTTCCAAATAGAGTGCCTTTAGAGGACTCCCCCCCCCACCTCTTTCTTCTGTTGGGAACCCTGACCACCCATTTGGAAGTCTCCCCCAGATACCTTCATGGGCCCATATGTCCACCTCCTCAACAAGCTTCCTAGAGACAGTCAGCTTGCTATTCACCAGGTGTTGGTGCAGCTTTGGAAAACAATTATCAAGAATGTGCTCCTTCAAAAATGAGCTGGACAACCCTTTAAAATCATCAACTTTGCTGTCCCTATCCCAGCCCTTCAGTGCCTTACCAGCATAGTCCAAGAAATCCACCCAAGTACATGTCCTACCTTTAGTAGACAGTGCCCTGCCATATGGCTACCTAAGGCCTACCTTAGGGGTGACTATGTGTAATAAAAGGGGAGTTTAAGGCTTGCAAGTGGTTTTAAATGCCAAGTCGAACTGGCAGTAAACTGCACACACAGGCCCTGCAATGTTGGGCCTGAGACAGGTTTGAAAGGATACTTGTGTGGGTGGCACAACCAGTGCAGCAGGCCCACTAGTAGCATTTAGATTACAGGCACTGGGTATATGGTATGCCACTTTACAAGAGACTTACAGGTAAACTAAATATGCCAATCAGGTATACACTAATGTCACTATGTTTAGGGGAGAAGCACACAGTGGCGGCTCCTCTGCTAAGGCAGAGGAGCGTCGCCCCACTGCTTTTCGCAGTGAAAAAAAATTAAATATAAAATGATAACTCACAGTATCATTCCATTTGTTCCTGCTGTGACATCTCGGCGGGGCGGATCTGCTCTGCTCTCAGAGCAGGGGGAGGAGTGGTGTAGACTATATAAGTGCTCATAAATGTTTGACCGGCCCTTTCGAGCCGGCCAAACATTCATGCGCACTTTGCATGTTCTTCATGCAGGCTGTATTTCAGTCTGCTTGGAGAACATGCCCAGGCTCCCATTCCGTGGCTGAGCGCCAATCCACGGTGCTCAGACCAATCACAACGTTGCATTGCAGCATTGTGATTGGCTCTGGGGAGACTGGGAGCCCGGGTGCTTCCTGCTTCCACAGAAGAAGTCTGGAAGAGGACAGAGGAGAGGCAGCGGCTGCCAGCCAAGAGGCCGGCCGGCAGGTAAGTGATTTTTATTTTTTATTTTTAACCCTCCTCACTCTCTTCTCCCCTCCCCACCGCTGCTTCCCGTGAGCAGCCGCCACTGGAAGCACACGCCCTTTAACACTGGTCAGCAGTGGTAGACTGCTCAGAGTCCTAAGGCCAAAAAAAAGATGCAGCAACAAGTGGAGGTAAGCAGGCAAAATGTTGAAGGAAGACCACTCTAAGGATGACAGGTCTAACAGTTAACCATTCTCCTCTGAACATATTTTAAAACAATTGTTTGACTTTTGCTGCAGTTTAGTTGATAGCCATTGTAAATGGGGGAATGTGCTAGCAAGTTAATATTGTTTTAAGGCTGGTGATCTTTCTATTTCTCTTAACTGTATGATGAAACATGACTCAGAAATTCTTGGACTTGGGGGATTCCAGGATTGGCAGTTGCTGATAAGGTGAAGAGGTGGTGGTTGCTTGTTTTAAGCTTGTCAAATAAACTCACTTCGTTACTGGAAACAAGTTGCTGCTCATCATTTCAATTTTCATAGGTTCACAAATATTCTTGTTGGCCATGTGAGAAAAAATTCTGTAATGCTGAGTACAACATGCACTTCCAATGGTGGCAGCAGGCTCTCAGATGATCCTCTTGTGTGCTACTGCAGCTTCACATCAGGGTTTTAATGAGCAGCTAGAGTGTTTGCATTCTCTATTCTTGACAAAGTGAGGCAGTACAGAGCACTGTGTTGCTGGCATAGGACCTGTTTTTATTGAAAACCTTTCCTACGGAGCAGGCTGATGTAAATTAGTATAGAGGTGGTAATGCAGCTATAAAACCAGCTGGTTTAAAGCATGTGAGGGGAATCATAGCTTTTAGTCATTTATGACATAATATATTTAAAAATCTGCTAATCTGTCTTGAGAGAAACCTCTTCCTAAGTCTATCTTCCCCTCCCAACATCTGTTTAATCAGGCTTTCCATCCTCTCTGTCACTTAATACATTAAAATGGTAAGATTTTGGAAGACATTGTAGGTGTTTTCAATCTTCCATTTAAGTGTGCGGGGACCATTTTAGAGGCATATCTCATGGAAACAACTAGATGCGTACTCTAGTGGGTTGTGAGAGCCTCTGAATGAGTTGCTATTTGCAAATTTCATTTTTTTCTTTTCACTTTTTCCCCACTTTCTTTTGTCAGACAGAACATTGAAGCCACTATTTTAAAGCACAGTGAAAGCTGTTGTCGAGTACACTACAGACTCGGAACAATTTAAATATGCAACCCGAACAAACTGAGAGGAATGTTTGCAGGAACTTGTTTATTTCTGAAACTTTTAGCACCAGAGACAAGAACCTTTTTGTGTGTGTGTGTTTTTAGCATTTAGCTTTCTCCATAGGAAATTGGATGATTCGAAAGCGTTCTTTCCCAGCAGCGCATCTCTCAGTGCAGGCACATTCTGTGACCTAGGTGAAAACTCCAGATCATTATCAGAGCTCTCTGATCTTCACAGGAATCTGTTACAGGAAGAAGGTGGAGTGATATGTAGGTTAGCACTGTAGTGAGGGCTACCTCAGGTATAGATATGAATCTCCTTAGTAGATATCCACTGGCTGGGAGCCAGTCAAAATGCAGCATTTTCATTAGAATACAGAAGCGTAACTGACAATCTGTGCTATTTAGCGAGTGTCTGGGTAAATAGAGAGATTTGTTTGCCATTTGCCTGGCCACCTGCCAAATACTACATCATCTCTGCTATTCACTTGACGGTGGGATCAGTAGAAGAGAAAATTCATTATTTACCCGGTGGACAGCAAAATAGCCACCGCCATAATTCAATATTTGCAGGCTCTCATGCTCCTAACGACCTAGTGTTGGTTGTGAAGAAGCTTAACTGGATTGTCACAACATAGATAGGGGCACTTGTGTAATCTGAGTATTTGGGAGGATGAAATGATGCAAGGCATTAGTGAGGAAGGTGTGGTGTATTGGCTGTGTGGTGCTACGTCATCCACAAAGGGCTTTATAGCAGATTCAGGAGTCTTAGTGGGTTTGTGATCATAGACAATCTGGGCAGGCAGTTGGCCTGATCCTGTGGGTGGCCGGAGCATGTTAAAAAAAGCTCCTGCATATTTTACCTACTACTGTTATGCAAAGTCCTTACTTTAAGAAGGGGTATGAGGGAGAGGTGGAAAAGCATGTAGCTAAGAAAACACAGGAAGCAATATAAGCAGGGAGAGGTGTGGTGCAGCGGCCAGAGCGTCTGACTACGGAGCGCAGGGCTCGTTGTTCGATCCCAGGCACCAGTGGCAGCTCAGGTCAGCATCATGTGACTCTGGGCAATAGCTTAATCTCCCCGACGGCCCCCAGTGCCTTGAGACCCTTAGGGGTGATTAGTTTGCTCTTTACAAAATACCGGATTTAACATCAGCATGGTTAAACTGTAGGTAGTTCAGGGTTTTGAGGGAGGTAGCATGCATAGTGTTTAATATATGAAGCAATGTATGCAGAAGTAATGTTAGGGACAAAAGAGGGTGGCAATAGTATGGATTTGGGACAGTACTGTTGAGGAGAGTTAAAGATTGTATGCATCTAGGCAGAGGCACAAAGGGCCACATGTACGACCATTTGATTTTGCGACCTGCAATTTGTGATTTTTAGCAACTCGTGCGAGTCGCAAAATGAAATGTACTAATGTGTCTCAGACACATTTATTTATTCCCAATGGGGTCCCAAATGACCTACCTCATTAATATTCATGAGGTAGGTCTCAATTTGCGACCCTTTGGGAATGGCCTGTTGCCACAGGGATAGTGGCCTGCTGGGGGCAGCAGAGCACCATGTCTGTGATTGCTTTTTAAATAAAGCAATTTTTTTTTAAAATGCAGTCTGTTTTTCTCAAAGGAAAACTGGATGCATTTAAAAAACAAAAATGAAAAGATTCCTTTTAATTTTTTAAGAGTAGGCAGTGGTCCATGGGACCACTATATACTCTTGAAAAATGTTAGTGTCCACATTCACAACAGGGAAGGGGTCCCTTGGAGACCCCTTCCTATTTGCGAATGGGTTACCACCTCCTTCATGGAGTAGGTAAAGTATGAATGTTTTACGACCGCATTCCGGCCGCAAAACATTCATACATGCCCCTGCGACTTGCTATTAGGAAGGGATGCCCTTGGCATGGCGCTTCCTAATTGTGACTCGCAAACCCTATTTTGCGAGGCGGTAATAGGTTACCAACTCGCAAAATAGGATTAGTACATGCCAGAAGCCGTTTTAGCAGTCACAAATGGTCTGATTCTCCTTTTGCAACCGCTAAAAACGGTCCTACATCTGGCCAAGAAGCTTGCCCTACAAACTGTAGGTTACAAAGCTAATATTTTGATTATGAAATGGAGGACTTATGAGCATAATAATATAAATGATGAGGGGAAGTCTGGTTGGTAGTAGATTGCTAGGTTAGTAAAATGTCGGTATAACTTTTTAGATAATTTGTATTGTTTTGGGAAAATGTTGGGTAGAAAGCAAGGGGGATGAAATAGGGCAGTCTTGCCCTTTCAGTGGACACAGAGGACTGGAATATCTATGTAATTAAGACAGATAAACCAGTGGGAATCTTAAAGTTAGTAGGCATTCTTACTAGAGGACGAGTAAGTTTTGATAGAGGACAAGTCTGAGAAAGTGAAGAAGACCCAGTCAAATGAGCAGGCGGGCTTGTTGGAGGACTGCTGAGTCCTGGTAAGAGAGAACAGTAGGTTGACAGAATTTAAAGTGGCTCGTGGCCTCACAAGAAACATTCACATTGAAGTTTAAAAGGACATGGGGAGGTCCAGAGATGCAGGGCTGAGATTAAGAACAGAGTGACTGGAAGGTTAGTGAAGGCTATCCTTAGAGCCATTGATGATTCCTCTCTCCTGCTTGTTACTAGATGAGCTCCTATTTATCAGCCACTACTGGAAGAACCTCTCTCCTGTACCCATGAATGATTAAGCCAGTTCCTTTGCATGTTACTTGATTAGCCCTCTCCCTGTGCCATGTTGCAATGAGCCCCCTCAATCACTGATGAAGAGACGAGTCCCTTTTCATCAACTATAGCTAAATGATCCTCCGTTTCTTGCCCATGGCTGGGGGAGCCCCTCTCCTTTGCTCAAGACTGGGAAATAGCGTTTACAACGTAGACAGAACTATGCAGTGCCATTACAACGCAAACACTACAACGAATGCGTCGTTACCACGCGTTCCATTACAACGCAAGTCGTTATGATGACTTGCTTTAGGGAACGCATTGTTGGATTTTAAATCCAACACCTTCCCTACTGTTGCACAGACTGGAGTTGGAATAGTAAAATATACTATTTCAAAGTCTAGCGCTTCCCTAAGGCAAGTCGTTCTAACGGCTTGCGTTGTAATGGAATGCGGGGTAAGAACATGTTCGTTGTAATGCCTGCATTGTAAAGGCATGCGTTGTAAAAGCATGCGTGAATACGTCATACATCCCTCAAGACTAGATGAGCACCACACTCATGCCAATGCATGCCTAAGTCCCTGTTCATCAGGTCTGGATGAGCCTTTGCCCCTTGTCCATGCCTGGTTGAGCACCTCTCCATCTCTAATGACTAGATTAACTTACTGCCACCCCCCCCCCCAGAAATAGATGATCCTCTACTCGTAAGCCATGACCAGAAGAGCCCCTTTCCCATGACTAGATGTCTCCCCTTCCTGCACCCATGACTGAAGGAGCAATTCTACCTTGCCCATGACTAAATGAGCTTGTCTCCCTTCTCCATGACTAGTGAGAAAGTCTGCCTCACCTATGACTGGCCGAGCCCCTGTTCTTCAGCCATGACTGGCTGAGCTCCTGTTCTTCAGCCATGACTGGCTGAGCTCCTGTTCTTCAGCCATGACTGGCTGAGCTCTTTTCCCTTGCTCATAGCGGATGAGCTCCACTCTGACTGACTAAACCCCTCTTTGTTGTCCATGACGGGGCAAATCTGGTGCTTATGACTGTATGAGCCCCACTCTCTCGTCATGACTATATAAACCACTATTTTCTAGCCATGACTGAAAGAGATATAATCCCTTGCACATGCATGTATGAACCCACCTCCTTTGCTGATGACTAGATGAGCTCATTTCTCTCAACATGATTAGAGTGAGGAAGTGACGGAGAACACTTTCCTCAGGTCACACCCCGATTCTCAGGCTTCATAGCCATTGCAGGTCACTTGATTCTGCTGCTCAATCACCGATTGCTTTGGGACACTGACACCAAGGCATGCCACGCAATGGCCGGAACTTCACCCCGGAGTCCCTAACCATTGCAGCAAGTGGCTGCCTCAAAGCTGAAATCTTGAAGGCACCAGAAGTAGTGGCGGCAGCAGCCACCCCCCATGGAACCGGCTGCGGTGCTTGCGCTGCAGCTGGGTTCCCTTTATGGGGTCCTCCCACTTACTCCTGGTGACTGGCCACCATTCTTTGCCCTTCACAGCTGCAGCACATTCAACTGGGAGGCTCACCCCTATGTGAATACCAGCAGTGGCAGTCACAGGTGAGTCACAGGACGAATGGTGATTTGTGTGGCTTTGTTGTATGGGTGGTGGGAGACACTGTTGCGTGAAGGCCAGGGTGAGTGGGATTCGCATCTCTCCTACGGTCCTGGCTGGCAGGCGACCCCAGCGCAGCTTGTGGTCGAGGACGTGTGCCCATAGGAGTGGATGCTGGGTATCTGCCAAGCTCATTGCTAACATCGTAGCCGGACTATTGAAGCAAACCATCACACAGCTTTCATTGGTCACAATTTTATCCCCGCTCCTGACCTATCCTGACCCTTTCTACGTCCACTTCCACTTCCTTCTTCATTCCCTTTTGCTCCATTTAGCTATATTAGACCCAGACTGATCAACTGATTTTCCTGACTTACTTGATCACCTGCTACAGCAAGATTAAGCCCAACCATGGGGCTCATGCCATTGACAAGGGCCAGAATGAGAGTTTGTGCAAGAAAAGACTACAGACATTGATCTTCAAATGCAGAACATGGAAGGCTTTGAAGGTTTTGCAGCAAGTGGGAACCTGTGGGTTCCCCATTGAGGAGCAAAGGGCTATGAAATCCCATAGCGCCACAACCAGCTCTGCAGAAGATAAGATTGTATTAGCCCACATGGGGCCAACGTGAGGCACCACTAAATAGCAACATGAATATTTCGCCAAGCATTTATGCCCAAAAGTAGGGCCAGGATCGGGACTATAAGGACTCTTTTCTAGTACCATCGCTGGCGCTGACACTACCACCTGAAATAAGAACATGGCAGAGAAGGTACAAGAAGCACTCGATCTACAAAACAGGAGACCTATCTTCATCGAGGTAATTACTGATTCTCTCATCAAACATGATCTTTGCCAAAGTAATCTCCTGCCCGAAACTCCAGGCCTGTGCAATGACCCAAGCTTCTATTATTCATTTGTCTCATCACCTCCAATATACATTGCCTGGAAGCAATGTGGACAGATCATTTACTAATTATATCTCCCCGAGCTACTCAGTGTTTCCCAGGGCCACTTGGACCCAACTGGCTGCACTGTCACAGCCGCTACTTTGTCCACTAAACATGAAGCTGATTTCACCCAAGCACAAATTCATGCCCTTTTTATAGAGGTCTATCACTTGCTAGTTTCACCACTGGCCATTTTTGCCTGAGTCCAAGCAGACCAAACAGTTGAAGCTCGATTCAATGGCATTTCATCCCACAGCCATATGACAACCCCAGTCATGATAACCAGATTGAATGATTCCTTCAACTTAGCTGAAGAGCACATAGCTCTTATGGAAATGTGTATTACTCCAAATGGTGGGGAGCCAATATACATCAGCTCTCTTAGCAGCACTATAAATGATGCATTGAACAAAACTGCAGCAGAAGAGAGTTTGAGCCGCAACAAGTCCTCGACTCGTGGAATTCCAGAACCTTCACGTGCCTAGTCTATCCTTGCAAATATGAGATTTATGTCCAGGAACCTGGATATTTATTGCTGGCACTCTCACTTAGAAGGCATCTAAACTGAACACTCAAGCAGTGGCGGTGCAGGAGATAGCTGCAACAGTAGCAATAATTGGAGAACGATTGGAGATCAAGGATCCATCGGCACTGCTCCCATCCCATAAGGTGCATCCCCCAGCTGACAATTGCAACTGCCCAGCAATTTTGGTAAACTTAGGGGAGGTACCACCAGTTATTCAGTCCATAATAACTGATTGCAAAAGTTCTTTGTCATCCAAAAACCTAGCTGCACATTCTATAGCTGACCAAGTAGGAAACGCTTCAGTTCCCACAACTCCTGTAACTGCACTTTGGGCGAAAGGTGTATACAGCCCAGAGCACAAGAACTTTATGGCCTGCCGATTGCCAGGAATTTGACTCATTCAATCAGGCACAAGCCCAAAGGCTAATAGTCCAAAAACCTGTGCATAGGAAGCAAAAGCTAAAACCAGCAAAGCTATATAAGCATGTCAAACGCCATAAAAAGGCCACCTCTAATCCATCTTCTCACATGAATACATCAGCCACCACCCCAGAGGATGATGCCAGGCATGTCCCAGAAAATAATGCTGACATAGGCACCGGACCTCCTGGCACGGGCGAACTTGGCCAGAAATGACCTAACAACATCACAGTCCGATCTTCCCTTCCGGCTTGTAGCCTATTGCTCTGTAACAGGGACTGCACAAAACACACTCACATGCACTGATTTCCAACAGGCAAAAGGACAATAACCAAACGTTTGCCACCTTCAAGGCCATCACCTTGCCAATGAGCACTGACCACCACTCTGCCACGACTCTCCGCAAACATAAAATGTAAATCTAAGAACAACCTCATAATGGAGTATCAAACCCATGAACCGAGGAACCCACATCGAACACATGTTTTGCTCACTGAGCCATGCAGTCCTTCCAGAGTAATCAGTCTACCCACGTTTTTGGCTACAAAAGATTTGGATGATAAAATGACCAAAACTGATTGACCTACTAATCCCCCAACTTCCCATTTTACATGTACGAGAGGCTTGGCACTGGCCTAGATAGGCAGCTTAAGCAGCATTTGCAGACATGAGCCCCTCCACAGGTCTGGTGCGGGATCACAACACAGCAAGCTAGCCTCAGTTACAAACCACAACCCATAGAGCTTCTTATTTTGACCCCCAGAACATAGCAACAATGGCAGCTATAAATACTATCTTTTCCCTGGCTACGTTCAATATCTGTTACCAGGGAGAAATCTTGGGTAGGAATACTGCCAATTATAACAGCTTGGTGTCCCCGAACCTCTCTAACATTTTGAGGAAGATGGAACCTCCTTCTGTGATCTCATTTGCTCCTAAATACTGTTCAAGATGGAGTCGTGACATTCTTGACAGAAGCAACATCCTTTAATTTTGTCATATCCTTGCAAAGTTTGGGGCTCATCACATCTAAAGACTTGCTTTGGGTGATATTCTGGCCCCCAACGAGCATTGGAGATGATTGTGAGACAACAGAAAAGTGTTGGTCAAACAAGGAGACCATTGCCCTAATATTAGGTCACACAGATACTCTCAGAAATTGGGGTTTAGGGGCATGGCTTGACAGCCACCGGAAATGGCTCCCTAAGGAGGAGCTCCATACTGAGCCATGACTTTTTCAATGTCGGTGCTGATTTTCGGCTCCGGGAGAGCGCCAGCAGCACAGGGAGCTGAGAGGAGGATGCCGAGGTGAGAAGGGCGTCCTTGGTTTTCTGCATTCTTCCCCCTACAGTGCACTAGGCATAAAAGCGTTTACTCCTGAGGAGAGCATTTGTTGCAGTGGCCATCTTTATTGATTTTTTCTGTTTTGTGCGGTTGGAAATTTCCTCTCAGGGGACATATAATGGAGCCTTATTTCAATTGGTCTGGCCTCCTTTTTTTAGTTTTAACCTAGGCAGCGCATGCACTGACTCTTCGAGACCTGTGTTCTTAGAGCATGCCCGTCGCTTTTCATTCGTTCCTTTGTGTGTCCTTCGAAAATCCTTGCTTTTCTGTTGTGAATTGCTTATATTTGTCTTTCCTTTTGGTGTGTTGCTCTCGCCGATGGCGACTGGCCCCATTACTTATAGGTTTTTTTCTTCCGACCATTTATGTTAGTTTTGGCGCACTATTTATTTCTTTTACCTCCGCTCGTGTTTTAGTATTGTTGTGTTTTTGGGCTTTCCAAACACAACGTGCTCAGCAGACTGTTGTAAATCATATCCTTATCTCATTTCTTGCCCTGTCCCTTAATCACCCTCCTCCCACTGAATCAGCTTGTGTGTTTCTTATAGTGCCATTATTGGCAACACACCCCACCCACACAAAACATATAGCATGCATGCTACATAAATAAATACACAACACAACTTTTGTTTGGGAAAATACTGCTGCAGGTTTATTCCATACAAGAGTATGCAATATGGTGGGTTATCTTACGGGCGATCCAAGGGCAGGCAGCCCCTCGCTGCCCGCCCGCCTGATGAGCCAAGCACTGTGGAGAACCCAATCAGTGCTACCTTATGGGGTGATCCTCTTTCCGGATCAAGTGACACATTACTCACGCCCCTTTCAGGGCGGAGCGTAGCAAGGCAAGCCCCCGGTTGTTCAGGCCCACAACCGCCCGAAGGACTAACGGGACGCCGACACGGTTTTCCAGGAACCTGCCATGAGGCTCCTGATATTTGGCTCTGGCACCCCTATTGTGCCCCGCAGAGGTACCCTTCTGTACCCATCCGCTTCCAGATCGCCCTGTAACTCCGCCTGCAACACAAAGAAAACATTACTACATTCCATGTACCTTGCCTGCCACCCCCATGCCGGGTACGCGGTAGGGTGGGAGACGGCGTGTCCGGCACAACAGAGGACGCCAGGAAGGCGGGGGAAGACCTATATACCTTCCCCCTGCTCCACGGCGTGCCGGAAGTGACACGCCAAGCACGCCACAGGCAAGGAGGGGGGACTCCTCCCTGAGTCCCAAGAATTGGAAAGGGGGTGGGTTGGTGCCCAAATGGCACTAGAGGGCCATCACTTAGGTGGCCCCCTGCGGGGGCCGCGGGCAGCCGCATTGTGCCATTATTGGCCACACACCCCACCCACACAAAACATATAGCATGCATGCTACATAAATAAATACACAACACAACTTTTGTTTGGGGAAATATTGCTGCAGGTTTATTCCATACAAGAGTATGCAATATGGTAGGTTATCTTACGGGCGATCCAAGGGCAGGCAGCCCCTCGCTGCCCGCCCGCCCGCCTGATGAGCCGAGCACTGTGGAGAACCCAATCAGTGCTACCTTATGGGGTGATCCTCTTTCCGGATCACGTGACACATTACTCACGCCCCTTTCAGGGCAGAGCGTAGCAAGGCAAGCCACCGATTGTTCAGGCCCACAACCGCCCGAAGGACGAACAGGATGCCGACACGGTTTTCCAGGAACCTGCCATGAGGCTCCTGGTATTTGGCTCTGGCACCCCTATTGTGCCCCGCAGAGGTACCCTTCTGTACCCATCCGCTTCCAGATTGCCCTGTAACTCCGCCACAGCTCTGGAAGCGGCCCCCATCACCGCCAGAGCCCCCCCACCAAACAGGTATACTCTCACCTGCAACCTCACAGCCCCAGGGCCTCCTGCAGATCTAAAAGGAATAGATCCATCCCTATTGATGACAAGTGAACCCCATCTTTGTCAAAGTTCCCTTGCACCTTATCTTGAATCATCTCATGTCTGATGAAACCCAGGCCCCTCTGGTCTGTGAACTTACGCATTGCACGATTCACCCTCTTCCGGGAATGTTCAATGGCCTCCCCAGACCTGGCCCCGTGCCACACCCTGCGGGGAATGATTTCAGACCACCAGAGCTCACATTGACCCATGCAATTACTGATCTCACCTAGTTGCCGTCCTTCCCGCACTGTATGTGCCTGGACACCTGTGTCCCCCATCTATAGGACAGCAGCCCGCTTGGTAGGTGACCGCTCCCACAACCCGCCTGCCTACTTTGGCTATCAGGGCGAGACGTTTTATGCTTAACTGAAGCAACCCGTAACCTGCCCCTGGAGCAGAGTGCACGTATTTTGTTGAGGTTGACCCGACATTTGCGCCGTCCCTTTGAATGCTAAATCATGGCGCACAGGAATGTTCGTGACTAAAAGTATGTGACAATGAGCAGGTGTGTCCTCATGCACTTGCCATGTCTCCCTTATTCCTTATGGGAATTTCCCCTGCTCAGTTCCCTCTGTGGTGAAACCCCCTAGGCTTCCCACCTTAGTGCTTCTGTCTGCTTTAATACAGTGAGCACTGTCTGCAATCTAGTGCCTAACATTCAGGATTAACTAATCCCTCGTTTACCCCATTCTAGATTATTCCCAAATTTGGGGGTTCACACTGCCCACCCTGTGCAGCCCCAGCAGTGGTAAAATACTTGCTCCGTTACATTTTTATTTTGTTGAATACTGGACGTGCCAAATGTTCTTTTTACATAGCAGCCTTTTGTGCTTGACACCTTGTTTCCCCATTTATAGGGACAGCAGCACCCTATGTTGGCTGACAGCGTCCCCACCCAGCCTGGCTAGTGTGGCTATGCCGGGCGGGGCATATGAGCTTAACTGAAGCAACATGTCACCTACCCTTGGTTCTGGGGTGCACCTACTTTGCCCCGTTGGCCAGACAGTTGCACAGACTCCTTTGATTGCTAAACCCTGGTGAACACCAAATGGTGTCAAATCTTACTTTGAACAAATATATGTATTGCGCCCAATATTGGCGACACCTCACCCTTTTGTGGAGTGACAACTTACGCAGCTCGACAGGCTTGCTTAACTGCCGTCCGATCACAGATGCACCGTACCTGCTCTCCATCTGTGACCCTGGATGCTAAAACCAGCAAAAGTGTCGGAATCCCAGATTCCCAGTTTCATGTTTTAGCTGCAGTACACCTTCAGTGGATCCGCTGGGAGATACCACAAACCGCATTGGTCATGAGAACCTTAAGAAGCACACAATGTTTTACCTGGGCATACCTCTCAATGAGACCGGCCCCACACAGCCGTAAGGCTAGAGACACACCTATATTAAACCTATTTACTGGTTTTTGCCACTTGGCACCCTTCTGGTTGGTGATGTGGAATCTCCTACCCAGCATAAGCTGGCCGTCTAGCGTTGCCGTCACACCACCTGTGTCCCTTGAATCACCCTCCATCCTCCTGTGCAATAGTCATACTGCTAAGTGGGCAATCAATTCAACATCCCTCCTTTCCTGCCGGACTGTTGCCTGTTCAGTTTGCTCTGTGGTGACTGCACCCAGACTTCCCAGGCAGCTTCATTGCTGACCAAGTGGGCAGTTGACCTTGTGGGAGGCTCACGCTTGCCCCTACAGTGATTATTTAAATTAAAATGATACTGTGTATCTGAATGAGCTATGCACAGGTAATTGAAACTCTCACATGTGCGGTTGTTGTGCCCTTGCCTGATGCTCCACGACACATGGCTGGTCGCACTAGTCAATACAGCAATTATTTAAATTAATATAATACTGTGCATATGAATAAACTATGCCCAGGAGTTGAAGATGTCACACGTTAATAAATGTGAAACATTCTGGACTTGTCCATCGAATTAAGCCAGTCACCACCCTAGGTGACGTGTTGCCCTCCCAAACTTCTGCTAGTATACCAGGGAGCAGACAAGACAGTGGGAGCAGGAGGGGAACAATCTGTATAAATACCTGCCCTTCCTTGAATACTGGGAATGCCAAATGTTCTTTAATACCTTGTCGCCCATTTGTGCTTTGACCCAGAGTTTCCCCAATTTTTTAACCGTAGCACACTTGCTAGATGGCCACTTCTACAACCCGCCTGGCTGCCAATGCTATGGGGCGGAAGAATTTATCGCTAAGTCTCTTGCTTTCTACACTGCTGAGTGAGCCCGGTACCTTCAACAAATTCCTGTACAATTACCATTTCTGCCTGTAATTGGGAATACGTTCACCCCATGGTGTCTTGGCGCTGCATAACATGTTCATTGTTACTCAACTCAGTGGTACTTGTTTTCTCGACCTAAGAAGGGTTAAATGCTAAGTGGACCTTCCAGGATCTGAACTTGTGACCAAGAGGTCGAACACAAGCCCCTTTCTGTTCTGCCGCTCCACAGGCCTGTGAAATTGTATCCCAGGGGTGACTTCTAGCACTTGGACCCTTACTTGGATATGCCTAAGCTAGAACCCACATCTAGAAGGCCTGCCAACCGGCTGACCACCTCCACCACCAGAGTGTCACGCACCCACTCAGTAGCCTGGATACTACCAGGTATAGATGTATCGGAAGACCCCTCTCGTGGCGCATGCCTGCCACAAATTTCACTGCGTGTCCTAGTCTGTTACAACTAGGGTGCAGGGTAGCCTGCAAAGCTAAGCCCATGAGGAATTGCCCACCCCTGCGTGCAGACCAAGCATCCCTTACTCACCCTGCCGCCAAGACTTACATGTTACATATAGCTATTAGGCACTCGCCCCGCCCCCTGCTTGAACTGGACAATGCACAATTTCCGGTCACCGAATAATAGTCAATGGCATGACCGCACTGGGCCCCTCCTAATAAGACATTCTATATCATAATCATACCTTAAACTTGCGGGAAGCTTTAATACCAGTGCCAAGGTGCGACTAGGGGGTTGCTGTGGACCTGCCGACAATGAATCTCCCTGTGCTCGATCTAGGTTTACTAAGTGCCAGGTCCTATCCTCAGGATTCCGCAGTCCTCATGCCTGAATGCTACAGAAGATGTTAGCTTTATATCATGCCGCTCAACGACCCGTTACTTGAAATTCACTTGAGTGGTCTGAAACCGGTCTGGCGTATTCTTTGCCCTCTCTGGCGACATATCAATATAAATTAGGGACACAGCGGGACATCCAACTGCCACGTGGACTGGCCACGAGTACAGCCACTGGGTGAGGAGCGTCAAACAGGTCTACAAGGGCCATGGGAGGACTTGACGTGGCTTGTCCCAAAATAATTGCCGACAACCCACCCGAAATTATGCAACCGGAACAACCGATACATGGGTCCATGAGGTGGCGCACACTGGGAAAGGAATGCCAAGTGAGTAAGTGCAACCTGCGTGCCATAGTTAACTATGGTCCCAACCTCCAAATAGCCTGCCTACATACCCCGCTAGATCCGAGTGAGCTCCCGAACCCCCGACGAGGACAGAGATGCCAAACGCAGTGTCGAACCCACGGCACTCTGACCACCGGGCCCGGCACGCCCACCCGCAGGGCTCCGCCCAAGCAGCATCCTCTCCCTCTCAATCCACAGTCACGCAAGCCAGACGCAAAACATGGAGATCCCATTCTGACGATGGCCACCATCAACCTCTGCGGAGCAGCCAGCTTGACGGTCAACCAGCAAACAATTTGGACCGAAGGTTCAAGAGACTGCCCACTCCCCCAAACCTGTGGGTGGATGTTCACAGCAATTCGCAGGCTAAGCTGCGGGAGGCGTCCTCATAGCGGGAGTGGCCATGCCCGTCTGAAACGGCACCTTGCTCCCCTCCCTCATAACTAATGCAGGGTGCCCCCTCTGGACTTGTAAAAGCCTGCGTCAATGGCGTAATGCAAAAACCGTGCCCGCACAACTACCAACCGTGCCACTCCTATGAGTGCGACAATTCCGACCACTTGAGGCTCCCACAGCTCTAAGAATGGCTTTGGAGCAGGCACTAGTTATTTTCAATGTACCTTGAATTAACAACCACTCTTGTGCTACATCTTCAAATTACACAAACAGGCCACCATGTGGCAACAGTCATCAGCGCCGGTGACCGTGCCAAGCGCTAGAAACCATCGGCTCAAATTAAATGCTGCCAAAATACCGTCGAGGCAAACGTGGACCTTTATCTATCCAATGGCGACTTGTGACCAAGCACGCAGCTCGCCCCCGGCCAGACCGGAGATAAGTACAAGATTATCCCAGGGCAGCCCAACAACCTTTGCATAGGCAGCAGATGGGTCCAAGTGGAAGAACCATAGTGCACAACCACAGCACCCTATGGACACCTCAGCGAATGAGCCATATACCTAGTGACGCCCTGCATCTGCATCCAACAGTACTAGCGCTCGAAAAGGGGGTATCAACGGACTAACCTTACGCTTACAGTCAGCACGCATCTACAGCGATCTGGAGCTCAAGATTTCTTAACATGGAAGGGGTTAGCTCAGCCTTCCAATTTGCCAAGTTTACTGACTCGAGTTGCTTCACGTTGAGTGAGAGCAACACTTAAGTGCCACCGAGCAATGGTAACCATACTAAATCTGATGACTCCATGCCCCGCTTCAATACCTTTTATATTATTGCACAGTGCAACCTCGCTAAGGCA